>CAMZMU010000117.1:59543362-59732346 GCA_947311845.1 Poa pratensis | reverse complement strand
TCAGAAACTCATTTCGTTGCCCTATGAACTCCATCGGGTATGTCCCGGAACGATTCCGGTGTTCTTCTCTATTTTCTCTTCGTGTCAATCAAACCTAACCGTCGTCTACCCTTAAGTGCGCCACCCTATGGTTCAGGATCACTCAAGACTATGATCGAGACATCTCTTCGATCAATGACTAACAGCGGGATCTGGAAACCCATGATAGCCCCTGTGCGTCCACGAATATCTTTGTCGCTTGAACCTTAAACGTCAAGTCCCTACCTTTTGCCTGACGATACTTAGTTTGTCCGAGACTCGATCTCCGGTATCACGATACCTAGCTCGATCTCGTTACCGACAATACTATCTTTACTCGTCCGTGATATTACATCCTCGTGACCTAGTCACATGCTTGCAAGCTCATTGGTGCGATCTCACCGAGTGGGCCTAGAGTATCTATCCGTCACGTGGATTGGCAAATCCCGCTCTTAATCATACGTTCTGAACCTATTCCTTCGGAAACCTGATTTTACATACCTTTATGGTCACCATTTATGGTGTGACGGTTGTACAATCAAGGCAACCTCCAGAGATAGTGATTAAATATGATCTCACGGTTGAAGGTTTGGGTATACGTTAATCGCAATGCTGAATATTGTGACTGGATCACATTGCGATACATACATTGGGTGTGGACTAGTTAAATAGAGGTTACTAGGGACCTGGTTTGTTTACAATACCACACGTGTATCAACGTTTCCGGTTGACACGGTTATAACATGGTACGAAACTAATTATGAACATGTATGAAATGTACCAATAATACATTTATTATTTTCCTCTAGGACATATTTCCTTCATGGAGCTCCCTGGTCAATCGTCCTCACCATCCTCATGCTTGCTCCGCCTGCCCCGTTGTTGCAAATGGCCGTCGGGGCCTCCACCCCTCCAGGGCTGCGCCGCGCCGCCCCCTCCTCCTTGTGGCACCCAGAACCCCCAAAAAAACCAAACCCCTAGCCGCCTCCTCTCTTCTCCTCCTCGTGGCATTGCAAGGTGAGGTCCTACCCACTCACACTGACGCCATGGCTGAAGCTCGTGCGAGCTCGTTGCCCTCTTGAACTGGACCGCCTCCCACCAAGGTATGGGTAACCGCGCGGTAAATTTGTCTGTTACCGCCTAGTAACCACTGACCACATTTTTCGAGCAGTTTCAGGTATTTTTCTGGTATTTCCCGATAACCGCGACAATTGGAAATTCCAAACACTCTCAGTAAAAAAATCGATTCGGAGCACGAGGAGCATGGACGTCGCCCCTCCTAAGTTCTTATTCCACTCTCGCAGTGCGCTCTTCTTCATCATCTCCGTCTCGTTTCGGTCGTCGTCATCGTCCCCACCATGCTGCTCGCCAACCCCCTCTCGATGAGCAACCACGCCTCCCAGGCATCGCATTCACCTTGTTCGCTTCCCGGAGCTCCGCGATGCTCATTGCTGATCACCGCCCGTCACGCCGCATCGATGTCGAGCACACGCTCGTGCGCTACCCCGCGTTTTTCTTTCATGTCCACCGGACTTGCGCCGTCATCCGCACTGCGTAGCACCTCATAGACACGTGCGCCACCAAATTCGGGTCCCCTCACCGCCAATGCTCATTGTCGCGCAGCACCTGACGCTTTTTCCGGCGGGATCCCGCCGCGGAGCGCCGTCCATCTCCGTGGCTCACCGATAGGTGGGCCCGATCCTATTTCAGTAGGTCAAATAATGACTCAGACGAGTGTTTGCCATTTCAGCCCTCGCATGTACTCCTAGACCTAGTGGTCAGATTCGCGGTTAAACCGAGCAAATTACAAAATCCGTGCGATGTGTTTTTCGTAGAAGGGCGTTGGTTTTGTGACGCAAGGCAAGCACCGCTAGATGGCGCACCGCTTGGCATGTGGTGGTGTGACCGAGCAAAGAGGAGCAGCTGGACATAGGAGCAGCCCGCGCCGCCTAAGGCTGCAGCAGCATCGGGCCAGGGCACCAACCCCGACGCCTTCTTCTCCTTCCACTTCCACACCTCTCCCCCACTCTCTTTTCGCACACACGAGCGGTCTCGATATCCGTGCTCTCCTTCGCGGCGGCAAATCATCATCAGCATCGCCCGGGAAAAGAAAAGCGACCACCAGTAAAAGGCGCTTCTTCGCGAGCTCGCAAGGAATAAAAAGAAAAGAATCGCCTCCGTCGCTTTACATTTTCTCCGCCGCGAGGTTTTGATTCGGTCCCCCATCATCGACCACTCATCGTCGTCGCAGCGCAAGGTACGTGCCTGCGCGCCGCCGTCCTTGATCTCGCCGCTCGTCCCGTGTTCGCCGTCGAGATTTTGTTTTGCTTTGGTCCGTCCGCGAGTCACTCACGCGCATGTCTCGGTCGCCGATCCGTTGTTTCAGCCGGCGCGTGGCGTGGGGACGACAAGCGTAGCGGGCCAAAGCGCGCCGGCAGGACAAAGAAGTCAACGCCGGTGGAGGGCGCGCGCAGATCCGAGTACTGGGCTCGAACGCGGCGGCGCTGACTGATCGATGGGGTCGTTCCAGGGCCACGCGCTGCCGGGGACGCTCTTCCTCCTGGTGGGCGCGTGGCACGTCTGGGCGGCCGTGGCGCGCTTCGCGGCCGACCGGCCGGGTTCAGCTTCCGCGTCTGGAACCCCGTCGGCGCCGGGCACGGCGCGCTGCGGCACCTCGAGCTCTACGTCGTCGCGGGCGGCGCCTTCCTCGACATGTGCATCGAGGTGCTCTACTCACACGCACCTCCACATCGTCGCCCCGGCGGCGGGGTCAACCCGGCGCACCTCAACGACCTCGAGCACGGCGGCATGCTCCTCATGTTCTTCCTCTTCGGCGCCCTCGCGCTCCTCTCCGAGAAGACAAGGTCACCATCCGTCCATCCCGTCATTCATCTCGTTGTCCTACTACACCTCCACTGATTACATGATCCGGAATCCGTTCGTTTTTCCTCTGATTTTTTCTTTCAATTTCATTCTCTTTTTACTTGACCATCTAAATCATACCATATCTACAGTTGGATTGGAAAATTAAAAAACGATCAACTTTTTAATTCAAGATGAACACTGGTACTACTAGACATCTCCGAATCTGGAAAAGGGAAAAAACATGGGGTGGATGGTTGTTGGGTTTGTTGGTTGGCGTTTTGACTACCGGCGTGTCGCATCTTGAATGTTTGTACAAAGGACGGGCCACAAGGAGAAGTATTGCCTGGTCCAGCTTGGCTGCTTGGGTACTGCTGGTGTGGATTCATTGTGGCACAACTTTGTTTGCAAATTTGTTTACTGCTAGGCATTTTGTTTTTTTGCGGTTGTTTACTTCTAGAATTTAGACCAGCCCGAGCTTGAAGCCATTGTTTCACCAGGATGACCACGGGTGGAGAGTGAGTCGGCACTTGGCAGCATCTTACGTCAATAAATTTGTTTTACATGCACGTAGCAAAAAGCCTATCAGCTCAACAAGCCCATCATACTTACCTTGACAGAAAGACAGGTTCCGTTCAACGCTTTTGATTTCTTTAGGAGTGGGAGGTGGGGGCAGGGGGTTTCTGTCATTTTCTTGAGTGCATAGATAAACCAATAGCGGATATGCAACCTGACTATGTCTCACATTCCATGGTACTTTGGGGGGTCCTACCTTGCACTCGGTGGAGTCTCTGTGTAACCTTTCTGCCCTGCAATCATATTGCCGTTTTTTTCCATCTTGTCTCATTGTAAAAGTACACATCAATCATCGCCCAATTCGTGCAACCGTTTTGGTTTCTTGAGTGCAAGAGATTTAACTGAATAATTAAGGATAGCCTGACGAACTAGTGTGCAAATGATTTTGAAATGTGAGTGAATTGATTGGAGGATTGAACTTAATTATTCATTCCCGTAATCTGTTCCGAAAATTTTACTTCGCATTTCGCATATGATCTCCCTGCTAAATTACACCTTACGTTTCACTGTCCTTTTAAAGTTCTTAGCAGTTCATTCCAATTTGTAAGCATCTCAGGGAGCTAACCGGAGATTTCGTTAACAATCGCTGCAAGCAGGTACCTGCCCTTGACGGAGGGTGCATTGTGCCTGGTGGCGGCCACCGCGTTCACGCAGAGTTCCTGCTCTTTTACTTCCACTCTACCACCCCATGGGGCTGGAGGGCTACTACCACTACCTCCTGGTTGTGCTCATTGGGCTCTGCATCGTCTCCAGCATCCTCGCGCTCTCCTCCCGAGAGCTTCCCCGTCGACCTCGCCAGTGGCGTGCTCATCACCCTGCAGGGCCTGTGGTTCTACCAAACGGCGTTCACGCTCTATGGGTCGATGCTCCCTGAGGGGTGCCACCGTGACCCGATGGACACATCGAGTGCCATGGGCATGCTGCTGAGGAGCGCGCGGACAGCTCGCCAACTTCCAGCTCTTTGCATACGTCTTCCTCGTGTTCGCCTACACCCTAGGCTGCTATGCCATCGCCGCGACGAGGTACGGCCACCCGGACCTGAGGACGATGTATGCCACACCGTTCGAACGCCGAGATAATGGTACCGACAGGGTGGATTCGTCGGCAGCTCGCAGCTGTCGCGGGAGCAGGGTGTGATCTAGTGACCCGACAGCTTCTTCTTCACCATTGTGGTCTTGGTTTTGGTACAGAATACAGGCACACGCACATATGGCTGGACAATTCGGAGCTCACATCATTGAGTACAAGGAGAGTAGGGAAGGACTGTATATTGGGTTAATTACAGAGTCACAGATCAACTTTGTTTAGTTTACTGTGAAGATTACGGCACATTTTTACAAAAGAGGATTAGAGTTCCTCACAGATGTTTTTTTCTTACTAGTAGCATTTTTTAATTTGAGAAATAATTGTAGCAAATTGTGTTTGTACACCAGGTGTGGAATTGGCTGATCAGTGTATATCCGCTTTGGAGTACATGGTACAAATAGTGCATCATATGTTCACGTGAATGAGATGAATCCGCATGTCACAGAAAATGTGCGAGAAGAATATATAGATGCGCTTAGCCTGTGGTGTTGTTCATCTTGTGATGTGACAGGTTATAGTTAGCTGATGGATATGGTTATATGACACTCTTTGCAACTACAAACATGCGTGTAGTTCAGCAGTAGCTCTAGAGTTTTTGGCTTTTGGCATTCTTATTCCTATCGTTGTTGTTAGCTCTTACGGCAGCCGGTCCCAATTTTGTATGGCCCTAAAATATTGATACAACTACAACAATAGCCTCATTTCTTATACTGACACATTAGACCAACATGTAAGTGGGTAAATTTTTTATTTTATTTTTTGTTCCGTTGGCATTGTATTCAGTAGGGTCGCCTTGGAACCAATTGGAACTAGCCTCATGACCTCGCCACACCATACGCGAACCCAGATGCGTGGAGGCCATGAGGCTAGTTTCAACGGTGTACGGTGGCCTGCGGTGGGAGAGAGGAGGCACGAGAGGAGATGACACGGGAAGGAGGTGTCTGCGATGTCACCAAGCAATGGATAGGGGCCATGAGATCCCCCCCCCCCCCCCCCCCCCCCCACACACACACAAAAAAAAAAAAGGGCTCTCGGATAGAATTTAGGGTCCTCGCTATTTTAGGGGTTGTCTAAGGTCCAGTTGAACCTTTTTTTTTGTTGCTACAGCCCAGTAAACAGTATAGGGGTGTCTTTAGGGGGGGGGGGGGGGGGGGGGGGGGGGGGGGGGGGAAGGGGGTGCAGTGGAGATGCATTTAGATAGTTGGCTAGATGTTGTTTTGTTCTTTTCAATTTTGCCGGTTTACCCTCGTAAGATTTTTGGAGTTTTTGGTGTTCTTCTTTCGAAACAAGGAAAAAACTGCAAACATGAATGTATTCCCTTCTGAGGAACATATGGTAGAGGAAGAGTTGATTGGCTAAGCTTGGAGGATTTTCTAACAAATTATTTTCTAAGCCCGCAAGAGACAAATAGGTGGAGTTTATGTTTTTCGTTCCCCTTCCACGAAAAGTGAATATGACCCAATTAATTTCCCTTCCACCCTTGTTGCGGGCATCATTGAATGCCAATGAATTGATAGCGGAAACGCCCTTGCGTATAATGCAATGTTCTCCACTTTGGTGCCATTCTAGCATTTCTTCCCCGGAGATTCCGTGGATCGTATTGGGATCTTCATGTCCATATGTCCACCAGCGGTCTCATGTGTTCGAGAGTGGCCTCTACTCTGTTGGTGGCGACGACTTATAGGGGATGGCTTCTCTAGCTTTGTCTTGGAGGTTGAAGTCGGGATGATTCGGTGGGTACGCTGAACATCAACATCTCAAGATCACCTCCATAAACTACCCGACTGTCTGGCGGGCTACCTATGTGCATAATCATAGTTGAGAATGTGTAATCGTCTCTCTTGGCCTTTGCTCCCAAACCTCCCCATGTGGAATCCAAGATACTCCCCTTATAGATTCCAAGAGCTCTTCGTCGTCATTCTTTCCTCGTAAAGATTCTACTGGAATAGTGGACCGAACACTTACGCATTTGGCTCATGTACTTGGGTGTTTAGTACTCAAACCAACGTGCTAATTATATATCCACCAGTGTTCGTGCATTTGACTCTTTCGTGTTCATCCACTATTCCCTTTGTATTCATGGTTACTATGGTCAATTCGTGAGAACGGGCCACCAACCCGTGCCATAGGAGGAAAATGCTCATATTCATTGATTTCGTCAACTGAAGTCGGCAGATCCATGGTTAGAGGTGTACGGGTTGGGCCCTAGCTGACACACCAAAACGATACGTGTTGCGTCGTCCACGGCAGTGCTTTCTTTGGCTCACAAAGGAGAGACGTGATTGTGCTCTAATGGATTTCCGACTTCAGTTGCTTTAGTGGCGTCGATAGTTGGCAGTATGCGAAGATTTGGATCAACAATTGACCCTCGTAAAGACCAGTTTTGTGATTTTATTTTGTATGGGGTGTTTTTTGCTTATGTGGCATGACACTCCCCCCCCTCCTTCTCCCGAAGAGAGTTTTACGGCTCCCCGTAAAGAGGTTATGTGGTGTTGTTACCGCTCACATAGCTAATAAAATGCCCTAGAGAAACATAGTTAATAAAAGTGTGGCACCCTTCTAAAGAAAAAGAGCTTTTTTAACTAAAAAATAGGAGTTGATAAATGGAGATTCATGCGTGAATTATGTGAAGAGAAATTAGCAAAAAGAGGCAAATTCGTCTCCCGCTCACATGGTTAATGAAAGTGTGGTACCCTTCTATAAAAAGAGGAGAGTACCCTTCTAAATAAAGAGGAGCTTTTTTAACTAAAAAAGAGGAGATGATAAATGGAGATTCATGTGTGAACTATGTGCAGAGAAATTAACAAAAAAAAAAGGCAAATTCGTCTCCCGCTCGTGAAAGTGTGGTACCCTTCTATAAAAAGAGGAGAGTACCCTTCTAAATAAAGAGGAGCTGATAAATGGAGATTCATGCGTGAATTATGTGAAGAGAAATTAACAAAAAAAAAGGCAAATTCGTCTCCCGCTCGCATGGTTAATGAAAGCGTGGTGCCTTTTAAAAAAAGAGGAAAGTTGTGAAAAGTAAAAAAGTAACGACGCCTGAGAGATTCGAACTCTCGCGGGGAAACCCCATGTACTTAGCAGGCACACGCCTTAACCACTCGGCCAAAGCGTCGTTGTTGTAGATGAATGCATGCTATCTTACTGGTATTGTATCCGTTCAGTATATTTCCTAGCGCGAGAACTTTCTCCGTGTGGAATTGTGGATACATCTGGGCCCGTTCTGGTTTTGACCATTTTTATTAAAAAAAATCCAAATTGGAAAAGCAGCTTTCACTCTTCTCCTTATTTCGCTCGTTTTCACGAATTCTGATCTTCTGGGTATGCGATGGTGGGTCAGTGCAAGTGCAAACTTTTCTTGTAATTGCAAAAGCTAAAATCCAAAGTTACATTTCAACAAACACATAATCCTATTTTGACATGTATACAAGATTGAGTAGGGTCTACATAATTCACACAAGTATGGTCGTTGATTCCATCCTCCAACTAGAAGAAATTGTTGCCTAAAGGTCACTGAGATGTAAAACGGCCGTTTACCCTCGATCTGGTCCTGATTTGCTTCTGTCTTTTTACAGATTCAGACCAATTGAATTCACACACAGGCCAACCAGACAGACTCCTCGCCATTTCCCAAACGTCAAGCTTCCTCTGGGTGCCGGCCACGGCCAAGATTCGGTCACGTTGGAGCTAGACGATATGCATGAGCAAACTTGCATCAGTATCACTCCTCCCATCCTACGGACCGGCGAGCACTGGTCACGACGCGCCGGCCACCTCTTCCACCATCCTCGCTGCCTCCGCCATGTTTGGCCGGCTCTCCGGCGCGGCCTCTGTGCACTCGACGGCGATACGCACCAGCTGTACGGCGGAGGCCCCGCCAGCGGCCGCGATGACGGGGTCGAGGATCTCGCGCTCGCTACCCTCGGTGACCGCCCCGGCCGCCCAGTTCACGACGTCGGTGCCGCCGCGCGCGTTGAGGAGGTACTGAGACGGGAATCTCCCCGTGACTAGCTCGAGGAGCACGACGCCGAAGCAGTACACGTCAGACCTGGCAGACACAGGCACCCGCTGCTGCTGCTTCTGCTGCTGCGCCGCCGCAGCCTCAGGCGACCGGAACGCGAACATGGCCTGCGCCAACTGCGGGGCGTTGACGAGCGGGAAGAAGCCGTAGTCCACGATGCGCGGCTCCAGCTCGGCATCGAGGAGGATGTTCCCGGACTTGAGGTTCCCGTGCGGCGGCGGTGGCGGCGGCGCGTCGAAGTCGGCGCCGTCCATGCTCACGAACCGCATCGCCGGGATGCCAAGCTTCTCGTGGAGGTACGCCATGCCGCGCGCCACGCCGAGGGCGATCCTCAGCCGCGCCGGCCAGTCCAGGATCACCCTGTTCGGGCTCTGGTCCCCTGCATCCATACATCCATCACACGCACGCGAAATGATTAATTAACTGACCAAAGTGATTACAAAGATTAGGTGGTTCGTGATCATCTGAGTAGTACCGTGGAGGACGTAGAGGAGGCTGCCGCGTGGCATGAACTCAGAGACGATGAGCTTCTCCTCCTTGCGGTAATGGTAGCCGAGGGGCGAGAGCACGTTGGGGTGGCGGAGCTCGCCGATCATGCGGATGTGGTTCTCGAACTCCTCGCGCCCGACGCGGTTCATGTCTCGCATGCGCTTCACGGCGACGGTGATGCCGTTGCGCATGGCGGCCTTGTACGCGGACCCGAGGGTGCCGTTGCCCAGCACCTCCGCCGACGCCTTCATCATGTCCTGCAGCCCGAACTCGCCGCTGGAATTGCTCATCAGGACGAACTCGTCCATCCGCTTGCCGCTGCCGCCGGCGCCGCTGCTGCGGCTGCTGCCGCCGCCGCCCATCTCCAACGCCGCCGCTGAGGCGCGTGGCGCGGTCGTAGCGGCTGGCTTCGGTGGCAGGCCGGCCCCGGTGCTGACGGCGTCGTAGTACGGCGGCGGCACGTTGTTCCGCTGCTCGTCCTGCCGCAGCATGAGGACCATGGCGCCGGAGACCAGCGCGATGACGAGCAGGATGATGCCGATCACTACGACGATGCTGGTCTCCTCCTCCATGGCGAGGTAGTCCGATGCCGACATCGGCGGCGTCGAGGGCTCCGGCGCGGCCACCGCCTCGCACGCCGTGGCTTCGCTCCCCGGCGCGCCGCACAGGTCGTGGTTCCCGGCGAACGCCGAATCGTTGAAGCGCTTGACGACGGCGGGCGGGAGCTTGCCGGTGAGGCGGTTGTGCGACACGTTTAACAGCCGGAGAGACGCCGGGAGGAGCTCGGGCACGGGGCCCTCGATCTTGTTGTGCTCGAGGTGGAGCTCCAGGAGGCGCGGCGCGGCGGCGATGGCGGCGGCCGGAAGGACGCCGGAGAGGTCGTTGTTGTCGAGGTAGAGCTTCTTGAGCCACCGCATGTTGGCGAAGACGTCGCCGGGGACGGGACCCGTGTAGCCGTTGTGCGACAGGTACAGCGCGCGGAGGCTGCGCACGGTGGCGAGGCTCGCGGGGAGCGGGCCGGCGAAGTTGTTGCGCTTGAGGTTGATGGAGTGCAGGCCCGGGAGGTTGGCGAGCGCGGCGAAGTCGAACGCGCCGGAAAGGTTGAGGTGCGCAAGCCGGAGGCCGATGAGGCTTCCCTTGTAGCACTGCACCCCGGGCCACGGGCTGGTGGCATTGCACGGCACAGGCGGCGAAGACGGCGACCACGCCTCTAGCGCGTTGGCCGGGTCCTTGAACGACGCCTTGAGGCGCAAAAGCGCCGCCGCCTCGGTGCCCGGCGGGGAGGCATCCGGCGCGGCGGCGAGGACGACCGGGCCGCCGGTGAGGAAGGGGAGGAGGAGGAAAAGAGTGGAGAGCCGGAAGGCTAGGATGAGGGTGACCATGACCGTTTTGGTGGAGGTCAGAGCCTTTCCTCTAGTTTTCTTCCAGCCTCTGTAAATGTTTCCTGCCTTTCTTGGCTTTGCCTCTTCTGCTTTTTGTCAATACCTCTTCTGCTCCAGTAGTTTGGCATGCAGTTTTTTGGGCCTAAAAATAGTATCACACAAGCTGAGGCAACAGGTGATCAATGGAGATGATGAAATGCATCAGGTTTGCTATTTTCCCATAAACAAAAAAAGTGTACTTGTGTACATTGGAGAGTAGGTTGGTTGTATCTTTTTCCATGAAAAAATGAGGCGGGTAATATGGCTCTTGGTTCTGCAAGTCAGCCCCAAAATTAGCAAAGATGGCAAATTAGGCACAGATTAATTTAGTAAACAGAAACGGCTGCAAGTTCCTTCTTCAGGTGTGCATACCATGTTGGAAAACAATGCAGGTGTTCTGAAACGACACATATCAGTACCTCTAGCCTGAAGATAGCATCAGAATGTCACCCCTGTGCTGAATTTAACATGCTTCGGTAAATATGAGCCTTGATAACTAACATATGGAGTTTGTTGGCCTTTGTTCACGAACCAACGTTGAAGATCAACACCCATGGAAATGGAATAAGTACATGTAATTTATCTACACACAACAGCCATCATTACTCGTGCTGTATCTCTATAACTCAAGTAGATAACCACTACATGCACTATCACCGATCCTCCTAACTAGCACAAAAATTATAACAAGAAGGCTACATTTGTCATATACTCATATGTACACACATCAGAGGCAGAGCAAGCACACATTGAACACTCAGCTTGTGTGGACTCCAGTCCTGAACATTCTTTCTTTCTGCTATCGATATTCTTGCTTTGTAAATTTGAAGAGCTCGGCAATGAGCTCCAAGGGAAGACCTTTCGTCTCCGGCACTCTTAAATAGATGAACAGAAGAATAATTGAGCACATGAATGCATAGACACCACATGCTCCTGTGAGCCCAATGGTACTCAGCATCACTGGAAAGCAGTATGTCGAAAGCAGTCTCCCGAACCAGAAGGAAAGTGCACAAAAACTTGCACAGGTTGCACGTGCCCTGGTCGGAAACATCTCAGAGCAGAGAATATTTGGTATCGGACCCAAACCAACGACATAAGAGCAGAAGCAAACGGTTAACATTATGTGGAAGAGGATTGCTTGCGCAACAGATCCCATGCTCATTATGGAGGACAAAGATATTGTACTGAGTGACAACATTAGGATAGGAGTAGTCACGAGGAGAAGAGCCCTGCATAAATGTACACAAGTCTGAATCTGGACTTTTTCTTAAGAACATGAAAGGACAGCATGTAGAGCTTATTCTCTCATACACCACAGACAAATGTAGTGCTGACGGAACGATGGACAATATTGATAAATTTATGGTAAGATGGTATTTGGAAAACATATTCAAGATCAAAAGTAATGAACATGGAGATAGCAAGTTGCTCCTAAGTAAACATGGAGATAGCAACTATGGAAGTGCCAGAGAAATATTGGAATTTCAACAATAATACTGTATACTGCCATACTGGTCATATGGTGATAAATGTACTGACACTTCCTTCTAAATGCAAATATGTTTGAATGTACAAGTAGTCTCAGAGCTAACCTTCGTCCGCAGATATCCATCAGCATCATTGAAGCAGTTACACAGGGCAGCATGAGCAAAGCATTAAGGGCACTTAACAGGATTGCTGTTGAATGAGAACCAAGTCCAATGTCTGAAAACAAACTAACTACTCCAACTTGTTCAAGAATCTGAGGACTGAAGCGGAGAAGACCATTGATTCCTGCGGACTGCATTTTCAAGAGAGGGCGAATAGTAAACCTATTAACATAAATAGCAACCTGTGCAGTTCACAGCACGGAACAAATTGTAAACTGAACTTCGTGTTCAAATTATGTACATAAATGTGTACAGAGAGAATAGTACCTCCTGAAGCGCTTGAATTAACATTCCAAGGCACAGAGCATGCCTGACTCCTGGCTGAAGAAGTACCCTCCATTTAGGCTTCATATCAGCAGTTTCAGATAGCCGGACAATTTGTTGTCTAGATGGATGGCTACTTGTGCCTTCCACATCATGATGTGCAGGCTGATGAGAAAATAATGGCACTTCATGGATTTCTTCTTCTTCGATGTCATGGTCATGTAAAGAAGCCACAAAATCTTGCACAAGTCCTGTTGTGCCATGCCTTCTTAAATATGAAGAACTCCCTTCAGAGGCAAAGGGTGCATTTGTATCAGATCCTTCTGCAGTTGCAGCCTGAGAAAGCAGAGAAGCCTGTAAACCATAGGTATTATTCCCTTCGTCAGCAGGATAAGACTCCCTATTCTGTTGAGCACTGTTATTCTCTTCCCTGTGCTCATCCATCCGTTCATTTTCTACAAAGTTAAAACTGTTGAAGGCCGGGAAGAAATTGTTTCTGACACCTCCTGTTTCGGACATATTCTCATGGATACTTCCAAGAAGATCAACCAGTGGGTCTGAAAGGTGCCAATACAAACTACTATAACGTGAGAGCTGGTTGGTGCTAGTTTGAAGAAAACTTTGACCTTGAGCATTGCTAATAGCATCTTCTCCAATGCCCATGCCTGGTATAATGTTCATACCATCCACGATAAGAGATATTTCACCTACAGGTTTATGTGATGTCATGACTCATGATGTATTTATGCTTCTTCAAATGGTGAAAATAATATAATACATAATTAGTTGTTGGTACGATTTACATGGCATAAGTTGGCGCTATTACATGCGAATAAACATCCCTTGCAATTTTTTAAATCTTGTCTTATCAACATTTGATCCGCGACCTATAATTTATGGTCAATTAGTTTTATTTCTCAAATTGGTACAAACTTCTCTTGCAGTCAGTTTAAAGCCAGCGTGATAAATAGGATCATTCCTTCTTCAAATCTTTTTTCAAAGACACTGTGATAAACACTGGTTTTGACTCGAATCCTTAGCCTGAAAAAAAACATGAAATCCCCCTCATCAAAACACGCACTAGTCGGAAAATTTCACAGTAGGGGCTTGTTTTATTATGTAAGAGACTGTATTAGGGGGAGGCAAGCAGACACTAAAGAGAAGCTCTGAGTTCCAAGATCCTTTTCTCTTCAAGCTCCTACCTTCTCATTGTCTTGGCTATATGAACACCACGGCGAGGAAAGAGCTTCGCATGGTGGACCAAACAGCACCACCACCGATTAGTGCCACAATATTCTACGGTAAATATCTATCCCAAGTTCAACTCATAACGGCAATAGTGTGTTTTCATTCTGTCAGATGCAGTCCCAGCTAGACATCTCTGTACTAAGAATCTGTAACTATAATTTGTATGCAACTCATAACTGTTTTTAGTTACTCATTTCCCTGTTGACATTTCACAACTAACCGTCTTCAGCTGAAAACAGTAAAATGTGAATAAATATTTAAAGTTGCTGGCAACACTCTCACCTGAAACATCATCCTTCCCTCTAAGCCACTGTAGAGAAACTCTGGCCTCACTAATTTTTCCATCGCTTACAAGCCACCTAGGCGACTCTGGCAAGTAGAACACCAACAAAGCAAAGTAGACAATGGAAGGAGCAAAAATTGAGCCAATCATAACTCTCCAATTAGGAGAAGACACCAGGGTCATCCAAAATATCATGCAATAAGAAGAGATTATCCCAACGATGAACATAAACTGTGGCAGAGTTCCCAGTGATCCCCTCATATCTGGCGAAGATGTTTCTGAGATATAAATTGGGACAGAGGTGAAAACCAAACCACTTCCTGATCCAACAATTATCCTAGCTAGGAGTAAAATATAGATGTTTGGAGACCACAGCATTAGGACGCCACCGGTAAATAATAGCAGAGATGAGTGAATCAATACAGCACGTCTTCCAAGCCAATCCAATAGTGATCCAGAAATATTGTGACCACAACGGCCCCACAAACTGAAACTGCTACAATTATTGCCTCGATTGAAGGTCCATTCTCTAAGTTAAACTCCTTTTCCATATGGAGATTAGCCTCTGCCAGATAATTAACACCAAGTTAGTATGAATGTTTGACATCTTCCTTAGAAAGTAAATGTTGAGTTCATTAGGAGGTAGAGTCTAGTACTAATGCTTCAGGAAACAATTTGTATCTCAGGACAAATCAGTGCTGGACTACAAGTAATAGAAATAAAGAATTACCTAAAACTGTTGTAAAATCCCATCCAAGTAATATATAGCCAATAGAAACTGCAACAGCAGAAAACATTGTTGACTTCATCTTTTGATCAAGCACTATAGGCCGTAGCACTTACCAGATAATTCGTTTACCTGAAAATATGGATACTTGTGAGAAACACTTGCTTAACGATTGATCCATCAAACTTCTGCCTCCTGATATAACCATTTTAGGGCCTATTTGATTCACAGGAATTTCAAAACGCAGGAACAGGAAAAATACAGGATTGGAGTGACATGTCCACTTGAAACCCATAGGATTAGCAAATCACAGAAATTCGAACTAGAGGGTGTTTGATGGCACAGGAAAAAGAAACGAATTGTAAAAAGAGGTTGGAGTGAATGCTAGATTTCCTATGAAATGTAGTAGAATAGGGAAAAAGTCCCAAACGACCAATGTAGGAAAAAATCCTATGGTCCAATCCTCCAAAATCCTATAAAGTTCCTTTGAATCAATGCTTAGGATTTAGGATATCATGCTTGCCCTTTAATTCACCGGGCTTCTATTGCCATTATGCTGCAATCTATGAGCTTCGTCAACTGTACAGCGTTATTTATGTGCCACTACAAACATCTTTACTATGTTTGTTATGTTTTTGAAGGTGAACGATAAAGTACTTCTACACTTCTCCAGATGCATGGCCTAAAGATGCTGCACCTGTGAAATCATGGTAAGCTGGCAATGCTACTGAAATAAACAAGCCATCAATATTATACTAGTTTTCTAACCCAACTGGCAACTACATTAATGAATAATACCCTTACAAATGCTAAATGGTTTGATCTGATTACCATGGGAAATAATCAAGGAAATGGTTGAAATAGATGAATGTGTCTGACAACTTTAAAGACCAACGATAATTTACATGAAATGCTTTACGTGGTCACTGCAATCTTCAAGACATGCCAAATGTAAGGCATGATGCCATGAATAACTACAACACGTAAACCAATCTCTAGAGAAAGCATCTTTCTTAAATATTGGGAACGGCTCTGAGGTACTACAATGCACTACAAGTTCAACAGAACAGAATGCTCCGAAATGGGTGTTTTTCATCACCATGCAATAAGTCTAGTGACTCAATCATTACTTAGCCGTCTCTTTTTAGTTTCTGCTAGTCTTTGGATAAAAGATAATTCAGCACTGAGCCACACATATTCAAGTAATGATTGAAGAGGCATAAGAAACATAATTGCAGCCAGCATGATCAATGTGATCTCTCAAAGTACCATCGCGTCAACTGAAGGCTGACATAAATAGGAATTGTGGCCTTCTGTGTTTTACATGAATTCTCTATCCTGCAGACTCATCTGCAAAGAAAAATAAAAGTGAATACTAGAAGTCAAATGTTCACACTTCGCACGAAGTTATTTCGGTACGGAAAAGTGAAAACGATATCTCTAGTCTACAGGATTATTTACGTACCAAGTTCTGTAGGTACATTAAGGCTGCATATGCATTCATGCCTTTAGAGCATGCATTCATAGTTCACATAACGCAAGATGACACTCGGGCATTGTGACAAGGAAGGTGACTGAGCATGGAGATGTTAACATAAACTCAGAACTCGCCAAGATGGCAAGCAGACACTGGACTTTTAATGGGCTAAGGTGAATTTCAGAAACCAAAATAATGAGGTGCCTATGCTTCAAAACCGGTAGTTTGATAAGATATTATTCATATTCTAACATACCAAATACCATACATTGGACTGGCCGCTCTGACCAGATCACAAAATGGTTCCGCTGATTAGAAATTTAGAAGGTTAATAAGATGTACAAATCAAGTGGCCAAAGTGAAGAAAGACATTATTGAGTTATCAAGTCATCTTAACTATTCAGAATTTCATTGCTTTAACTAAATAGTATTATAAAGGTAAAATATGTTCAGCATACACCATGTGTGAACTGAACTCTACCAAATCTAGCCACGAACTATGAGGGCCAACAGGCTAGCAGACAATATCTACTAATTACTCAGAGCAGTGGAAATAACACACGGTCCAACCACCAAATCCCCTGTTCCTGATTCTTATATGTACATTCAATTACATCATTCTCAGGGGTGGATCTACATGGTGTGGCCCGGTGTGCACGGGCACACCCAAAAACTATGAAGGTCAGTGGGATTTAACTAATCGCTAGAGGAGAACAACCTCATACCTGAAACCAAAATGGCCAAAGACGGGGCGGGGACAGAAGGGATGCTACGAGGAACAACGGGAACCTCGATGACGGCAGAGGTAACCGCCTCGTGCTGAGCAGCCGCAGCTGCTTGGGGACGAGGAGTGAGCAGAGCGCTATGGCGGGGAGGGGAACGGGAGGTGGCCTTGCCTTTTTTGGGAGCCTCCGCGGCGGAGACGACAGCACAGCAGGGAGAGACTAAAATGATGATGATGATTAAGATGATTAGACGAGGAGAAACCACACGGCTCTAGCCAGATCTGACTACTTCTGCGCCGTCCCCTTTCGTAAATCGACGGCTTAGATAGATTATCAATGTATATGTGCTTACGATGGACTCGTGTGGCCAAAATTGTAGCATGTAAAGGTCCTAAAATTTTCAGGAAAAGAGCGCAACCGCATGTGTAAAACATGACACGGCAGTTGGACAAATTGGTACTCCTCCAAATAACATAAGTGTCACATTTTTGAATTGGCTTGATTTAAAACTGCAAAACTTATTTATTATATATCGGAGCTAGAATCATTTTAATAAACTTTGGAAGTCAAGGTAGTGAAATCTTATTACTGGTATGTAGGGTTATCCGAGTTGTAAACTGAGTGTTTGTTGAGCTTCTACACCAGGAGCTTCAAAGACCGGCTTTACCTATGAATTGGAAAGAGGCTCAAGTTTCTCCGGAGTAGGACTCTTATCACCCTTATATTCGTACATCGCGTGCATCAGTGCCTTCAGTGGCTGGATATGGCGTATAATGAACACTTACACAGGGTTAGCTCTGAATACTCTATTTGTGATCAGTTGCTACTTCCTCAGGCGGGAGATGAAGTTTTCCTTAAAACATATGAGGTTTACATCCTAGGACGCCTTGGGAATGGGAGGCACGAGTGAACGGACCTTTTCAGAGTCGGTTTAGAACCAGTCTAAGTCAACGGGTTTCTTGAATAAACATATTGTTCAATCTATACACGAGGGTCTGTAAACGATCCGCTGACTATACTACACAGAGAAAAATCTCATGACTACAGCTCACGGGAACTCCTGTAGTAGGAATGAATATCGCTTACCTAAGGGGACCCCCAAGCGGCTAAACCTACTAGGAATCTACGTGGATAAAAGTCAAGTCAAGACCTGTCAACAAAAGTGCACGTATATGACATGATAAACAAGTCCACACAAATATAAGAGATGAAAGATAAGATAAAAATGAAACACATAAAGCAAGATACCCATTAGGCGGAGGCACAGTTGGAGAGATCCACCATCGACAATGGCACGTACCCTCTCTCCTCCACATCCCTCCTATACTAGTGAATCAAGATTTACCGTGTATCCCTCTCACCTACCATCATGAAGGGTAGAGTTGATATAACCCCTCCCCCAAGAGAGATAGGAGCCCATGAGGTCTGGGGCTTACCAGAAGCAAGGAGAGGGAGTAGGCACATGTGACATCAATCTCATCACCCCGGAGTGGAGCCTCCTGTTGGGTTACGCAGCGGGAAATTAAAATTTTCCGTCTTACATAGCCGCCAAGATATTATATGAAGATATAATGCACCCCATAATGCGATGATCCAGAATACTTACAAACACCGTTATGGAAGATCTTGTATTTGTCGAAGTAGATGTTGGTGAAGCCGATGAAGAATCTCGCGTCCACGCCAGGATGTGATATTTTTGCCTTTTCCATGTATGAGGATTGCTCTCGCAACCCGCTCTTCAAGTATCCACGAGTAAACCTCGCCAACCCGCCAGCGCTCCGCCGTTCTAGAACCCGGCTCTCGACAAAGAGAGACAGCATTGCGGCGTAGTAACGGTGGTAGAACTAATCAACTAGATTAGATCTATATGAGACTTAGAGAAACCTAATTCCCAACACATGAGATCTAATTAGAGAGAAATTAGAGAGAGATTAGAGCAACATCTAATTAGAATAATTAGAGCATCGTCTAATAACACAATATCTCAAGAGAGAGGAACTTGTGCAAATAGCAATTGGTGTGTTTTCCTTGGGACGAGGGGGTGGAGTATATAAGGGGGAGAGGGGGTGGTGCGCTGGTCCTAGGGCCGGCTGAGCCCCTCCCCAAGTCAGTTCAGGTTGGGCAGGAGTCCAACTCGGACTCCTTCATCCCTTTCCTTTTTCCCTATTTCCTTTTGCCTATTTCCTTTATTCCTTCCTAGTCCAATAAGAATTCCTTTATTTCTCCAAATTGGACAAGAAAAGAGAGGAGGGGATCATGGTGCGGTCGGCCTGGAGGTGGGGCCCATGCGGCTGGCCCACACTAGGTGTGGTGCGGCACGCAGGGCACCCCCGCCTTCTTGGCAAACCTCTGAAACTCTTCTGAAACCAAATATACTCTTTAGATAAAATCATCAACTCTATCAACTGATGTCGAAAATCGACGACTCTGGCAGTGGCTGGAGTACGGCTTTCACCGGTAGTCTCACCTGCACAGTCTGAAACAAGGATTCGGTCAATCTTCGTGCCAAATGATACGTCCATTTTGCATCACTATTTTATATCATAATTTACTGCTATTCATTGATATATTTCATATTTGGATGATATACTTATGTTATTTTATCTTGTTTTGCATGTTTGATGATTATTGGAGAATTAACTGCCGGAGTCAGGATTCAGCTGGAAAAAGCATCGTCAAGACACCCTATTTCTGAAGATCGTCAATTCAGGAAATTACTGAAGCTCCTATTTTATCAGATGCCGGAGCAGCCAAAAGGGGAGGCAGATGGGCCACGAGGGGCCCACACCATAGGGCGCGGCCCCCCTGCCGCGCCGTGGTAGGGTGTGGGGCCCTGGCCCACCTCTGGCGCTCCCCCTTCGCGTATTTCATCCCCCAGAAACCCTAAGACGGGGAGCCATCGAGGAAATATTCCGCCGCCTCCACGAGGCGGAAACCACAGAGAGAGAAAAAGCTCTCCGGCAGGAGAAATCTGCCGGGGAAATTCCTTCCCGGAGGGGGAAATCATCGCCATCGTCATCGTCATCACGCTGGACTTCATCGGGATCATCATCATCATCTCCACCGCCGTCACCATCATCTCCACCGCTCCACTTCGTTCCGCTGTAACATCTAGGGTTATACTTTGTGTAGTTCATAGGGGAAACTTTCCCGGTGTTGATTACTACTTGTGGTTGATGCTATTAAGTTTTATCGGTGAATTGAAGTATATGTCCAGATTGTTATTCATCATTATATCACCTCTGATCATGATCCATATGATGTCTTGTGAGTAGTTCGTTCAGTTCTTGAGGACATGGGAGAAGTCATGCTGTTAGTAGTGGAATATGTTGAGTAATATTTAATGGTTTGATATTTAAGTTGTGGTGTTATTCTTCTAGTGGTGTCGTGTGAACGTCGACTACATGACACTTCACCTTTATGGGCCTAGGGAATGCATTGTGTATTCGGCTACTAATTGTGGGGTTGCCGGAGTGACAGAAACCTAAACCCCCGTTAGTAAACCGGTGCATGAGGGAGTGTAGGATCTCAGAGTTTAAGGCTGTGGTTAGATTTATCTTAATTACTTCCTTGTAACGCGGATGCTTGCAAGGGGTTTAATCACAAGTATGTATTAGTCCAAGTTAGGGCAGTGCATTAGCATAGGTTCACCCACACAACACTTATCAAAACAATAAAGATTAATCGCTGTAGGAAGCGAAAGCACTTGACGAAATTCCCGTGTGTCCTCAAGAACATTTTGCCATCATAAGTAAACCAACCGGCTTATCCTTTGCTCTAAAAAGGATTGGGCCACTTGCTGCAATTATTATTACTGTCTTTTATTTACACGTATTTTATTTATCTGCAATATCAAAAACCCCTAAAAACTTGTCTGCTAGTATTTACAGTGATTCCTTGATCAAAACTACTTGTCAACACCTTCTGCTCCTCGTTGGGTTCGACACTCTTATTTATCGAAAGTACTACGATACACCCCCTATACTTGTGGGTCATCAAGACTATTTTCTGGCGCCGTTGCCGGGGAGTGAAGTGCTATTGGTAAGTGGAATTGGTAAGGGAAACCTTTACTGTAAGTGCTGTTTTTATTTCTGCTTGCTGCTTTATTTTATTATGGAGAGATCTCCATTCGAATCCCTATTTGGGAATACTACTGCCACTGCTAAGGTAGTAGATGAACCGCCGCCTGCTGAATTAGATCCATTTAAAATACCTATGAAAATTGTTGAACGTGTTATGGATAACCGCTATGTTGGAGATGGAACCATCCATCCTGGTGATCATTTACTATTTATACATGAATTATGCGAGTTGTTCAAGTGTGCAGGTATTTCAATGGAAAAAGTCAAGAGGAAGTTATTCTCTATATCACTGAAGGGCCGAGCTGCGGAATGGTATAAGATGCTGAAGAATGGCCGATCTATTGGCTGGGAGGAAATTGTACCTCTCTTTTATTCTAAATTCTATCCTCCTAGTGAGATTCATCAAGATCGAAATCGCATATATAATTTTTGGCCTCATGATGGAGAGAGTATTGCCCAAGCGTGGGGGAGATTGAAGTCACTAATGCTCAAATGTCCCATTCATGAGCTCCCAAGTAATATTGTTATCAATAATTTTTATGCAAGGCTTTCTCTTCATGATAAGGATTTATTGGATGCCTCTTGTTCTGGATCATTTACACGTACTGAAGAAGAAGTTAAATGGGACCTTCTTGACCGTATTCAGGAAAATACTGAAGGATGGGAGAACGACAAAGGTAGAAAGTCAGGTATAAATTATGATTACGAATGCATTAAATCTTTTATGGAGACTGATGATTTCCGTAATGTTAGTGCTGTTTATTGTCTTGATTCTCAAGTTGTTGCAAATTATTACAAAGCTTTTGCCTCTTATCTTGATGTGCCTAAGAAGGATTTGAATAAATATCATGAACCTTATAAAGATAAAACCAATTCGGCCATTGGAAAAGTATTGAAGTTCATACTGTTGATCACATTTTGCCAGAACCTTATATTGAAAAAATACCTTTTCCTGTTAAAGTCAAGGAACATTCTCTGATAGCTAGTGTGGTTAATAAAAGTGCCAAGAAACCTTTAGAGCCTGATGAACAAATAACTGTTGAACCTGAAGTAGCAATAGTAAAGGATTTGGTAACTGAAAATGTAGATGGAGAACATATTATCTTTTGTGAAGATGCTTCTAATATTGTTTCGCATCCTGGTAAATCTAGGAAAACAAGTGTTCCTGTGCTTTCAGTGGATAGGAGAACATTGCTATTATGGTTTATGTGATATTGGTGCAAGTTCTAGTGCTATTCCTTTTGAACTTTATAAAGAAATTATGCATGAAATTAGTCCCTGTGAACTTGAGGATATTGATGTGGTTATTCAACTTGCCAATAGGGAAACTATCTCTCCCATTGGTATTGTGAGAGATGTCGAGGTTTTATGCGGTAAAACTAAATATCCTACTGATTTTCTAGTACTTGGTTCTAAAGCTAGTAAAACTTGTCCTATTATTTTCGGTAGACCTTTCTTGAATACATGTGGTGCTATTATAGATTGTAAGAAAGAGAAAATTTACACTAAATTTAATGGAGAATCTTATGAGTTTAATTTCTCTAAGTTTGGTAAGAAACTTTATGAAACTGATTTGCCTAATGAGGACTCGAAAATTGAACAACTTGCTGCTATTGCTATTGCTCCTAACAATGCCTTGCAGCAATTTATGGAGGAACACGAAAGTGAGGTCTTTATGGAGGAAAGGAATGAAATTGACAATATCTTTCTTCATCAACCACCATTACTTAAGCATAATTTGCCGGTGGAAGATTTGGGTACCCCTGCACCTCCTAAAGAAGATCCTGTTTTTGATTTAAAACCTTTGCCTGATAATCTTAAATATGCTCACATTGATGATAAGAAAACATATCCTGTTATTATTAGTTCTAAACTTTCAGGTACTGAAGAGGCAAGGTTATTGGAAGTATTGAGGAAACACCGAGGGCTATCGGATATACTGGATGATTTAAAAGGGATTTCTCCTACTATATGTCAACACGCCATCAACATGGAAGATGATGCAAAACCTGTTGTGGAGCACCAGCGTCGTTAATCCCTAAAATGAAGGAAGTGGTAAGAAATGAGGTATTAAAACTCCTCGATGCTGGTATAATTTATCCTATTGCTGATAGTAAATGGGTAAGTCCTGTGCATTGTGTTCCTAAGAAAGGAGGAGTTACTGTTGTGCCAAATGAAAATGATGAACTTATTCCTCAAAGAGTAGTTGTTGGATATAGGATGTGCATTGATTTTCGAAAGGTTAATAAAGTTACTAAGAAAGATCACTATCCTTTACCTTTTATTGATCAAATGTTAGAAAGGTTGTCTAAGAAAACTCATTTTTGCTTTCTTGATGGTTATTCTGGATTTTCACAAATTGCTGTTAGAGCGAAAGATCAAGAGAAAACTACTTTTACTTGTCCTTATGGAACTTATGCTTATAGGCGTATGCCTTTTGGTTTGTGTAATGCTCCTGCTACATTTCAAAGATGCATGTCTGCTATTTTTCATGGTTTTTGTGAAAAAATTGTGGAAGTATTCATGGACGATTTTTCCGTCTATGGAACTTCTTTTGATAACTGCTTGCAAAACCTTGATAAAGTTTTGCAGAGATGTGAGGAAACTAATCTTGTTCTTAATTGGGAGAAATGTCACTTTATGGTTAATGAAGGGATTGTTCTTGGACATAAAATTTCTGAAAGAGGTATTGAAGTGGACAGAGCTAAAGTTGAAGCAATTGAGAAAATGCCCTGTCCCAGGGATGTTAAAGGTATTCGTAGTATTCTCGGTCATGCCGGTTTCTATAGAAGGTTTATTAAAGATTTCTCTAAAATTTCAAAACCTCTTACTAATCTTCTCCAAAAAGATGTACCTTTTGTTTTTGATGATGATTGTAAAGAAGCTTTTGAGCTCTAAAAAAGGCTTTAACCACTGCTCCTGTTGTTCAACCTCCTGATTGGACTTTACCTTTCGAAATTATGTGTGATGCTAGTGATTTTGCTGTAGGTGCTGTTCTTGGACAGCGAGTAGATAAGAAGTTGAATGTTATTCATTATGCTAGTAAGACTCTTGATGCTGCTCAAAAGAATTATGCCACTACTGAAAAAGAGTTTTTAGCAGTAGTTTTTGCTTGTGATAAGTTTAGACCCTATATTGTTGATTCGAAAGTTATTATCCATACCGATCATGCTGCTATTAGATACCTTATGGAAAAGAAAGATGCTAAGCCTAGACTTATAAGATGGGTGCTTTTATTACAAGAGTTTGATTTGCATATTGTAGATAGGAAAGGTGCTGAAAATCCTGTCGCTGATAATTTGTCTAGATTGGAAAACATTTCTTATGATCCTGTTCCTGTTAACGATAGTTTTCCAAATGAACAATTGGCTGTGATAAAGGTAAGCTCGCGAGAAAGTCCTTGGTATGCTGACTATGCTAACTTTATTGTTGCCAAGTATTTGCCTCCAACCTTTACAGCTCAGCAAAGAAGGAAATTCTTTTATGACTTGAGGCATTATTTTTGGGATGACCCACACTTATATAAAGAAGGAGTGGATGGTATAATGCGAAGATGTGTTCCAGAATTTGAACAAAAAGAAATATTGAGAAAATGCCATGGAAGTGCTTATGGAGGACATCATGCTGGAGATAGAACTGCACAAAAGGTTTTACAATCAGGTTTTTATTGGCCTACTCTTTTTAAAGATGCAAGAAAATTTATTTTATCATGCGATGAATGTCAAAGAGTTGGTAATATAACTAGACGCAATGAAATGCCTATGAATTATTCTCTTGTTATTGAACCTTTTGACTGTTGGGGATTTGACTTTATGGGTCCTTTTCCTCCTTCTGATGGTTATACTCATATACTTGTTGCTGTTGATTATGTTACTAAATGGGTAGAAGCTATACCAACATCTAGTGCTGATGGTGAGACATCATTAAAAATGCTTAAAGATATTATTTTTCCAAGGTTTGGTGTGCCTAGATATCTCATGACTGATGGTGGTTCTCATTTTATCCATGGTGCTTTTAGAAAAACCCTTGCTAAATATGATGTTAATCATAGAATTTCTTCACCTTATCATCCTCAAACAAGTGGACAAGTAGAATTATCAAATAGAGAGATTAAATCTATTTTGCAGAAGACTGTTAATAAATCTAGAAAGAATTGGGCTAGGAAGCTTAATGATGCTTTGTGGGCTTATAGAACTGCTTATAAAAATCCTATGGGTATGTCTCCTTATAAAATGGTTTACGGAAAAGCTTGTCATTTACCTCTAGAATTAGAACATAAAGCTTATTGGGCCGTAAAAGAACTTAATAGAGATTTTAAACTTGCCGGTAAAAAAGGTTACTTGACTTGAGTTCCTTAGATGAATGGAGAAGTGAAGCTTATGAAAATGCTAGACTTTTTAAAGAGAAAGTGAAACAATGGCATGATAGGAGAATCCTAAAGAGAGAGTTTAATGTTGGTGAGAAAGTTCTATTGTATAGGTCTCGTCTCAGATTTTTTGCAGGTAAATTACTTTCGAAATGGGAAGGACCTTATGTTGTTTCAGAGGTTTACCGTTCAGGTGCAATCAAAATTACTTCGCTTGATGGTGACAAATCTCAAGTGGTTAATGGTCAAAGACTCAAGCATTATATTTCTGGGGATTCTTATAACGAAGACGTTGATATTATTCAAGTAGTGACTCCGGAAGATTTTATTAAAAGTCAAATTCAGAAAACTGCAGAGTCTGTTTTCGAATAGGTAACAGTTTTGGTAAGAAAAAGTTCGCGTTTAACTTCCCAACTTATGTTTTTGTTTTTTTATTAAATATGGAAAATTACGAGCCAAAACGGGGAGGAAACGGTGCCCGAGGGCACCACACCACCCCACGGCGCGGGCCCACCCTTGGCCGCGCCGTGGCATGGTGTGGGCGCCTCGGAGCCCGTCTCCAGCCCGGTTTCGACCTGGACTTTCCTTTTGTTATGAAACTTTTTGCTATATAACCCACCGGATCCCCCGAGGTCCGTATATCGTTTTCTCGTCGTGTTTTCGTTTCGGGTTGTTTCTGTTCAGATGTCGTCCCAGGGTTCATCTTCAGAGAAGTACGTGCTGCGACGTCAACGTGAGCTCCTCCGTGACCTCGATCAGGGGACTTTCGTCGGATGGTCAGAAGAAGAAAGGATCACAGCTAGGCGCAAGGATATGGATCAGAGCGTCAAGGAGGAAGTAAAGAAGATGTCGTCAAACAAAGAGGACAGATTGCTGCAAGATCAAGGACAAGCAAACCTACTTTTGTGGGATCAATTAACACTCAACGTGCCTTTTCTCATAATATGCAGGGAGCGACACCGCCTGTTCCAGATTTAGCTCTTTTCCTGCAGTAACTGAGGCTCTTCGAGTCACTGATGAGTTTTGCGATCAATATCGAGTTCTGAGGATGGAGGTGGAGATACTCCAAGAGGAGAACGACAGGCTTCGCCGCATGCTAGAGCGGTTCCTGTCCCCAATCAAGATCGTCCCACCATCACCACCGAAGGAGTAATTCATCATTGGTATTGGCATCCCCTCAGCAGTATCATCACCATTATCTTTTACCTTTTACTTTTCAGTCGAGTCATATCATGAGTAGAGAAGTTATCATATAGGATGGTTTGCAGTGTGGAAGTATCTCTCCTTTAGTTGGTTATCTATGTATCCCTTGGTGTGAGTTGCCGTTATTGGAATATTAATGAGAAGTTTTATCATTTACTTTCTGCACACTTTATTTTACTTTGCAAATTTCTGTCATATGAATGATCTTGTTGTTAGTATTGGCATCACTTTGGGAGCATCAAGTAAATCTATTTGGTTTTGGCAAACTTAGCATTGGTCAGTAGCAACAATACTTTGAGGCTTAAGTAGAAAAGAGGGGATTGCATGTAGATACATTATCTCATTATCTTTCTTTCTTGTTGGCTCATGAGCTTAGTATTCTCAAGTTAAAATTATTTGTGTTTACAAGGAAGATTGCATGATTGTTTCTATTACATTTATATTTGTTTGTATCCCTCCACTCTTATGCTTGCTACCCAGCCTTGCTAGCCAAAAACCTGTACTGAGAGGGAATGCTTCTCGTGCATCCAAACCTTGAGCCAAAACCCATGCCATTTGTGTCCACCATAACTACCTATATGTGGTATTTCCTTGCCACTCCAAGTAAATACTTCATGTGCTACCTTTAAACTATTCAAAAGCTACTACTCCTTATTTGTGTCACTGTTTACTAGCTCATGAGGAAGTATGTGGTCTTTATTTAGCTTGTCAACAGACTTTCACCAGACTAGCGGCATATACATCCGCTTATCTATTAATTTGCAAAAAGAGCTGGCAAATGGGGTGCCCAGTCCCAATTAATTACAACTTTAACCGCTTAATTCTCTTCACATTTTTGCCCTGATTTATCAGAAAGCAATGATACAGTGAATACTGCATGTGTAAACAAAAGAGAAAAGAGGGATGATCTGCCTTGCTGGTAGAAATAACGTCCTTCATGGGAGCCGCTCTTGAAAGTCTGGTTGGCAGAGAGATATTGCTTTCCACTCATTCGTTGACAATTCTCATACACCACTCAAAACTTATATTTTTATTCTCTATATGATTTCAAAAACTTAAAAAGCTCTAGCACATGATTTAATCCCTGCTTCCCTCTGCGAAGGGCCTTTCTTTTACTTTTATGTTGAGTCAGTAAACCTATTCCCTTCTTTCTTAAGCAAGCATTTGAGTTGTTGTGATTCAACCATCTATATATTAATATTATCAATCATGTTGTTATCCTTCCTTGTTTTGCACAAGTCTTTTATCTGAAGGAATATAACTTTGAAAGTTATCAATGACTGTAAAGAAATTGTGATAATTGAGCATGTAAGTTCTGCAATATAGCTCCGATATAAGGACTCTACTCGAAAGATAAGTACAATCTGTTAATTGTTCTCTGACCAAGAACGAAGTTTGCCATCACCAAACTATGATTTTCTTTATGCACCTTTATTGTGATTTCCATTACTCGTTTCAAGATAAGTTATATGAGGGGAAGTTGCTGTCTAAAATGATTTGTGTATTAATACATGTTGATGCTTCTTGTCCGTATTCTTTATTATCGACGCTTCACTCCATAAACCTGTGGTCTTGTTTACTGAGTTCAGCTTTCGCTTGGGGACAAGCGAGGTCTAAGCTTGGGGGGAGTTGATACGTCCATTTTGCATCACTATTTTATATCATAATTTACTGCTATTCATTGATATATTTCATATTTGGATGATATACTTATGTTATTTTATCTTGTTTTGCATGTTTGATGATTATTGGAGAATTAACTGCCGGAGTCAGGATTCAGCTGGAAAAAGCATCGTCAAGACACCCTATTTCTGAAGATTGTCAATTCAGGGAAATTATGCTGAAGTCCTATTTTTCAGATGCCGGAGCAGCCAAAAGGGGAGGCTGAGATGGGCCACGAGGGGCCCACACCATAGGGCGCGGGCCCCCTGGCCGCCGTGGTATGGGGGCCCTGGCCCACCTCTGGCGCTCCCCCTTCGCGTATTTCATCCCCCAGAAACCCTAAGACGGGGGAGCCATCGAGGAAATATTCCGCCGCCTCCACGAGGCGGAAACCACAGAGAGAGAAAAAGCTCTCCGGCAGGGAGAAATCTGCAGGGGAAATTCCATCCCGGAGGGGGGAAATCATCGTCATCATCATCACGCTGGACTTCATCGGGATCATCATCATCATCTCCACCGCCGTCACCATCATCTCCACCGCTCCACTTCGTTCCGCTGTAACATCTAGGGTTATACTTTGTGTAGTTCATAGGGGAAACTTTCCCGGTGTTGATTACTACTTGTGGTTGATGCTATTAAGTTTTATCGGTGAATTGAAGTATATGTCCAGATTGTTATTCATCATTATATCACCTCTGATCATGATCCATATGATGTCTTGTGAGTAGTTCGTTCAGTTCTTGAGGACATGGGAGAAGTCATGCTGTTAGTAGTGGAATTATGTTGAGTAATATTTAATGGTTTGATATTTAAGTTGTGGTGTTATTCTTCTAGTGGTGTCGTGTGAACGTCGACTACATGACACTTCACCTTTATGGGCCTAGGGAATGCATTGTATTCGGCTACTAATTGTGGGGTTGCCGGAGTGACAGAAACCTAAACCCCCGTTAGTAAACCGGTGCATGAGGGAGTGTAGGATCTCAGAGTTTAAGGTGTGGTTAGATTTATCTTAATTACTTACTTGTAACGCGGATGCTTGCAAGAGGTTTAATCACAAGTATGTATTAGTCCAAGTTAGGGCAGTGCATTAGCATAGGTTCACCCACACAACACTTATCAAAACAATAAAGATTAATCGGCTGTAGGAAGCGAAAGCACTTGACGAAATTCCCGTGTGTCCTCAAGAACATTTTGCCATCATAAGTAAACCAACCGGCTTATCCTTTGCTCTAAAAAGGATTGGGCCACTTGCTGCAATTATTATTACTGTCTTTTATTTACTCGTATTTTATTTATCTGCAATATCAAAAACCCCTAAAAACTTGTCTGCTAGTATTTACAGTGATTCTTTGATCAAAACTACTTGTCAACACCTTCTGCTCCTCGTTGGGTTCGACACTCTTATTTATCGAAAGTACTGCGATACACCCCCTATACTTGTGGGTCATCACCAAACCGTAGCCTCTGCCTCCACGACCAACCACACCTCCCCGGCAAGCGGCGTCATTCGTCTCCCTTCGGGAGGATGCAACCTATGTCTAGCGCAATTCGTCTCCTCGAGGATGCAACACCCGCAGGCCATTCATCTCCCTCCTGGAGGATGCAACACCGCAACGGCGTCATTCCTCTCCCTCCAGCCACCACCATCTCCTCCGCACAACCACACAAACGCCTTGCTTACCGACCACCAAACAGAAGGATGCAACACCAGGAATGGTGTCATTTGTCTCCAACCAGCCCACCGCTGCCTCATCAGCCTCCACCGCTACCGCACTTCCCATGTCGGCGCTGTTCAGAAGGAGCGCAACACCGCGGTGATACGTCTCAAACGTATCTATAATTTTTGATTGTTCCATGCCTATTATCATTGCCACATGTTTTTATAATGTTTTGTATCATTTTGGCACATTTTATGGAACTAACCTATTAACAAGATGTCAGTGATAGCTCCTGTTTTCTGCTGTCTTTTTGTTTCAGAAAAGCTAGTCACGGAATTTTCTCGGAATCAGCTCAGAATTTACGTGAATTATTTTTATGATGAAATGAAGACGGAGCCAGAAGGGATCCACCTAGCGCCCTTGAGAACCTTCCGACGCTGTCCTTTCGCCTATAAATTGCCTTTGTCCCAAAAACACTCGGTACCCGATCATATTTTTCAGAAAAGTTCTAAGGCCGCCGCCATCGCCAACCCTAGATCGGGAGGGTTCTGAAACTCTTCCCGGCACCCTGGGGGAGATCGTCACCGGAGGCATCTACACCACCATGTCTGCCTCCGGAGTGATGCGTGAGTAGTCCACCACGGGACTACGGGTCCATGGCGGTAGCTAGATGGTTGTCTCTCTAACCTTGTACTCCATCGTTTTAAATCTTGTGAGCTGCCTAACATGATCAAGATCATCTATTTATTTATAATGGTATGTGTTTTGTTTGCGGGGATCCGATGAATTATAAAGTCATGACATTATTGTTCAGTTTATCTATGATATGTTTTATTTATGATCTTACATGCTCGCCGATACTTGTGTATGATTTGGCCGAAGTAATTACTAGTATCTTTAGAGGGAGTATTTATGCTAGATAGTGGGTTCATGCCTCTCTTGTCTGAGCTCAAGTTGACAGAAACGATTAAGTCTTGAGATGTGTTGTTCCTACTAGATATAAAACAACGGTGTTTATTGCTATATATTGTAACCATTGTTTACATTACGCACCATACTTATTGCAATTATCTGGTGCTTGCAACTTAATATTTTTGGTGACATGCTGGATAATGATCATAGATGCAATTGGATAACGGTCTATGTATTTTGAATTAGTGCCCATATTAAATGAAACGGTGAACTTTGTATCATGATAGTATTGTTATACGCCCATACTTTGCCAATTGCACCGCTGTAATTTGTTTACCCAACACATTTATCTTTTGGAGAGACACCACTAGTGAACTGTGGACCTCGGTCCTATTTTGCTATATTGCTTACAACCATTTTCATAGCTTTTCCTAATCATTCGCTCGCTTGTCATTTTTGCTCTCATATTATTTTCCACCATACGTTTAACCCTTTTGTTTTCAGCAAGCCAGAGAGATTGACACACTCTCCGTTTAGTTGGGGCAAAATAGTTTGTGTGCATGTGCGCAGGTCCACGTCAACAACTTTTTTCTAGCGCCATTGCTATTGACACCAAGCCGAATCCTTCTTCAAGTCCTACTAGATTGATAACCTTGGTTTGTAATCAAGAGAAATTTACTGCTACGCTACATCATACCTTTCTCTTGGGGTTCCCAGCGAACGTGTGATCTACGCCGTTACGTGGCGCCAAGGTTCAAGCCATAGCAGATATGCACCCGTCGCGCACCAGCTCGACCAGTGACCGAAGCCACATCGGCCGCAAAAGCGTGCAGCGCAGCCAGGCCAAGGCACTCAATGCACCCAGCGCAACGGCTGCGGCCCTCTGGACCCAGATCGGACCCAGATTCAGCCTGCACCGCGGCCACCTGGTCGGCCATGCCTCGGGACCTCACCGCGCCACCGCTCCTCGCCCGCAGCTTCACATCCCGACGCTGACATCTCCCCTGCTTCCCATCTGCGCCGCCGCGCACGCACGGCCCGCCCAACGCCTTCGCGCTGCCACTCGCGACCCTCCTGAGCACCTCTTCTGGGTACCACCGCCGGCGGCGACGGCCTCTTTGACTTGGTTTCGAGCCCTTCGGAGTCGCCGCCGCGCAGGGACGACCCTAGAGGGAGAGGGGAACCACGACAATTCGGTATGTTGATCCGGTCCATGTCAAGAGTGTCCATGCTCCTTCCGTCCGCATGACCAAAATCAAACAACCTTCCGCCTCGGCTTTTCTGGTCGTACTGTCTTCCTTCCTAATACGGAAACAACTCAATGGACTAACCCCACTGCGCCCGCACTGAATGCTTTCCTCCTTACTATCACTCATCTATCTTGTGCACCCAGTCCACACAAATCAACCAAAGCTTTACACGTACTGCAGAAACTAAAGCCCACACCTTTGTCTCGCCGCCACTCCAATCCACCAAGGAAGACACCACCATGTCGCTGCATTGCCTCCTAATCGCCGGCCTCTCCGCCGCCTCTGGGTGCCTCCACCTCCGCTCCCTCTCCACGGCCGCCGCCGCCTCGCACCCTCGTGGGCCAGGGTCAACCGTCTTTCGATTTCCGTCAAATCTAGGCCGCCGACCTTCCACCTCGTCGAGACCCCGCGCTAATCCTACCTGGAGATACCGACGCTCCTCATCAACACCAGCGACGTGCCCTGCCCAGACAGCGACTTCGAGCAGCTGCTCGGCGTCCACATCTCATCCTCCAGCGGCGCCGACGGCCTCCTCCTCCTCGTGTGCTGCGACGGCCGCCTCGCGTCTCCCATCCTCGCTCAACAGGGGGGCAAGCAAGTGCGCCACAGGACCGGCAAGCCCGTCGACGACCACGTCCCTGATTTCACCTACATCGACTGCAACCCTCTAAGCGGACAGCTGTCCCGTGTCCCCAGCATCGGCGGCACCACCAAGATCTTGCGCGAGACCCACATGGGCCTCCTCACCCAATCCGACCGCGGCCATGGGCTGCCTGACAGGTTCGCCGTCGCGAAGCTCTACTCGGAGAACAAGATGCTCCGGTTTCTCTCGGATACAGGAAGGTGGGACCTTGTGGAGGGCGCGCCGGGGCCGTGCGAACATCCACTTGGGCGACGGATGGGGAGTACGGAACATGAGATGCTGGCCTACTGTGGGCGGCTGTGGTGGATGGACCTCAAGTGCGGCGCAATGTCGGCTGACCCGTTCAGCAGCCGGACGGAGACCCATTTCGTCGAGCTGCCCAAGGGCAGTGTGATGCAGCCTGGCACATACGGGGTCGACGCGAGGATAACGATGCGCAAGTACTGGCGGATGGCGGTCAGCGAGGGGAGGCTTCGCTACATCGAGTTGTCTCAGCGAGAGCCCTTCGTGCTCAGCTCCTTCGCGCTAGACGAGGAGGGCTGCGGCGACTGGACGCTGGAGCACCGGGTGGCGCTCAGCCGTGTCTGGGCGGCGGATGGAGGTGGCCACCCATGGTTGCCCTTGCAAGGAGACAAGACACCAGACATTGGCGTTCTTGACCCACTGAACGCCAATGTCATACACATCATCGTCGGCGAGCACGTCGGCGCCATGGATATGCATGTGGGGAAGGTGATTGAGAGCTCTGTGCTTCCTAGCTACATGGGTCATATGGGTTGCATACCATGTATGCTTGGATCAACGCGGATCCGCCATTCTACACGTAACGATATGCACTTCTTATATCTTACTACCTCCGTTTCAATGAATAAGGCGCACAAGCTTTTCAAGACGAACTTTGAACAAAAATTTGAGCAACAGTATCTTGATTATATTCTACATAATTAGTATCATTAGATTCATATTGAAAAACACTTTCCAATGATGCTAATTTAATACCAATAATCTTTATATATTTGGAGTATTTTTGGTCAAAATAAAAACACGCAAAACGAGGACACCTTACTTATTGGAATGGAGGGAGCATAAAGAATTGCTCTGATTGACCTCAAGATGACGGATACGTTGTGCTAAACTCTTGATAACCTGCTCTATGTATTGATTTTGTTCCCTAGCTCCATCCTTATCCTTATGTGCAGTGCAGAGATATATTTACCTGTATAAATATAATTGTTTTATGCTTATAATGTGGCTGTTGTTCGAATTCTTGGTCATTTATCAGAGGAACCTCTTTTCAGGCTGGGACATTTTTGAAAACCAATCTCTGGCGGGTGTTCGAGTTCATTCAGACAGGAATGATGAAGCATACTAGGAGTCTAGGACCAGGCTACCATGTAATGTATGTGTACCTTCTTATATTATGCTTCTATCATTACTTGTATCTCATCCAGTAAAAATGCTTGGGATACTGTATTCTTCGTGCATGTAGCTCTTTCTCTCCATTTAGTTTATAGCATAGGAAAACAACGGTGTGCAAAATTTGCCATTTACTAGTATGTATTGCACATCTCACCACCCTTAACACCAGCTTGTTTGAACTAGTAATGTTTTGAGGGATTCACGACTGATTACACTATAAGTAGAGCGTTGCTTGCTGATTCAGAGAATCGGGCAATGCATGTTACCCATTACCTAACCATGTTTGAGAAAAAACACTGAGGCCTTGTTTACCTCTAGTGTATTTTAGGGGATGAGAGGGGATTATCCCGGATCTCGGAAAATCTCCACTAGTCTGTTTACTTCTAGTGTATTTTAGGGGATAATCCCAAATATCGCCTACCAACCATCTCATTTTTGCCTAACACAAAAACTCTAGTCCATTCTAGTGTATTGTAGGAGAAGAATATTTGTGGGGCATTGGGTGTTCACCAAATCACCTCCCTGTTAACTGAATACGATATTCAGAGTTAGTTAGTTTGTTTATATTTCTAGCTACAGATAACCTTCGGCCTAATCTTGCTTGTATTGTTACGCAAGATATGAGCTGTTGTATTGTTACGCAAGACTTGTACGCTATATATAGCAACCGATGTAAATCAATACAATCAGTTGCCCAATTGCCGATCTCTCTCCTTACGTAGCTAGCTCAGGCTCTTTCATGGTATCAGACTTCTAGCCCCGATCCAATCTCTTCCGCTGCCATCTCCCCAACCACGCCATGAGCTCTTCCTCCTCCTCCGCGTCGGACTCTGACGACGGCATCGACGAGGCCTTCGGCATCCCCGTGGCGACTCAACCCCTCCCAACCCCCCAGCTCCAAGCTCTCCGCATCCGCGACCACGTGCTTGTCACCCTCGACCACGAGAAGGAAAACTACGGCGCATGGCGCCGCCAGTTCATCACCGCCCTCTCCAAGTTCGGGCTTCGTGACCACATCGACGGCTCCCCCGCGCAGGGTACCTCAGACTGGGTCCTCAACGATTTCGCCATCATCTCGTGGTACGACGCCACGGTCACCCCCTCCACCCTGGAGATCGTGGAGACCCGGCACGCCACGGCCCTCTCCCTCTGGCGCTCCATCCGCAACGTCTTCCGCGACAACCGCGACACGCGCATCACCTTCTTCCGCGACGAGTTCCACGGCTGCAACCAGGGGGACCTCTCCGTCGTCGAGTACACCTCCAAGATGAAGCGCATGGCGGACAGCCTCCGTGATCTGGGCTCTCGCGTCAAGGACCGCGACCTCGTCCACAATGTCCTCCGCGGCCTCGATCAACATCTCCAGCACGCCGTTCCCCACATGACGCGGGGTCGCCTTCCCTCGTTCGTCAAACTACGCTCGTTCCTGCAGTTGGAGGAGCAGCGTCTCGGACGTCAGGAACGCATCGTCGCCCACAACGCCCTCATGGCTCAGGCGTACCAGCAGGCCTATCAGCCGGCGTCGCCCGCCCCGGTGTACCAGCTGGCGCCGCCAGCTCACTTCCACCCTGCCACGCCGGCCTACTTCAACCCTGCCGCACCGCTCGGCCTCTACGGCGCCTCGCCCGCCAGCCAGCCTTCCACGTCCAGCAACCGACGGAAGAAGCGGAAGAACAATCCCAACGCTGGCCCTAGTGCTCCTGGTCCGGCTGCGCTTGTTCCTGCAGGGGGCCCCCACGCTGGCGCCCGCCTGCCCGCTGCACGGCAGCCTGCCCCCGCGGCCCCAGCCATGGCGGGCACGTTCCAAGCTTGGACTGCGCCGAGTCTGCTCGGCCCTCGCCCTTCTGCACCGGCCGCACCACTCACGCTCTCCACCAACTCTGCGCCTGCCATCCCGGCCGCTTCCTCGCCACAGTGGGATCAGTCCGCCTTGATCGCCGCGCTGAACCAGATGTCCCTCCAAGCAAACTCTGGGACAAACAACGGCTCCGGCGGTGAGTGGGTCTTCGACAGCGGCACTTCCTCCCATATGGGTTCTGGTTTCGGTATACCATCCACTCCCCTCTCTTCTCAATTTCCCTCTCGCATCATCGTTGGCAATGGTTCCTCCCTCCCCATCACCGGCACTGCCTCTCTTTCTCTCCCCACCTCCTCCCGACCCCTCTCTCTCCACAATATTCTCATCTCACCCACCCTTATTAAGAACCTAGTTTCAGTTCGTGCTTTTACGCGTGACAATTTTGTTTCAATCGAATTTGACCCCTTTGGTTTTTCTATCAAGGATCTGGCCACGGGACGGGTGCTTCACCGATGTAACTCCTCCGGCGATCTCTACCCCTTGGTGCATCCGCCTACATGCCTCCACGCCACCGTCTCCGCCGCTCTTTGGCATGAGCGACTTGGACACCCCGGTGCCGAAGCCTTGGCGCGTGCCTCCGCATACTTCAAATTCGATTGTAATAAAAGTTTGTCCACCCATTGTGACGCATGTCGTCTGGGCAAACATACTAGGCTTCCCTTTTCAATTTCCACCACAAGAACATCTTCCCCTTTTGAGCTTTGTCATTGTGATTTATGGACGAGTCCTGTGTTAAGTCTGTCGGGTTTTCAGTACTACCTTGTCATTCTCGATGATTTTACGCATTTTGCTTGGACCTTTCCCATTCGACAGAAATCTGAAGTGCATCCTCTCCTCACCCGCTTTTACGCCTACGTTCGCACCCAGTTCTCTCGCCCCATCAAAGCTTTCCAAACCGACAATGGACGCGAGTTCGACAACATTGCCAACCAAGCCCTTTTCCACTCCCACGGCACCATATTGCGTCTCACATGCCCCTACACATCCCAGCAAAACGGCAAAGCTGAGCGCATTCTTCGCACTATTAACGACGGCATCCGCACACTTCTCATCCACGCCTCCATGCCGCCTAAATGGTGGGCTGAAGCCCTAGCCACCTCCACCTACCTCCTAAATCGACGCCCGTGCAAAGCTCAGTCCCGCACCACCCCATATGAGCTACTTCACGGCTCTGTCCTCGACTATCGGCCTCTCCGTGTTTTTGGCTGTTTGTGCTACCCCAACCTCACCTCCACGACACCACACAAACTCGCCCCTCGATCTCTCGCATGCGTGTTCCTCGGATACCCTGATGGCAGGAAAGGTTACCGCTGCTACGATCCCGTTTCCCGGCGCATAATTCTTTCTCGCCATGTCACTTTTGTCGAGCAGGTCTTTCCTTTCAGGTCACTGCAACTCGGTGCTCCCTTCGACGCTGCCTCGCCCCAGGTTCACGTCGATCGCATACCGCATGCACGCCCCTCATCGAGGCCATGCAGCCCGCCTAGCCCGCCTCACGACCCACCTGGCGTGCCCCGCGCTGCACCTGCTCCGGCCGCGCATGCTCCTCTGGGCCACGGCCCTTCTACGGCTCCAGCCGCGCGTGCTCCAATGGGCCACGGCTCATCTCCAGCTCCAGCTGCGGGCACGCTCCCCGCACCAAGCAGCTCCTCTTCGACAGCTGCACCGACGTCGCCACCAGCGCCTCTGGCTCGCCACTCCATGACGACTCGCGCACGCCACGGCATCGTCCAACCCAACCCTCGTTATGCTCACGTCGCCACAACTCCAATCTCGCCGATCCCTTCCTCTGTACGGGAGGCGCTTCGGGACCCGAATTGGAAAGCGGCGATGCAAGACGAGTTCGACGCCCTCTCCTCCAACCAAACGTGGCTGCTCGTTCCACGTCCTCCACGCACTAATGTTGTAACTGGCAAGTGGGTTTTCAGGCACAAAACACGCGAGGACGGCTCCCTCGAGAGGTACAAGGCGCGGTGGGTCGTCCGCGGCTTCGCTCAACGCCCCGGCATCGACTACGGGGAAACCTTCTCTCCCGTCGTCAAGCCGGCATCGATCCGTGCTGTGCTCACCCTGGCGTGTTCCCGCCACTGGCCTGTCCACCAGCTCGACGTCAAGAACGCCTTCCTCAACGGCGTCCTCGATGAGCAAGTGTACTGCTACCAGCCCGCCGGCTTCGCCGACCCTCTTCGGCGTGATCACGTGTGCAAGCTCGTCAAGTCTCTCTACGGCTTGAAGCAAGCTCCACGGGCATGGTTCAAGCGCTTCGCCAGCTTCGCCGTCACCATTGGCTTCACTGCCTCACGCTCCGACCCCTCGCTCTTCATCCTACGGCGGGGCTCCGAGGCAGCGTACCTTCTCCTCTACGTCGACGACATCGTCCTCACGGCCTCCACCTCCACGCTGCTCCACGCGCTCATCGACAAGCTCAAGCTCGAGTTCGCCATGAAGGACATGGGGGCCCTCCACTACTTCCTCGGCATACGCGTGCGTCGCACGCCCCGTGGCTTCTTTCTCAACCAGGAGCAATACGCCGACGAAATTCTCCAGCGTGCCGGTATGGTGCAGTGCAAGCCCGCAACGACGCATGTCGACACCTTTCCCAAGGTTCCCGCCGACGCTGGTGCCCCGGTTGATGACCCCTCCGAGTATCGCAGCCTCGCCGGCGCCCTGCAATATCTGACCATGACGCGGCCGGACCTCGCCTACGCCGTCCAGCAAGTATGCTTGCATATGCATGATCCCCGAGATGGTCATCTCGCCATCATGAAGCGTATCTTGCGGTACGTCCGCGGTACCACGAGCTCTGGTCTCCTTATCCCGGCTTCGCCCAACCTCGACATCGTCGCCTACTCCGATGCGGACTGGGCTGGCTGTCCGGATACGCGGCGCTCCACCTCCGGGTACTGTGTCTACCTTGGTGGCGCCTTGGTCAGTTGGTCGTCTAAACGCCAAGCCACCGTCTCCCGCTCGAGTGCGGAGGCCGAGTACCGTGCCGTCGCCAACGCCGTCGCCGACTGCGTGTGGCTGCGCCAGCTCCTCGCCGAACTCGGCTGTTCTCTTCCCAAGGCTACGGTGGTCTTCTGCGATAACGTATCGGCGGTGTACATGTCTACCAATCCAGTTCATCATCGACGAACAAAACATATTGAGTTGGACATTCACTTCGTGCGCGAGAAGGTGGCTCTCGGCGAACTCCGGGTCGTTCATGTGCCAACTACTCAGCAGCTCGCTGATATTATGACCAAAGGGCTGCCCACGGCATCGTTTCAGTCATTTCGGTCCAGTCTCTGCGTCTTGCCAAGATACGACGTATCAACTGCGGCGGGGTGTTAACTGAATACGATATTCAGAGTTAGTTAGTTTGTTTATATTTCTAGCTACAGATAACTTTCGGCCTAATCTTGCTTGTATTGTTACGCAAGATATGAGCTGTTGTATTGTTACGCAAGACTTGTACGCTATATATAGCAACCGATGTAAATCAATACAATCAGTTGCCCAATTGCCGATCTCTCTCCTTACGTAGCTAGCTCAGGCTCTTTCACTCCCATCCCCACATTTCACATCCCCTAAAAAACTCTTGAAGTAAACAAGGCCTAAAGGTACTGATCATGAAAACTAGAGTAAGTAGCAGTCAATACTTTGGCTGTTAAAAGAGTAACATTCTGCAACCTGTATACTGAACTTTTGGAAAGAAAATAATGGCACAGCGCAGGATAAGCTACAGAATACAGACCTAGGACAATTAACCATGTTGATTCCTAGGATTAACTCGAGAAGACTCGATTCAACCCCGAGTTAAATGTGACCTTCATATGGAAAGCTTTATTAGTTAAATAATTAAACAATTAATTTAAGTACCAGATGCACAGAACTTTCCACAAAAGCTCGTTTGAATTTGGTGTCATGTCTCTGAAATTCGCCTGAATTTGAACTAGTTTCCCAAAATTTCGTTTGAGTTTGCTGTACTTCTAAGATTTTCATCTCAATCCAAATTAATACTTCTTCCAGTTACTACTTATTGAATCAAGATATCCGGTTTAACTGAGAAAAAAATCCCTGGTCAAGGTGGAATTGGACCCGATCTTGGGATCATGAACTGACTGGCCTCCAAAGTTTTCAAAACAATGTTTTTTTTTCCAAAATATGCAGGATATCAAACCTCTAGCAAGCTCCCCTCCTAATAATTCTGGTAATTTTGATGAAGGCAGTTATTTGAAGTTTCAACGTTATCTACTGACTACCAGCCCTCAAAGTCATTGCAAGTTTCAAATCTTATGCAAAAGTTAGAGAATCAGTTTTTTTTATAAAAAATGGATTCGCTATTGATGGTAGGCAACATAGAACATCAATCGACGTTGCTCGCTAATATTCGTGTAACTGGGTTTTTGGCAACTATCTTGCCACACTTACTTAAATTAGGAGAAGTATGGCCACTGTGATTGAATCATATTGAGTGAAGCATACTTATTTAAATGATAATTTTCATATGGAACTACATCCTACCATCATACTGTCTTACCATATTGTGTCTACGAATGATGCGCAATCCATTGCTAGCTGTAAGTTGTTACTGTAATGTGCGATCTAGCCTCCTAAAAGCAAAGCTGACCCACAAGATTCAAAAAAAAAATCTGTTAATTAATAATGTGAGATCTAGCCTCCTAAAAGCAAAGCTGACATGTAAGTTGTAACTTTTTTTTTGCGCGGATGTAAGTTGTAACTTGTGTTTGAAGTCTCCTTTCTTTCGTCGATCCCTCGTCCAAAAGCTATATAACTTGTTCAATAATGTACCTTGTTATGTTCGTTTAAGAGTGCTGCCTGAACTTGTTTTTTGACTCGTACAGATACGGTAGCAAACTTGCGAAGCCGCTGAAAATTATTAATTGGCGCTTTAGCATGAGCCTTTCATCAACTTGTATTAGTGATTTCTGCACTAGCAGGCGTGATTACCTGAAAAGGTAATGATGCATTGCAATAAGAACCTAAATGATGTCGAATCTTGTCATTACGATGACAATTGACCATTGTCTTTCCTTTTTTCCTGAAGTATTATTACCAATCAGTCAAGTTTGAAATTGAAGCTTGATATTTCTTAAAAGTGATAATGGTTCAGTTACCTGCTGCAAATATCATAGATATATATAAAAAAACATTTTATCTCAGATGATAGCTCTTTATTTATTTCCTTCAAAAATTTGGGACGAAGACGGACTATCAGTGTTTCTTCTGTTAACTCGGATCTTTTTGTTCTTTATCACTCTCTCTTCATATGTTTATTTAATATCCGCGATGTTTCTGTTTTAATTTGCAGGTTTCTTATAACTAAAATATGCGGGTTCGATAATGAACTAAGAAGCTGATGGCGGTAGTTTGCTGAAGTCTCATTTCGGATAAATCTGAAGAAGTCTGGGTCGTTTCTTCGAGTTTGCGGACGAACTTGTTGTATCTCGTTTTGGGGCAGTTCAGAGGGAAATTCTGATCATCGTAGCGCAGCATGATATATGTGTCCGCACGTTTTGTTCTGTTAATGAAAAATCTTGGCCAGGGATCTCTTCTCAACCGCATCTGCAACATTATGAATCATGTGATGGTTGACTGATTGTTAACTACTGTAGTTTCTAGTCGTGTTCTGATGATAAAAGGAAACATGACAATTTCCACACATTTATTTCCGTGCAAACCTATGTGAATCAACTTGTCTATGCAAATGCACATAGTTCCATGATGGATCACGTAAGTTTATGTTGCTCACCGTATTCCTGGAATTGCAGCCTTTCCAGCGGCACATGAACTCATCGCGGATTACTGAACTGTGATGTCCATCCGTGATTGCCTGATGCCAGCGTAAACCAGTCATAGGTGCTAGTTGAGCCGTTACCTGTGTCTGTGGGTCAGTCTGTGCAGTTAGCTGTATGACCTGCCTGTATGGTACTGGCATCTGGCAATACCATGGTTAACATGTAAGATCTCCACCGGCGTTGCCAATAAAGCGTCGTGTCGGACAAGTGCTCTTGGGAGCGCCCGCACACGTTGTTACTTATTAGGAGCGACTCCCCCGACTGGTCACTCCTAATAGGTTTTTCAATACTTTTTTTGAATCTTGAATATGGACAAACCGGTGATATTACATTAAAATTTGAAAGACATTTAACAAACTTAAACGACATTTAACAAATTTAAAATAAACCCTAAATGTAGCCCTAGATATAGCGGCGCTTCCGGCTCCGGCGTGGGGAACTTGGATGTTGCTGTTTCGCTGTCCACGTCAGTCCCCGTCGTCGGAAGTGTCGGCGGAGGTGGCGTCGGCAAAGGCGACGGTGGCGGCCTTGAGAAATCTGCATGCCTCTGGGTCACCGCCTTTACCGGAGTGTGGTGGGGTTCGATCTAGCAGCGGCGGAGGGAATTCTCGATGGCCGCCTGCATGACCTCCCACTCCGGCTCTAGCCATTCGTCATCTTCGTCCTCATCATGCGCCGCATCCTCCTGTGCCGGTGATGGTGCTGGGGCAGGTGAAAGAACTTTTCCGGTTTAGTCTTGATAATTGCGGGATAAAACTATGTGTTTAAATTAACAAGCCAACAACTTAAATAAACTAGGCTCACATATGTGCATCAACAACTTATGCTAAGCAAGACAAGCAACAAGGTGATAGCAATATAGAATACTTCAAGCACGAAGGCTATCATAATGTAAAGTGCATAAGTAAAAAACTCGGGTATAGAAATAACCGAGGCACGCGGAGACGAGGATGTATTCCCGAGTTCCTCCTTGTTAAGGGAGTACGTCTCGTTGGAGAGGTGTGAACCAACACAATGGTTCAACAACCACAAAGGTTTCACCTTCTTCTCCGATGAACCGCACCACAAAGGTTTGGTTCACCTTCCACTATCGGAATCCTTCGAGGCGGAAATCCGGAGCCTTTCAACAACGATCCGGGGCACAGCCCACAACGGGATTGGGGGGACTCCCGAACAGCTACAAGTGACCACACAAGGGTCTCAACCACCACACGGGCGTCTAGGGTCCAAAGACCCAAGAGTAACAAGTTCACAAGCTTTCAACTTCCACGAATCCTCGTGGAGAGCACAAACCGATGCAACGAAGCAATGGCATGAGCACAAGGCTCAAATCCTTCACTCTCGAATCCCACCACAAGCAACTAATGCTTATGGGGGGAGAAGAGAGGAAGAACAACGAAGAACACAACAAATGGAATTTCAAGATCAAGATCTACTAGGTTCCCCTCACTTAGAGGAGGAAAGGATTCGATGAATATGTAGATCTAGATCTCCTCTCAATTTCCCTCAAAGATATGCAAGAATCATGGGAGGGAATGAGAGGAAGGCAAGCTTTTTCAAGGATCATCAATGGAGGAGAGAGGGGAGAAAAACTTGCTCAAGAGATGTGTCAAACCGTTGGGGAAGAAACCCCCTTAAATAGGTCCCCCAAAAAGTGGCCGTTGGGCTGTGCAAGGAGGCCGGCCTGGGAGCCGGGCCGGCCTCACGCACAAAACAGCGACCCAGGCCGGCCTCACGCACAAAACAGCGACCCGGGCAGAGGAGCCGGCCAGGGGCCCGGCCTGGGGGCCGGAAGGGCAGCCGAGGCGCCCGGCCTGGGGCCTGGCCTGGCCGGCTGGGAGGCCGGCAGGGCAGCCGAGGCGCCCGGCCTGGGGCCCGGTCTGGCCGGCCTGGGAACCGGCCACCCAGAAAACCAACTTGTAAAAAACATATCTTTTTCAATAAAAATCCAAATGCGATGAAACCAACTTTGTTGGAAAGATAACGACGAGAGCACTACAAGATCATGAGAGGTGTGGATCTTATCTCGAGGAGGACCGGTAATATTTCCAACACCGAGAACGCAACAAGATTTCCATCCGGACTCCGTTTTCAATGATTTTGGGCTTGCTCCGAAGATAATCACAAGCACTACAAGATCATGCATATACACATCATAGTCCATCATGTGAGGAGGATAACACAAGAGGAGAGATTGACCTCTCTACAAGAGACGAACCGGTAAAACCTCCAACATCAAAAACACCACAAGATATCCAAATGAAATCCGTTTTTGATGAACTAGAGCTTGGTATGGAGATGAACACAAGCTCTAAATTCTCACATGAATAAAATCCAAATAAGAACCAAGAAAGATGATATGCCAAATATGCAAAGGTTTGAGCTCTCCACAAAGGTGCGATCAAGTTACTCACTTGAGAGCCCCTCTTGATAGTACGCCATCTATCCTATAGCCCGGTCTCCCACTAACACCACGAGACCGGTAAAATAGAAAACCTATCAAGATCATACCTTTGCCTTGCGCATTCCACTTGAGCTCGATGATGACGATCTTGACTCTCTCAAGTTGGAACACCTTTCTTGATTGTTCTTGCTAGCACATGCTTGATGAAGACTTCTCCAAATGCTCCCCCATACTCCATTATGGGAGAGCCTCGCTAAGCTCCGTCTTCATGAATCCACTTGCATTTCATCTTCTTATCTTGATATAGATGATGGCTTGGAGATAAACATAAAGTTCACTCAATCTTCTTTTCCAAGCCATGCTTGCAATAAGCTCAACTCTTCACATGACCATTCTTCATATAAACCCTTGGATGAAACCTTGGTCATCATGAAATCTTCTAGAGTCCAACACATGAACTCCAATCTTTTCCTATGGACAAGATCTACAAGAATATCTCAAAGCAAACATTAGTCCATAAGGATTGTCATTAATTACCAAAACCACACATGGGGCAACACATGCCCTTTCAGCAGGTTCCTGTGTCGGAGCCGGTGCAGGTGCCGGTCTCGGTGGTAAGGGAAGCTCGTCGTTGTCAGAGCCGGAAAGCTCGTCGTCCGAGGCGAACCACTCCCTAGGTGGCAACGACATGTCGGCAGGGAGGAAGAAGATGTCGCGGCGCGCCTCGTACTCCCGGTCCACCACGATGTGCCAGTACGGCGTCGACATGGAGCAGAAGGGGTCGACCCGCTGCGCCCATGGCATGTCCCTCCACTCCAACATGATGTAGTCGAGGCGCACCTACCCGCTGAGCCGTGGCGCCACCGATACCTTGACGATGTTCGTCACCCACTTGTCCGGTAGCTGACGGCCGTCTGGCACTAGGATGTTGTGGCGGAGGTGGTGCTGCACTTCCTCGGACGTCATCAGAGCCGGAGGCACGCAGGAGGAGTTGGCCTCGCCGGACACATACGACGGCAGTGGTGGCACTCAGGACGAGGTGGCCTACTCGAGGCGGCGCCCGAGGAAGAGCTGCTCCTCGCGCAACATCCTTGCGGCGCCATGCCTCGCCTATCTTCCGCTCCTCGTGCAGGATCCGGTGATAAATAGATCCACCATGGACAACAAAAAAGGTGATTGATTCATTTCCAAATTTGTGATGACTTTGTGATAAATTTTTGTTTAAACTCTACGTGCTGGCACTTCGTAGGGCAAATCCAGTTACAAATAGATCCACCATGGTCTTTATATCTTCACCCTGAGGGATCGAACCCGCGTGCTTCGTGTGTACCAATCTCGCCCCAGAAATCCTTAAGTCGCCCCAATGTCATCCCGTGATGGCAATCTTTCATGACAACCCCACTACAGTATGAGAAGTGAAAGGGATAAGAAGGTTCCTTTGGCATGTCATTTTTAATAGATGTTTCATTAAGAAAAATCTCTAAATTTTCCAAACCGTTAACTAACTGTTGTACAATGATGTCCCATTTGGCCTAAAAAAGGATGTCCCATTAGACTATAAGGATGAATGTGTTGTGGCTCTTGACTATTTGAAGGAAGCATTGATTAATGCACATGCCGAAATGAGATAAACATTTTGAGCTAATTTGTGATGCTAGCAAATATGCTAACCAAAATGAGAAAACATCTTAGGGCGTTCAATATTATTCACTATGCTAGTCGAACTCTTACTGATACCCAACCTTTGGTGCTCTGAAACTGTGCACTCTTTTCTAAGAGAAAACTATTATGACTATATATTTAGCAGAAGCTAGGTCTCGATTGCAGATAGTCGGCCTCTTGCTATGTTTTCACACAAGACCGATCAAAATAACTGGAGAAAATTATAGAAGTCCTACGGTTGAGGTTATGGTTTGAAAAATCACCGTTTTTCTTTTTTGCCCATAAAAGACCATTAACTTTGTGTAATTGTTTTTAAAGAACACTAAAACACCAGTTAAGCACAGTTTAACCCAGTTCCTGACCGGTGGAACGTGATCTCTTTTCGATAGTGATGTGGTACAAACTACAAAAAGAATAAAACAATTTGAGGAGGGAATCCCTTTTTTTAAGTCGAAAGGAGTGTGAATCTTTGACGTGCCTGATGGCCTGATTGATGCATGTCGATCGTGGTCAAGTACTCCCATCACACTTGCTGATTTTTGAGTGTGGAGTAGAAGGAGGAGAGTTTGGACTCATATGTCATGCCTCATGGTCATGGGTCAAAATGCTGACGTCGGCCGATGCAACAAGTTCAAAGCCAGTGGGCAACAGCTGCCCGGAAACACCAAAACGTTCGAACCACCTCTCCCTCCTCGGCATCTGCAGTCGTACGAATTCATTCCGGATACAGAAACGACCTCGTGGACCAACCCCACGAGAAACTTGAGACCCCTACTGCACCAAACTGACACATGGGCCTGGATTACTCCTCACCGTTGCTCAGCTGTGTGCACCTAGTCCACAGCGATCAACCAAAGCTTTGCAGAAAACCCGGCCCTTTCTCTCCCCAGTCCCCTGTCACCAGTCCAGTCGCGACCGGCCACTCCAATCCACCAAAGCTATGTCGTTCCGTCGCATCTTAGCCGCCGGCCTCTCCGCCGCCACCGGGCGCCTCCGCCTCCGCTCCCTCTCCATGGCCGCCGCCTCGCATGATTATAACCCCCCTGTTGGTGTGCCTTGGCAAAATAAACCCCCTTCTTCGTTTCCCTCCCTTTCAACCCCCCAGTTCAGTCTAATTGTTGCTGCTAGCCCCCTTTAGAGTATTTATCTTCTGATTAAGACAGTAATCCAAAATATTAGTCTAATTGAATCTGAAATCAAGCAAAATCCACAGAAAAATTGCTGGAAGAAGCTTGTCTTACCTTGGGACAACAATGGAGGGCGGTGAGCAGCGAGGAGATGCGGCCAGGGGCGATGAAGGCGAGGGCGGCGGCTCTTGCGGCGGAGCAGCCAGAGGCAATGGAGGCGAGTACTGCGAATCCGGCGACGGAGCGGCCAGGGGCGACGGAAGCAAGGCCCGCGGCCGACGGCAGCGAGGCCCGTAGCTCCGGTGGCTGAGCGGCCAGGGGCAACGGTGGCGAGGCCCGCAGCTCCGGCGGCTGAGCGGCCAGGGGCGACGGCGGCGAGCCCCGCAGCTCCGACGGCCAGGTCGCGGACAGGGCTAGCAAAAGCGCACGAGCAGTTTCCTTGTTCCCTGCTCGTGCGACTTGAAGAAATAGGCAAGGGTAGATTTGTCATTCCCGATAATAATTAGACTTTTTTTTGATTATTACCTTAACCAGGAGATAAATACACCAAAAGGGGGCCATCATCTCTACTACTCCGTATATAATATGGCTTCAGGTGATAGTACGTTTTTTAAAATTTCCAATTTTACCCTTGCTGCGCTAGGCCAAGTTAGAAAATATTACACCTTTGCCACCGCCAAGTGAACATACCTTTTACTTTACGCACCCGGCTTACATGTTCGTTCCAAGCGGAGACAACTAACCAAAACAGTTCAGGAGCACATAGGCGAGGTTTCGCTAGCGGCCAGCCTTTCGTCTGCGGCGACGTCTCCATTGACCTCTGATGCACGCGCGGCGGCACCAGGGACGCGTAGTCGTCGGACGGGCAGTGGCGCACTGCCTCGACGAGAAGAGAAAGGATCCACCGTTTGCTTTCCTACTGATGCATCCGCCGCCGTCGAGGAGAGGAGACAAAGGGGTGTCGTTCTTCCCCAATTCGCCCTCCATCCATCAGATACGTGCCGGGGATACAGATGGCCGGACGGATGGGAAGTTGAGGACGGGAGGACGAGCTGTTCTTCTGGTGTTGTGCAGGGATGGAGAGGAAAGACGGAAGTGGGCTGGGGAGAGAGAGGAGAGGAACAACGGCGGCCCGAAGGAAAGGTGGAACAGGGAAGAAGCGATGGAGCCGGCCAGCGGCTATTTTGCTGTTTTGCAGCGACCGACTGAAGTAGAGATTCTTTGCTACTATTGTTGTTGTTGCAACGAGAATTCAGCCAAAGAAGGAGAGATTTCTTCCTGCTGTACATGCAGCCGAACGAACAGCCCAAGACCTTGCCATGGCCGATTTTTTCATATGCAGCAAACTCTACTTTTCTTTTCAAAAACGGAACCCCCATGCTCTGCTGATCATGCACATACTCTGTATCGCCGCTGGTGAGACTCGCCGGGGACACTGGCCAGCGAAGCAATCGTCGAATTCGTCACTGCCAAAGTCTTGTGTTTCTTCTGAACCTGAACTGAATTCATAGTTCGTGCAGTTCTCTGTTCAGCCTATTTCAGCCTAGCTGACATTCCATTTTCTCCACGAGCCGTATCCAGTAGACAGCACACATGCAAAACCAAAGCCTAGCCCATAAAATGTAAAGTACTCGTGTGTGATATCTTTTTTGACGGTGAACTCGTGTGCGATATTATTCCGAGACTTTCTAGATAAACAAAGCAACAAGGTTTATTGATGTACTTATCATTTATTTATGTGATTTATTCGGTTGTATAGAGTTGTATCAAATGTTTCTGTGTCATTTTAAAATTTGGACCCGTTGCAACGCACGGGTATTTTGCTAGTGATAGTAGTAACTCTCCAGACAACCACTAACCGTTTGGTAAAAAATGAACAAACAATTACCTAACTCCTAGCTAAGCCCTCAAGAAGAAATCGTCGCACTTGTGCCAACAATTTTCATCCCCAAAGCTAAGCTTCGAGCCACCACCGCCATCAAAGGCACGACGCACGTGTGTCGATATTGCTCTCGCAAAAGGACGTGACGTGACTCCCATCTCTGCGGTGGTGGGCCTGCCTTGCTAGTCAGTAATTAGACGAACTGGGGGGTTGGAAGGGAAGGAAACGAAGAAGGGGGCTTATGTTGCTCGGGCGCATCAACACGGGGTTATAATCAATTCTCCCCACTCCGTGGGCCATGATCAACCGCATCGCGCTGGCCTACAAATCGGAGCTGCCGACCTTCCACCTCGGCGAGCCCCCGCACTCAGTGGCGGCGCCACCAGGGGGGCGAGGAGGGGCAGCCGCCCCCCCTCCACAGGGGCGGAGCAGGCACCCCCCCCCCCTTCATCGTATCCAGCGGCGGCGCCTCGCCATTAGCGACAGAGAAGGTCTTGGTTGATTTTTTTAAGAAGAGTTATGCTGGCCTGGTATATGGGCCTTAATTGGGCCAAACTTCACTGAACCAGAGAAAGGCCATGGCCATAGGACGACCTACCTACGTTTCGAGTGGTTTGACCCACCATTCGATTCCCCGAATCAGGAGTCCAGGACAGGATCTGCTCGCTCGACCGCCACAGGCCAGCTCGCTCCTCATGAGCTTACACTTTAAACCTTTCACAAAAGTTGGTTTAGAAATCGGAAGAAGGGGCTAGAAAATTTCAAGACTTGTGGACCAAATAGCTTTCACAATAATGTAAAAAGTTCTTGTGAAGATTTTAGAAAGCAAAAGCACGATGAGTCTATCACTTTCATGAACAGAGTTAATTTCCTCCAAATGTTGGGTTAGTATGGCGCAAGATGCAAGGATGTAGCCAATGTAATCCATGAAAATGCTCCTGGCAATCTCTAATTGAGTCCATGTTATTTTGTTGATTGGACTCATTTTTGTGCCTTAAAAAATTTAGACCTTTTTGTGTTCGCTCCTCCTCGTCTCAATTCCTAGCTCTGCCACTGCCCGCACTACTCCTACCTGATGCTCCCAACGGATCTCATCTACACCAGCGACGAGCCCAACCCCAACAGCGACGTGGAGCAGCTGCTCGGAGGGCTGGTCTCCTCCTCCAACGGCGCCGACGGCCTCCTCCTCATCATGTGCTGCGACGGCCGCGTCGCGTCTCACATCGTCGCGGACGAGAGGGGCAAGCCGGTGCGCCTCAGGACCCTCGTCGACGCCCACGTCCCCGACATCACCTACCTCGTCTGCAATCCTCTCACCGGCCAGGCGTTCCGCGTCCCCAAAATCCCTTGCACGAGCCCCGCGTGGGCCTCCTCACCCAAGCCGACCCTGGCTACGGGCTGCCTGACAGGTTCGCCGTGGCTATGCACTACGAGCAAAACAAGATGCTCCATTGCTCCGGTTTCGCTCAGACACGGGCAAATGGGACGCCTGGGAACTCGCGGAGGACGGCGCGCCGGAGCATCCTCTTGCGCAGAGGATAAAGATCAGCCAGGAGGTGGTGGCCTTCCGCGGGCGGCTCTGGTGGGTGAATCTCAGCTGCGGCGCCATGTCGGCGGATCCGTTCAACGACCGGACGGAGACCCGCTTCGTCGAGCTGCCCAAAGGCAGCGTGCTGCCTGAAGCTGCTGAAGGGGACAAAGCGATGCCGGCGCTGTGGAACTACCGGCGCGTGGGGGTCAGCGAGGGGAAGCTTCGGTACGTCGAGGTGTCTCAGCGAGAGCCCTTCGTGCTCAGCTCCTTCACGCTAGACGACGAGGGCAGCGGCGACTGGACGCTGGAGCACCGGGTGGCGCTCAGCCGGGTCTGGGCGGCGGATGGAGGTATCCACCTGTGGCAGCCCCTGCAAGGGCCACGGATATGCGTTCTTGACCCACTGAACGCCAGTGTCGTACACCTCGTGGTCGGCGACCACGTCGTCGCCGTGGATATGGACGTGGGGAAGGTGACTGGGAGTTTTCCACATCCTCCTGACAACATGGCTGGTCTAGGTTTCATCCCATGTGTGCTTGGATCAATGCGGATCCCCCCTTCTGCAGGTAACGACTTTTACATGCAATTCTTATCTTACGGAGTATGCTCTAATACTATATCCAAGCTAGAAAGAAAGAATTCCTCTGATTAGTCTCAAGATATATATTAGTACGTTGCGCTCAATTCTTGATAATGTATCGATTTTGTTCCTGGCACATTCATTATGTGCATGCACTGAAATCTGCATCCGTATAATTGTATAAATGTGAATTGTTTTAGGTTTATAACGTGGTTGTTGTTCGAATTCTTGAGCATTCATCGAAGGAACCTTTTTTCAGGCAAGGACATCTCTACAAACCAAGCATATGCAGACGTTCAAGTTCATTCAGACAGGAATGATGATGATGAATACTGGTAGTCCATAACCAGGCCACAACGTAATGTATTTCTGTGTACCTTCACTTAGATAATGCTTCTTATTGGTCCGTTGTTAGTTGTATGTCATCCATTCACATGCTTGGGATACTGTATTCTTCATGCATATAACTCTTGCTCTCTATTATATCATAGAAAAATAATGATGTGTAAATTTTTCACAGTACTAATATGAATTGGACATCATCATCCTTAGAACCAGCTTGTTTGAACTAGTAATGTATTAGGGGACTCGAGACTGATTACAGTAAGTGGAGTGTTGCTTGCTGATTCAGACATTCGGGCAATGCAGCTGGTTGCCCATTAATTGTCTAAACCACTGCGATTTTAACCAACCCTCAAAATCATTGCAAGTTCCAAACCTTCTGCGATAGCTAAAGAGACAGTTTCTTTTCCTGCCATTGATCTTTCCCTGTTTCTAAGCTAGTTATGGAGTTGAAAAAAAGTTGCTGTAGTGGAAGATCCGAATTCACTGTTGATGGTAGGCTACCAAGCCCATCAATTGATGTTTCTTGCCGCTAATTGTGTAACTGAGTTTTTGTCAACTATTTAACCACACTTAATTGAATTATGAGAAGTAAGGCCACTCTGATTTTAATCATACCGATTAAAGCATAGTTTTAAATGCTAGTGTTCATATGAAACTGCATCCTATCATCATAGTGTCTTACCAATTTGTGTCTACGAATGATGTGTCATTCCTGCTAGTCGTAAGTTATAGCTGTAATCTTGGATCTAGCCTGCTAGTCCTTGAATCAAAATGTACCTACCAGATTCTAATTCTCCCACAGAAAGTAATAGAGATCTGGGAAAATTAAGGAGCCAGAACAAGACGCAGGAGGCATTGGGCAGCTGAAAGCGTCTGCGAAGTGCCTAGTAATCGTGGCAGAAGTTTATTCAGACAGTTATGACTTGTTCAATAATTACCTTGTTAGTTTTGTTAAAGCTTGCCGCCTGAACTTGCTATTCTACTCGTACAGAATTGTGGCAGCTATGTTTTTAGCATGGACCTTTCATCAACTTGTATGCGTGTTTTCTGAACTAGCAGGCATGATTACCTGAAAATTTACAAAATTGGCAAGCCATAGTGTAGGAACCAAAGGATGTCACTACGATGACCAATTGACCACTGTCTTTCCTTTTCCCTGAAGTATTATACCATTCAAGTTTGAAACTGAAGCTTGATATTTCTTGAGAACTGATCATGGTGCAATTATCTGCTGAAAATACCATAGGTACGTATAAAACAAACATTTTCTGTCAGATGATAACTCTCTGCTTACTTCCTTCCAATTTTGGGGACAAAGACTATTGGTGTTTCTGTTAACTTGGATCTTTTTGTTCTTCAATCACTCACTCTTCATATGTTTATTTAATGTCCGTGATGATCTATTTTAATTTGCAGGTTCTTATAACTAAAAGATGGGGGTGCTATAATGAACCAAGAAGCTGATGGTGGTAGTGTGCTGTAGTCTCATTCCGGATAAAATCTGAAGAAGTCTGGTTTCTTCGAGTTTGCTGACGAACTTACTATATCTCGTTTTGGGGCAGTTCCGAGGGGAAACTCTGAGAGTTGTTCAAACTTTGTATTCGCACTAGCTAGAACCTTCCAGTAGAATTACTGAACCAAACCAGCATGTACTGATCGTCGTAGCGCAGTATGCATGCTGCATTTACTTGCAGGACAATGTGTGTCCGCACGTTTCGTTCTGTTATGAAAAATCTTGGCCAGGGATCTCTACTTAACCGCATCTGCAACATTATGAATCATGTGACGATTGTTATAACTAGCATAGTCGTTTTCTGGTGATAAAGAGAAACAGAATGCAATTGCACATACTTCCCCGATGGATTAACCAATTATTGCAGCTTCTGGTGCTCACCGTATTCCTGGGATTGCAACCTTTCCAACTTGGAGATTGCTGAACTGTGATTTGCATCAGTGTTTGCCTGATGGCTGCGTAAACCAATACTAGGTGCTAGTTGAGCCGTTGGCTCTTTCGGTTCATCAGTCTGTGCAGCAAGCTGTGTATGCTACTAGCAATACTTGAGTTAAGTCTGTGAACGCATTTTTGCCCAGTGATTGTTTCGCCATAAGATCATTGTTTCGCCATAAGATCGCACCTCGAACAAGATAAACAGGGAGGCATTTGTACATCGGCAATCCGTTTATTCATGTGTAGACTGTCGAACATGTGTCTGTCTGCGACTAGGTACATAACTACGGAGTATAGGTTACATCGCACGCACGCGCGGGTAGCTGATACGGTGGACGTACGGATAGTAGCTCGTGGATCAGGCGCAGCGTGGCATGGGGATGCGGCAGACGTCGAAGAGGCGCCGGGCGTTGGGGCTGCGGATGTAGGCGCCGTAGTTGGGGCTGCGCGCGTACCCGCACAGGCACCCCATCTGCCCCCGCAGCGCGCCGCAGCAAGCCGGCGACACCGCCGCGCCGAACAGCACCGACCCCGCGCACGGCGTCAGCTGCGACGGGTTACACGCCGCCGCCGACTCCGCCTCGACGCTCCCGGTGGCGGCTGCGGCTATCGCCACCAGGGCGGCGAGGGCCACGACGGTGACAACCATAGACTTCATCCCGATCAACCAGCGGCGCTAACTTACGTACCTAGCTATACCTTCTCAGCGTGTGTCCGACCGATGGAGATGTACTTGCGAGCTACTGCAATTTATAGCCATGGGGCCGTGGTTGGTGAAGAGCTGAAGAAGAAGGCCAGCAGGGCGCGGCGCCGTGCATGAACCGGATGCATGCCCGTGCATGCGTGGTACGTGTCGACGATGACGCCCGGCGCCTTGGACGCTCCCGCGCCCGCCGCTGACTGCAGATCAGCGAGACCGATCAGCTTGGGCTTGGCACGAACTTGGTTTGGTGGCCGTTCCGGGCGAATTAAAATGCTTTCGAGTGTTTCTGTGGATTGCGGATCGATTAGAGCAAGTACAATAGTAGAGTCAAGTGTTGGTTATAAGAGCAAGTACAATAAGGTCCAGTCAGCAGGCTATAAGGATTTAAATATTATATTTATGCTTACATGGAGGAGAGAGAGTAGGAGAGAGAGTGGAAGCGGGCTCTCATGCAAGAGCCTGCTGTAGCACGTGCTCCTATGCACTTTGTGAGAGTGGAAGGTGGACTAACTATGAATAAAGTAGTCCATATTTATAGCCAATTATTGTACTTGTTGGCTATTAGGTTGGCTATAGATGACATGTCACTATCTCGGCTGTTGGCTATAAGATGGTGTCATGTTATCTATAACCAGTTTTATAGCCAACATGTATAATAGTAAGATATAAAGATGAGCTATTTTATTGATACATGGCTCATTATCCACTCTCACAAAGTGATTAGGAGCACGTGCTAGAACTGGCTCTTGCATTAGAGACCACTCATTTTCTCTCTCCTCTTCTCTCTCCTCCAACTAAGCAAAAATTTACTATTTTAATTCTTATACCCCGCCCACGTCACTCTATTGTACTTGCTCTTAACCCAGATCGTTCGGGTGGCAAAACCGCTCGTTCCCGGCCGGCCAGCAGCTGCGGCCACGATATGACGCTCGTGAGTTTTTCCACCGGCATGCGTCTCTCGAGGTAGATTGGCGATGTAGAGATACAGGTATACCTTATAAACTGAACCAGAGGGAGTAACTTGAGCCGGTCTCCGGTTCAACCTAATGAAGAGCACTATGCGCGCACAACACGTTCACGTACGAAACGCGGCGTCGACCGGGTTACCTAATTTACGGAAAATCTTCGCCTTGTTATAAAAAATTGTTTCATCTAGTGTACAAACTATAGAGTGATGAGTGACAATCTTTGCCAACCTTACAAATAAGTCAACACATGTCTATAAATGTTCACAATGTTGTGCCAATTTGTTTAGCTAGAGTAAAAAAACTAACAAATCTCTAGGGCCTGATGGTTTCACTCGTCGATTCTTTTAAAGGCACTGGGACTTGGGGGGAAGGTGTGGTTTCTGACGTTGTGCATCAATTTTTTGAGAGGGGCACATGTCTGCCGAAATCAACAAAAATATCATGATGATGATTCCAAAGTGAAGCATCCCCCAAGTTATGTCACAATTCAAGACGATAGACCTCTGCAATGTGATCTACGAAGTCTACTCAAAAGTTCTTGTTAATCGGCTTTGCCTGGTACTTGGTAAAATCATCATCGAGGAACAAAGTGCTTTGTGCTGGACAGACTTATATCGATAATGTGCTAAATTCATACGAGTGCATTCATTATTTTAAAATGAAAGAAAAACTAGGGGCCGAACAATTAAAATTATGCATGGCCAAGGCCCATGATTGTGTAGAGTGGGGCAACCTGAGTCATGTTTAAACATGGCTTTGCTAATGCTTCGCTCGATCTGACCATGAAGTGTGTGGAAACAGTTAGCTTTTCAGAGAAAGTGGATGGAGAAGCTATCTAAGATGTACTCCCTCCGTTCCAATTTAATTGACTTGTTATCCACCACATGTGGATGTGTACATGTCTAGATACATCCACATGTGGTGGATAGCAAGTCAATTAAATTGGAACGGAGGGAGTATTATCCAACAAGGGAGTCACGCAAGGCAATCATATTTCCCCTTTATTTGTTTATTCTCGTTTTAAAGGTTTGCCCATTCTCCTCGGATTTTCTGGTTTAAATTTTCTCTCCGGAGGTAGCGGGGTGGAATTCATTCTCTGGTTTAAAATTTCCCGCCTCTTATCGGCTGATGATTGTACTGTTTTTACCCAAGATTCGATGAGTGGTGCCGATATATTGCACCGGATCTATGAAAACTAGAATATGGGGTTCAGTAAACTTTTTAACCGCTCCAAATCATCCATGTTCTTTAGTAGCAAATATGAAGCTATTGTCAAAGCTGATATGATGCAAAGTCTACAAGTGAATATACTCTCATGCGTAATTTTGGTATGTGACAGTTTCTATGGACTAATGATTTCATTAAGTTGTATATGAAGGAATGTTCCATAGGTGACGCATGAAGAACATCATATGAAGAATGTGTGTCGACGTTGTTGATTGTTCTCCAAAGATTCTTTGAATACATCGCTTAAATCTCTACCGGATCCGTATGAATTTTCTTGAATGAAGTGGATCAAAATTCCAGTGGTTAAACCAAACTGATTGGTGAGACTAAATTCGCGTGTATACTAGATAAGCGTATTAGTTGCTTAATCATATTATTTTTTATCATCCAAAATCCACGTAGGAGGGCATCAGATGCACTTTAAGGGTGTGGACAATTTGTCCAGACACATGGGGGATGGGGCGCGTGTGCCCTAGGGCACCTCGAAAGTGTTCGAACACGCCCCTATTTTGTCCATTTCAATATCTTCACAAACATATCACATATAAGCAACACAATTAAATGTATTATACATACCACATAGCTCAAGCATAGCTCAAACACGATATCATTGGGCATAGTACTAATTTTACGTAGTTCAACTAAGCACAAACACAACATAATTAAGAATATCGCAAAAACACAAATTGGACGGAATATTCTTCAGTGGGAGGCGATGTTCCCGTCGATAGCGAGGTGTCTGTGGTGACTTCGTCAATCTCAAGACTCGACCCGCCGGCTCAGTATTTCGAAGGTGCTCATAGGTGTAGGGTGTGCGTGCGTGCGTTCATAGGGGTGAGTGTGTGCACGCGTTTGTGAGCGTCTGCGTTTGTACTGTATTCGCAAAAAAAAAGAATATCCAAAAACTAAACAACATACTAGTCTGACTCCGAGTTTGAATCCATGTGTATAGCTTGCTTCTTCGCACATCTCTCCAATGTCGCAGCCTGCGAAATGGCCCGAGGACATGCTTCTTCCTCCCTAGTCATATGCCAAGACCGGCATATTTGTAGGACCTCTACACTACGACATACCGTATTTGCTGTGCAATTTGCTTTAAACCATACCGATTGTTGGGACTAAATTCGCGTGTATACTAGATAAGCGTATTAGGATGACTCCAACGGGCCGACCCAAACGGACGCGCGTTTGGTCCGCGTTTTATCCGTTTGCGTCGGCAGACGGACATGCCCAGTCCACCCATGTCCGCCCTTGGTGGCAGTGTGTCAAACGGCCCGACGCATCGCAAATGGACACATTTTTGTGTGTGGAAAGATTTAGTAAAAAGGCCATTCTCTGGGGGTGGGCCACAAACGGCCTTTTACATTCATAAAATATAAACATAAAATATAAAAATATAAATAAAATGCCCGCTGCAGGCATCTACTCGTCGTCCTCGAGGACGACGTACTCTGGCGCCTTCCAGAGATGCGGCGGTGGAACGACGGCCAGTGGTGTGCGGGGCTGCTCCTGCTCGGGGGGGGGGGGGGGGGGGGGTGGGTGGGTGGGTGGTGATGCGCCAATCCGCAGCGCGTGCGGCGGCACTCGTGGTGCGCCCCGCCGCAGTGTGTGCGGCGGCGGTGACCAATGGCCGCTCGGCGGCGTTGGAGCACACGTGTAGGGCGCCTGCCGCCGCAGGCTGTGCTCGTCGCTGAACCACGTGCCCCAGTTGGGGGACGTGGCCACGAACGCGGGGTCGTCGCGGACGGCCCTCGGGAGACGCGCGCGGCGGCGCTCAATCTCCAACTCCCGCACGCGGTGGCTCGTCGGGATGGGCGGCACCGGGATCCGCTGCGGGTTCAGGTGCCAGTGGTCAGGTAGTTTCACATCTGGCCATGGCACCGGGATCACGTGGTTCCTGTACCAGCAGTTCTCGACCCGCACGTACACGCGGTCGCGCCGCGCTATCTCGGCGCCCGGCGGCGCGAGGGAGAAAACCGCGGGGAGCGGCGCCGGGGATGAGGGTGGGGATGGGGAAGGGGATGGGGTGGGAGTGCGGCGGCGGCGGCCAGAGGACGAGCCTGCCTCGCCGTCGTGCTTGGCCCTGCCGAATCCCGGCCATCGGAGCGGCATAGTGGCGGTGGCTAGGGTTTTGGTCGCTAGAGAGGGAGCGACAGTGGAAGAGTGTGGGACTGGGGGCAGTGGGTGGGGGCTGGCCGTCCCTATCCCCTGGCATTAAAAAGGACTGGGCCAGGGGAGGCTGACCGTCGCCGTGTCACTGCCATGTGGGCCTGAGGAGGACACCACGCGTGACCACGCGAACGCGCAGTCAGTCCGCCACGCGTCCGCGCCGACGCATTCCTGGCCCAGCGGCGGACTGAAATCGACCACTGTCCGTTTTTGGGCCCTGGTTTTGGTCCAACACGACCCAAACGGACGCGCGCGGACTCGATGCGTCGCCCCGTTGGAGTCATCCTTAGTTGTTTAATCATATTGTTGTTGCATAAAATATCCACGTAGGAGGACAATTTGTCCAAACGCATGGGGGCTGCGCGCGCGCTAGGGCACCTCCAAAGTGTTATATTTAGTGTGCAATTTCACCCATTTCAATCAGTATCTATACCAATATACCATATTTAAAATACCTAGAACATCTTATATTTAGAAACAGAGTAGTACAAGTGTACAACATACTGTATTGCTGTGCAATCTGCTTTAATTGAAATAGATTCGAAAACAAATACTACCTCCGATCCATATTAGTGGACACAACTTTGTCTAGATACACATGTATCTAGTCCAAAAACTTAGCTAGATACATATGAATCTAACGTTATATTTCAATTAAAATATACCATATTTAAAATACCTAGAACATCTTATATTTAGAAACAAAGTAGTACAAGTGTACAACATACTGTATTGCTGTGCAATCTGCTTTAATTGAAATAGATTCGAAAACTTATACTCCCTCCGATCCATATTAGTGGGCATAGCTTTGTCTAAATTCATATGTATCTAGTTAAGTATTTAGACTAGATACATGTGTATCTAGACAAAGTTGTGCCCACTAATATGGATCGGAGGTAGTATTTAGAAGCGAGGAGTATGTTTTTTGACATCCGAAACAAATCTAACGTTCATGCAGTGCAATATTTCGGACGCATGATTCTGCAATCTCCTCGGCCGGTAGATTCCCAACCAAACCCAGCGACCGCACGGGTTGCACGGAGCCTTCTGACACGCAGCAGATCCTGACTGTCGTCCAACCCTATCCACTCCGGAAGCTCCCTCCGTGCTCCTCGTCCACAAACACCAGGACATCTCTGACCTCTACGTCACCAAAGGGCGCACGAACACCGGGTCTTCGGGTCTTCCCTCCTCTTCCACTGCAGCACCCGTGCATCCGCAGACAAGACAACTTCACACGCACACTCTTAGAGTTCATTTAAATTACACAAAGAGACCTGCACCAATCATTGTCTCGCGTCGCTCCGAAGCCAGTAGCAGCACACCACTCCAATACAAACCTATATGCGAACGGATAATCGTGTAGGGAGTTACGTGTAAATACTCCTCGCTGCAACAAAATATCCTTTTCTTCCCCACCCAGCTCGCCCGCCCACCCCACTCTCGCCTCGCTCCTCTTCACTTCCCCCCTCGGCTTCGAGGGTTTTTTTTCTTTATTTTTCTTTTTCTTTTTTCGGTTCTTCTCCTTTTTTTCTTCTTTTCCATTTCGATTTCCTTCTTCCGTCTGGGGTTGGAAGGATTAATCCCCGACCCGGACCCTAATAAATCGATCTCCCTGACCCGCAAGGCGGGCCGGGGATCGATCGCCCGCCATGGAGCAGCGGATGAAGCAGGCGGCGGCGCAGCAGCAGATGATGCAGCAGGCGCTGCTCATGCACCAGCAGCAGCAGCAGCAGGCTGCCGCCGCGGGGCCGCCCATGTTCCCGGCGCAACACCCGCACCCGGGCCTCCTCGCCGCGCCGCAGGTGACCTTACCTTTCTCCCCCGTGGTTACTCCTTTTCCTCGCCTCGATCGCTGTCGTCTGCACCGTGTCGGTGATTTTCGGGGTCCGATTTGGGGATTTCCGCGGGGTTGGTGCGAGTTAGGTGTTTCGGTGCCATGGCTTCATATTCTAGTACTCCCTCCGATCCATATTAGTGGGCATAGCTTTGTCTAAATTCATATGTATCTAGTTAAGTATTTAGACTAGATACATGTGTATCTAGACAAAGTTGTGCCCACTAATATGGATCGGAGGTAGTAGTAGGGTTGAGGTCTCTCGATTGGATTATTAGGTTCAAATGGTGGGGATTCGGCTGCTTCGATGTTGGGATTTTCCATTTCGTGGATTCCTGTCGTGAGTTCGCGAGTTCTCTGAGCGTGCCCGTGCGGGAATTTGGTTCGTTTTTTGTACGATTTGTGGAACTCTAGGAGGTGATTTTGCGTGGATTTCAGATCTTCTCTGGTATTCTAAGCTAAGTAGCTAGTGTAAACTTATGCCTACTCCGCGTGGAATTAGGTGCATGTCGCTAACTGCGTGCGGTTGTGATTGCAATCCTTTTTATCTTTTGGTCATTACAAATGAGATAATGGACATGTTTAATGAGTGACAATAGTGAATAGTATGCTTGTGCTGGAGTTTTATGTGATTCTGTAAGCGACATTGTGCTACATAATTTCTTGCTTTCAGTGTTAGAGCAACTATAGCATATCCTGTAAAACCATTTTGGAGGATGCTGCATTTTCAGATCGTCTGAAACTGCATCCTATATATTTCTCTTCCTCTATTAGTCACACATGTGTGCATATAAACTTTATTCAAACCCCTATTCTACATCAGTTTAGACCAATTCACACATCAATAAGCAACATTTCAAACTCAAATTTAACATATGAAACATAGTTCAAATGAAAACACCAAATAGCATTGTACTACAGTCTACTACTCCTTTAGATCCTCTGTAACTCGGTCGAGGAGTCGAGATGCCGCTTGTACTCCGCCGGAGGGAGGCAGCTAATCTCTCCCGGTATTAGATGACGTCCTTCGTACCTGGAAGCAGCTTACCGTCGTCGTCGTCGTCCTCGAAGATGGACTTGCCCTTCTTGTCCTCGTCCTTCCTCGCTCTCTACATCGGCCATCTCCTCGTCCGCATTGGAATCCATGACCGCCATTTGACAGGCCTCGGCAATGGAAGCCGTGAGCTCGGTCTTCACTGCCTTCTCATCCTCGACCGCGTCGCTAGAGGCGACCTTCGCCTCTGAAGCGGCGATTGTCTTGGCCAGCTGGGAGTCATCGTCCCTCATTTGAGGACTACGCGAGCTTATCCCAGTCAATGGAGTCGTAATACATGATCAACATTAGGGTTACACTCTGGTTTTATTCTTCTATTTGATCATAAATAAGTGCGTATTCTGGTTACTGACATGTGAATGTACCATAAGTATGCCGACGTTTTTATTCCTTTTCTTGCCCTGTTGATCAATTCAGAGGGCACTTCAGTCTTGAGTCTTAGTGCATAGCTTGCATTAATGCTCAACCCCAATATTTTGTTAATAGTTATATGATATGGTTACTTATACTTGAAGCTGTTCCAAGTACTAGCTAGTGAATACAATTGCATCTTTTAGGAGTCAGTTATGCAAAGTTCTGCTAAACCTTTTCAAATTAGATGCATTTGCAGCAGTGCAAGTACTGCCTTTCGTTGAGGACATTCAAGTGTTCCTTACATGCTGATAGTATCGTATATCTATTCCTTTCAGCTTGTCTCCACTAATAATTCAATCAGCGCAAGAAATCTACAGTAAATTTAAAGTTTGTAACTGCTTAACGCATGTAAGCTCATACAGAGAACCATACATGCAACAAGCCAACAACATATTGTAGATCTGTATAGCTTTCCTGAATGATGTATCTTTTGGCAAGGGGACTAGCTTGGCGTCCTTTGCGTACCTTAATGCATTCATATTGTTTCACTTGATTTTGATGTTGATTTAGATATATTTACTTTTAACTGTTTGTTTTAACCCTTTTCCCTTCATAATGTTCGGGGCTGTATTGTGTTTGTGACACCTGTAATTTTGCAGATAGAACCTATCGTTAGTGGAAACCTGCCTCCTGGCTTTGATTCAAGTACATGCCGCAGCGTGTAAGTGTGGATTATTTGAACCTTTCGGTTATCTTGTACCCTTAATAATGTGTCACTGAAAAATAATACTACGAATACTTTATACAAACAAGATACTTATCTGATGTAGGCTCTTTGTTTACATTCTCAAATTGACTATGTTCTTCGTATCACCTGATTTTCTTGATCAAGTTTTCTTCTGTTCATTGTTAGGCCAAGCTGCACATATTTTCTCTTTATGGTGCTAATCATTAATATTCCTAATAGGTATGTTGGCAATATCCATCTTCAAGTCACGGATTCACTACTTCATGAGGTTTTCCAAAGTATTGGTCCAGTCGAAGGGTGCAAGCTCATCAGAAAAGAAAAGGTGACTTAGCTGAGCTTTCTTTTCTATCGAACCATGTTTTCCTTGCAATATACATCATTTATTATTTTGTAAATGGTGCTAGTTTAAGGCATTCGTCTAATCGTATCAGAAAACTTGACACGGTATGTTGCATTCTGACATGACATAGACAGCCAGCCACGACGCATGTTCTTAGACAAAAGGGTTTATGCTGTCAATAGTGAATATTTGATTGGTCGGTATAATAGTGTTTATTTTGTGCAATATGGTTGAGATTTGATAATCCTATTGTGTGAGCTTTATGTCACCGTTTTGGAGTATTTGTTTGGATTGGCATATGGTAGATAAATACCACAAACCGTAGTTCTGACTACCCGCGACCGCGAGAAGCTTTCAGATGTTGCCTGGCTATGTTTGATTAATAACAAATGTTCACATGGGATGGATAGATACATAACTCAATTGACATCTTTATAAGAACATTAGCTTTCTATTTTAGTGGTGCCTGTCTTCTTTTTCTTGATAAATTTATAGCATGCTGCATTTTTGTGTGTCCTTCACTTGGTCCACTGCTATAGTTCTTTGTTGAACAGCTAACAGCTAACGCTCTATTTGTTGTTGCTTCTGTTAATATGCTATTCACCTGTGTGCTTTTAAACTCGCAGTCATCTTTTGGATTTGTTGACTATTATGACCGTAGATATGCTGCACTTGCAATTGTGTCACTCAATGGTAGACAACTGTAAGTGTTCACTTTTCTGTATTAAGTATCTATGTGCAGGCACTGATGTAATGCCCGCCTTTCATATTAATATTTCTTATGATACTGAATAACCAGGTTTGGCCAGCCAATAAAAGTCAATTGGGCATACACAAGTACCCAGAGAGAGGATACATCAGGTTTTGAACTGGAAGATTGTCTAAATGTTCCATTGCATTTAAATAATTCTTCTTTACAGTGTGTGTGCATCCTCATGCATATGACTGCGAGACTCTTGAAACTGACCTCTAATCTGTTTATTCTTACAGGTCATTTCAACATCTTTGTCGGGGATCTCTGCCCGGAGGTCACAGATGCTGCTTTGTTTGCTTTTTTCTCGGCATATTCTACCTGCTCGTAAGTGTTTGATAGCTCTGCATCTCACCCCATTTGCACATTATATTCTGTTGTATCACCATATCTTGGTGACCTGTGCAGAGATGCTAGGGTTATGTGGGATCAGAAGACTGGACGATCCCGAGGGTTTGGTTTTGTTTCCTTTAGGAATCAGCAGGTAGTGTTACTTTGTTAACTTAACCATTAGTCTGGACTCTGGACTATGGATTATCTTTAATCTTACTTGAACTGATATTTCATCCTCTTATTTTGATCATCGACAGGATGCACAAACTGCCATAAATGAACTGACTGGTGCGCTTCCTTTTGCTTATTGCTATCCAGTTCTCATTCTGGAGTTACCAAATTAGGTTCAGTCAATGATGTGACGATAATGGCTGTTTGTTTTTCTTGTGTTCAGGAAAGTGGCTTGGCAACCGTCAAATTCGTTGCAATTGGGCAACGAAGGGCGCTAATGCTGATGAAGAGAAGCAAAGTACAGACTCCAAGGGTTTGGTAGAGTTGATAAATGGAACATCAGGTGAACACATGGACTTTTTATTCATGAGGTCCTTGTTTAAGTTTAATAATTTACATGATTGTATGATATTGAACAAGATGATGAGTAGCTTAGTTCTGGCTTTACTTCGTTTGTTGTTCAGATTCTTAGGAGAACTGCTAGATTTTGGCTCACTGTGGTACCAAGTTCACTAGCACGCATATTGGAACTGTGAGGTGGCTCATATCGAGTCATAGTTTCTTGTAAGCAGCCTGCAGGCTGACTATACCAGAACTCTGTTATTGAGTGAAACCTCCTGACTTTCCTGCAAAAAATAAATAAATTGGCCCTTGGAGTTGAATTTACTTTGCAAAGTAACATAACGGTTCCATTCTTAATCCCCTGTGTGGTACATTCAGGAATTAAAATATGCTTGCTTCTCACATAGTCCATCTACATACATTTGTGAATACATTCAGTCACGGTCTAGAAACTGACTAGCGAAGTATTTACAATTTTACACAATTCTTGTTTTACAGAAGCTGGCCAGGAGAATGCAAACGAAGATGGTCCTGAAAATAACCCACAGTATACAACTGTTTATGTTGGCAATCTTCCCCATGATGTAATTTCTACGTTCCAATTCAGTTTTGCTTTGTTCCTTTTGGTTGTGCATATTGTGTTTTCTCGTACTCATGGCTAACTACTTGGCTCTTGTTTACTAGATCAACAGCAATGACGTACATCGATTTTTTCATTTGCTCGGGGCTGGCTCAATTGAGGAGGTCCGTGTAACACGCGATAAAGGGTTTGGCTTCGTGAGGTATAGCACCCATGAAGAAGCTGCAGTAGCAATTCAGACGGGTAATGGCCAACTTATTGGTGGGAGGCAGATCAAGGTATACTTTTTGTCTTCAGATACACCTATTTACCCATAAATATGACCATATTTCCACCTATTTACTGAAGTTTATTGGACATAACAGAGGTGACTGAATTTGTATTTCTGTTTAAATCTCGCAGTGCTCTTGGGGAAGCAAGCCAACTCCACCAGGGACAGCATCTGCGCCTCTGCCCCCTCCGGCATTAGCGCCATACACCCCTGGCGTGTCGGTAGCTGACCTCTTCTCCTACGAGCGATCCCTCGCTCTGAGCAAAATGGCTGCCAATCCGGCTCTGATGGGTCAGCACGCCGCCCTGAGGCAGGCTGCTATGGGTATGGGTGCCGGAGCCAGCCAGGCCATCTATGATGGTGGCTTCCAGAGCGTCAACCCTCAGCAGCAGCAGCAGCAACAACAGCAGCAGCAGCTCATGTACTACTGAGTGGCTGGATTTATGCAGCAAGTATGACGGCGACGATGACGACAACGACGCCCTCCCCTCCTAATATATATACATAGTATATGATGCCTCACAAGGGCTTTTCTCTTTTTTATATCCTTATTATCCCCATGTAGTAATTTACTATCCTTCGCTGATGTTGCCTTCGGTGTCCGGGCGGCCTGGCTATATATCTTACGACTGTAGAACATATGTAATCCTAACGTGTCAAGAGTTTGGTTAATTCCCTGGCAAATACTTTCCCGTGCCCTGTTTGCGTCCTCGCAGATGTCAAACTGTTTACATAAGCTGCTGAACTCTTTTTTGCTTGCGTTTTAAAGCTCTTTATAGTATCTGCGCTACCAGGGGCTTGACGGTGGAACAGTTAGTTCGAACGAGGTGGGATCTACTTCGGTTTAAAAGAGTGCTGACTGGGGAGGTGCTTAAGGATTGGGAAGAGTTATGTCGCATTTGTGCTGAAGTGATCTAAACAGATGTTTCTATGGGAAGGTTTTTCTTTGGTTGGTGGTTCATAGAAGTATTTTAACCAAGGAGGTACTGCTAAAAAGGGGATGGGATGTCGATCGTTTATGTTAGTTTAGTGGGCTAAATGAAGAAATTGATCATTTGCTAATCAATTGCCCTCTGTCTAGATACATTTGGAAAATTGCAGTTTGTGATTTGGCTTTAAAAATAAACCTGTGTCGGTTAATAATATTTTTGGACCGTGGCTACGTGGTTTTACAAAATGTCGTGGGGTTTTCGCTCCTGCCCCATCTTCCTATGTTTTACAAATTGCCAAAAAAGGGGCAAACATCGGTATAGATTTGAGAAGTTACAGTCGACGAAACTAGAAACTGAGCATAAAAATGAAACCTAATCGTACTCATCGGTGCACATATTTTTCATGTACATTTATTTTGAATCGAGCAATATTTGAGTAGATTATAGAGACACTAAGTAGAGTAGATTAAGGGAGGTGAGGAGAACTGACGAGGTGTACCCTCATCAATTCTCATGGTTAAGGACCTAGGGTTGAGATTATGGGGAGAGAACGTGGTAGTACTGGTAGTTTCGTCGGCTGACAAGCAGAGGCAAAGATTTACCCAGGTTCAGGCCCCTCGGGTGGAGGTAAAGACCCTACTTCCTGCTTGTCTGGTATTGATTGTGGATTATGCGATTACAGAGGAGCTCCGTCGAGATGACGATCTCGCAAGAGATTTGGTGGTTCGAGTATGGCTTGGGCCTAGATCGACACCCCTCCCAGCCTTTAAATAGGCTGGGTCTCGGGAGTTTGTAACCGACCTAGTTTACACATAAGGAAAGTATAAACCGACTATGTCTATGTCTAAACTTGGAGGGTACTCCATCTTGTTGGGCCTCTCGTCTTGGGTTTCGAGTCGTCTCTTCGCTATTGGGCTTTTAGTCATCACGTGCACCAGATACCCTCACGGTAGGGTACCCGAGATGTATATCCTTGTCAGTAGCCCCCGAGTACTTGTCTGACTCGAAGAATCGGGCATGGATTCGTTCGTAAGTGTACGTCATATGCTTAGCATTTTGTATATTATAATTGGAATTCCTGTATGAATAGCACATGTTGGCTATGTCGAGTATTTTATCGACTGTGGTTTTTGCTTATGATGATCAAGGGATAATAGCTTAGCAGGCCCAGTTCACTCGACGAATCGGGACTGGTTAACTACACATTTGGGTAACACCTTACTAGCTTTCAATCAAACTCGAGTCCCCGGACTTGAATCTGGAACAAACTGGTCAGATTCGACTTGGCCGCGGAGGTCTTACTGAGTCGATCTGCAGTATAACTTTGAATTTTACCCAACGCGTACGTCGGGATTTTTCATCATGTCTGCTGACACGGAAAGTATAAGGATTGACGTTGCTGGAACGGTACTTAGCCCAGCTTGAAAGTTCGGCGGGTCTTACCTTTGCACTATGCGTGCAGCATCCGAGATATTTGCGACGGACGCAACTCGGGAATGTTTCGAGTACGATTTTGCATATGAAAGCAGTCGATATATTCGTCAACTGACCCTTTGAAACTATCTTATCGGGTGCGCGACAGCGCTCCCGATGGGAGTAGCCACCGAGATTATGTTTTATTGCTTGCAATGGAGGATAATCTCAAAATCTTCCTTCCCACATATGTTAGTCGAAGAAAATCTTTTGCCATAATTCTATCGGGTGCGCGGCAGCGCTCCCGAAGGGAGTAGCCCCCGAGATTGTGCTTTATTACCTGTAATGGAGGATAATCTCAGAATCACTTGGTCTTGAGCATCTTTAGTCGAAGAAATTTTTTGATACGCTCCCGATGGGAGTAATATGTCTTTGATCGAAGAGACAGTCGAGTGACCATACACTCGAAAAACAATCGAGTGATTAATATGATTTGGGCGAACCCGACATCTTTTCTGAACAAATCTGCTGCAATGACGTCAGGGATGACGTTTTATGGCGACTGCGCCACCTGACACGCGGTGGCGTGCGCTATGTTGCGATAGATGGGACGTGACACGTCTTGTGGGCCCATTGTGCAGCCGTTTGGACTGGATTTGACCGTTCAGGCACGATTTCTCCGGGGCCATGATGGTAGTTCCTAGATTCCCGTGCGTAGTGGGCGGAGTGGCCGGCGACGGTTGCCCTCCGTGGCTGCCACGTGTACGGTTAGATTTGCTTATTTGCCCACGATCTCGCATCGACGGTGCGGATTCTTTTGCGTTTGAGGTTAAAAAGGGTGCGGCAGCGTAAATAGTTCTTTTTACTTGCCATTAGCTCTCCGCCGCCACTGCTTCTTCTTCCTCCTCTCGCATCGCCATAACCTCAGAGCGAAGCTTGTGCAACCACCTCCGTGATGACGAAACCTGCCACCCGGAAGGCAGGAGTGCCGCGAGCGCATCGGCAGACAGCGCCGCTGCCGCTGCCAGCGGTTTGAAGAGGGGCAAGGGCGCCTGGACCAAGTCCACCTGCAGCAAGAGGATGCTCACCGGCCTGCGAAACGACGGGCTGATCCTTGAGGATTGTAACATCCTGAAATTTGGCCTTTCAAAAAATTTTCTTTAAAAATTTATTCTTGGAATTTGGGATTTAATTATCCCTTGATTTGGTTGCCCTTTTAAAAATTCTCGACCATTTATGAAACCTTGTCCAAGTTTGGGATCTTATGTTTTGAATTCTCTCCCACTGGCAAACTTGTTGCTGGCTCCTTTCACCCAAAAATATTATTTCTATAGTTTCCTTTATTTAATTACCAAAATCCCTATATTGTGACTTTACAAAGGAAGTACCCTAAATATCTTTCCTAAAAACTGCAAAAATTAGGGGATGATCCCTGGGCAATATATAGCCCAAATATGCAAAAATATTTGGTATGCACTTAGGGTTTCACCACCCATTTCTCTGATTTAAGAATCTGCCTCAAACGTCATAATTTCAAAGTTGTTCATGAAATGTTTCCAATAAATTTCACCCAGCCCAGTATAGGTTCACCTTGAGACCCTACACCTCAGGAACATCAAATTGGACCAAGCCCATCTCTTTTTTCCTTCCAAAACATCCACTTAAGTTTTGACCAGTACTGTTTTTCCAAAAATTTACACGGAGCAAGTTTCGAATTTTGAAGAACTCTAGTCAGCAAAGTTGCCACATTTTGCGTTCTGCACACAAAGATCAAAACCTCACTCATTTTGGAGCAGGGAGCTGCGAGAAATGGGTCGTTGACCATTTCTGGCGTGCTCTGCACAGTGGTGACCACCTGTCACCACTGTCGAACACCTGGCCGAGCGGCGCCGCCGCGTCCCGCCCGTCGCCGTGCAGCCCCCCTTCGCCTCTCCCCGCGCCCAGCCAGGCCCCCCCCCGCCCTTCCTCGCTTCCCCTGCCTCCACGCGTCGCCGGAGACGCCGCCGTCCGCTAGCCTCGCCGCGGCTAGACGACGCGCCGCGCAGCACAGTGGCTGCTGTGGCCGCGTGTCGGCAGCTCGCGCTCGAGCAGACCGTGCCCCCCCTCCCCTGTGCGTCCGTGGAGCTCCCCTCCACCCGCTGCCGCCGCCAGCTACCCGACACACCGCTGCTACACCATCGCCGCGCCGCCCGTCGACACGCCGTGGCCGCCAGAGCCTCCCCTCCGCCCGCAAGCGCCACGCCACCCCGAGCCTCTCCACGGGAGCGCAATCTTCGTCGTCCAGCACATCCACTCCACCGCACGACGCCGCACCGACGCTACACCGACGACGCCGAGTCCGCTCCGCCACATCTCCGGGACATCGCGTCCATGCCCGTGACGGCCACCACCTCCTCCCCTCGCTATAAGAAGGCTACCCCGGCACCTCAGAGCACCACACCACCTCCACCTCGCTCCCAATCACCCCCCACCGCAGTATCGAAGCCGTTAGAGCACCACATCGCCGGAATCCAGTCCACCACCGCCGCAAGGAGTCCGCACGATTTCTTCGCCGTGGAAGTCACCCAGACCAATTACCTCCACCCACATCCTCCTTAGCCCATGGAGAACCCGTAGCCACCCTCGCCGGAGCCAGCCGTGGCCGGAATCGACGTATCCATCGTCGACGGATTGCCGGAGCCGCGGCCGTGGAAGCTCTGCTCACCCCCGACCTTCCCAGCAAGCGCAAGTTCGCCGACGAGCTGCAGACCGCCTCCCCGAGCCGCCCAGCACCCTCCCCTCGCCTCCCCTACCCCCTAGCCACCGGAAAAGCACGCCGGAGACCTCGCCGGAGTTGCACAGTACCCGCGTCTAAACACGCGCGTGATAACGGTTTAAAACCGTGTCACTGACGGGTGGGTCCCGCTGTCAGATTTTTAATCTTTTCCTGAACCGTTTTTCTGGTTTATTTTCTAATTGAAAAAGGGCAGAAATTTGGTCAAACTTTGAACTGCAAAATCTCTCTCAAAAATGATCAGAAAAATGTGAAACCAATTTTGTCGGCTTAGTTTGATTTTTCTCTTTCCAATGGAACCAGAAACAATTTATTTGGAATTATTTGATTTTGCATTTATTTAAAATCATATAGGAGTTGTTTTGATGCATTTTTGTCCTGTGCTTTTAGATCCAAACCCCTCCGACGGAGTAGAAGTTATTCTCGAACCCGAAGGCAAGCCACCAACCCAACTTCAAACTTGGTCGACTTAGAAGTTATTTGTCTGTTGAAATAATGTCAGCTGCACATCGCATGTCATATTGCATGTTACCTTTCTGCACTCTATTATATTGTTATCTGTGCAACACTCACACTTCCGGGGCAATGGCAGGGCCTCCCGCCTCAGCCGAGGAAGTGGGGGAAATTATTACAACTGTGCGTCTCGCTTTGCGGGGCTTTGTTTGGATTTTCCACTTCTTCAGCGCCGAGGTGAGGTGCGGACGAATGTCGGCTTAGGATCCTCGGGGTTGGGGGCATTCGTGTTAGTTGCCTCTTGTCCCACCGTCGAATATGGTTGGCTTAGGCCATCCGGACTGCGATGCTGGGAGCTGACTTTTCCGTGGTTCTTTTGCCGAGATTGCTGACACCACCTTCGAGTGGAATGGATGCTCTCTCATTTTTATGAGTGCTTTTCGGTTATTCCTTTACGGTGACACTCACACTTCCGGGGCAATGGCAGGGTCTCCCGCCTCAGCCGAGGAAGTGGGGGAATTATATGCTATCATTGTTATTGTTTTATCACTAACCCCCGAGTAACACCGGCCGGGTTGCCCGCCACCGTCACCCGGGTATTATTGTTATTATTGTTATGTTGTTGTTTATTCATGCAAGTATTATGTTGTTATTGTTATATGCTTTGCTTGTGTTGCTTGTTGTTGGTTGGAAACTGGATATAAAATTTGACTAAGAAGATAATCACCTCCCTCGACTAGATTGAGTCACTTAGTGCCACTCACCAAACACCTCGCACAACCATGCGTCGTCCGTGTGGGCGGACCATGGCCGGGTATTTTATCAGCCTCCTTTGATGCCACCCCTTTGGCAAGTCTAGTCGGTTACCATAGTTGGTCGGGGCTAGGCTTGCGAAGGTTCCGGAGCTAGGCGTCGCTCATGGGTTGGGGACGTGCCGGATTCACTTCTGCATAAGGCATAGAGTTATGTCGGTGGCTATACAGGGAGTGTCTTGGTGGAGTAAACGACTGTGGAAGTACAGGTTTGTGCTGCCGCCATGGTTGGTTCTAGTACTTCGGTACCGGCGGTACAAGCCTAGACTTCAGCGTGTGGACAAAAGTTGCAACCTCTCGAGAGTGTAATCTAGATTCTAGCCCTGTCCCCGGGTTATGGGACTTGTTTGGGTCAAGTCACACTAGGGGTCAGTCCAGTCGAACTTGGGGAATTAATTAAGTTGAAATCAGCGAACACAGGAAATTGTTGTGAGTCTAAGCCAGAGTTGGCTAAGGACTCGGGAAGTTGTGTTTAAAGCCAGAGTTGGCTAGAGGCTTGATAGCCTAGTTGTGTTGTGGGTTGTTGAGTGAGAAACGTGATCTCACTCGATGACATGAAACTCCCCTACAAAGGTAAGTAGGTAAGTTATGTCCAACCGTTAAGCTTGGACTCACCCTCGCACCCGAACTCTTGCCATGTTACTTGCTGAATCATGCCATGCCATATAGGTAGACCTTGTTTGCAATTGGGCTGTTGTCTTGCGAGTACTTCAAGTACTTACCTGGCTTTTCATGTGGCCAGACCCTGCTGAACCAGTTGCCGAGTACCCGCTCTACGAGAACTAGGAACCCGTATTCCAGGCAGAACCCTGTGGAGTAAGCCCGCTGTCACGCTTCCGTCTATGCTTCCGTTACGACTTCCGCTAGAGGCCGATGTTTTAAAAATAATGTACATACTGTTGTGTGCGCCGTTGCGCCGAAGCTGGGGCCTCACCCCGTGTTGTAATATGCTGTATCAGTTTGAACTCGAAGCCTTTGAATAAATTTGGTTATGCTTTGTATCAAGCTGTCATATATCCAGTGTTTCTGGGACTGGTATATGGGGTCACTCGATCATCTGGATCGGGGTGCCACAGAGCTTGGTATCAGAGCCTGACTGCCTGTAGGATACCCTAGTTCTTGGACGCGTAGAATAGAACCCGTTGTGTTGCCGATTTTTTTTCCTTGTTTCTCTGTCTGTTGTGCTTTTAAACTTAACACTCACTTCCCTTGATTTTTGTCTCTGTCACAGATGGCAGAGTTGCTCGCTGAGACTACCGCCGTGCACGTTCCCGGTTTTCCGCAGTTTCTTCGGGAAATCTGGGACCACCTCTACCCCGGCTCACCTCCCCCGACTTACCACGTGTACCAGAACCGTCTCGACAGGGCCACCACGGAGTTCACCGCCACCGTCCGCCTTCGTCCGCAGCCCTTGTCCGCAGGGGTTGAGCACGGTCTCACTTCCGGTGTCTGCACACAGGCGTCTCGCGCCATCCAGGAGGCTGCAGGAGATGCCATCCTGTTCCTCCGCACCGTCGACCCCGTGATGAGACAGTGCACTCGTTACATCTACTTTCCAAGGTTGGCTGTAGACAGCGGGGATACCCTTTTCCCCAACCCAGGTGACACTAGCTCACCCCTCTACGCCCTTATTCAGTACACCACCCACCTCCACCAGTACCTTCACACCACCCTTCTCCAGTTTGCCTCCCTTCGCGCCAACGTGGCCTTGGCCGAGATTACGCGAGCTTCTGGGCCCGGCACTCCTAGTCGCCCACCTCGTCTCCCCACCTTTAGGCTCAGTTCCCTCGAGCAGATTAGGAGGGGGCTTGCCCGCCACTCCTCGCCCGCCGCTCCGACGCCACCTTCCCGCACTCGTAGCAGCGCCACTTACTACTACTCGCACACCTCCCCCGTTCGGTCTCAGCGTCGTCGCGTCCAGGCAGCCGAGCCACAGAGTTACTCCGGAGACTCCCGTGACGACCGCGCTTCACCCGACTACAGTCCCGCAGAGGAGCCTCTCGACACCACCACGCCAGCACACCCCTCGAGATGGAGTTCTAGACGCTCGGAGACGACATCGCTTAGTGTACTATACCTTCCGATGTATCGCGTGCTTGAATAATGTAGTGGTAGGGTTGTATCCGCATCTTGTACCGAGTGCTTTGTATCTCGCATCTTGTATCATGTATCCTGTACGGGTAGCTTGTACCTTTACTTTGCATCTTTTGTAAAATAGCGAGTGCTTGCATCTTGTATCTCCACCATCCATTGTATAACATCATCCTTGTGTTTCGTTTGCAAACTGTGCTTCCCATTTGGTTTTACCTTGGATGTTACCCCTTCCCCATATGGATGCTCATGATACGCGCCGTTACATTCAGCAGTTCAGGATGAGGCCCAATACTGGTGCAAGTGGCAGCCAAGGAACCCCGGTTCGTCGTTCCGCGCGACAAGCTGGCGAGGATCCCGAGCCGCCGCAACCACCTCCTCCTCCTCCAACTCAGGAACCAAGCCCAAGTCAGTTTATGATGATGATGGATGAACGCCACAACCAGCATCTGACACAGATCATGAGGGAGTTTGGCACGTACATGCAAGCCCGTAATGCTCCACTCCCGGGCCGCTCAAAGCTGCAAGACTTTCAGCGCACGCAACCACCCAAGTTCTCATATGCCGATGACCCACTTGAGTCTGATGATTGGCTCCGTGCCATGGGAAAGAAGCTAGAGCTCGCTCGCGTGGACGAGCAAGACAAGGTGCCCTTCGCCACTCACTACCTTGAGGGCCCTGCCAACGTTTGGTGGGACAACCAAAAGGATGCCAGAGGCGATGCACCACCTATCACTTGGGCAGAATTTCAGGAAGCATTTCGCAGAGCCTACATTCCTTCTAGCATCATAAAAATGAAACAGCAGGAATTTCTGGCACTTACTCAGGGCAGCAAATCCATCAGTGAGTATCTGACTAAGTTCAACAACCTTGCTCGCTATGCACCTGATGACATCAGCACAGGAGAAAAAGAAAGACAGGTTTCTTCATGGGATGCACCAGACCATCAAGACTCAGCTCAGTGTTCTGCAGTTTCCAGACTTTCAGTCCATGATCAACACGGCGCTGATTTCAGAGAAGGAGCACCGCTCAATTTATGACTCCCACAAACGGAAGTTCGAGCCCCGTAAGAACCAGCATGAAGGAGGTTCTTCAAGACCACGCCCATGGCAGCCCAACAACCGGATCTCAACACCTCAGAACACCTGGAATCAACCCAGGAAGGATGGCTACCCCCGGGAAGGATTCTACCACAAGCGCCCCTTAGTGGATGACTGCAAGAGGGAGAACTCCTGCTTCAAGTGTGGCAAGACAGGACACTACATCAAGGATTGCCCTCTCCATAATGGCAGCGGCAACAACTCCAACAACAACCACCCTGCCGGGGCAACCAAACCACCTCAAGTTGCCCGTGTCCACCACATGTCGGCAGAGGAAGCATTTGAGGCTTCGATGTAGTGCTCGGTACGTGTACTATCAACACTAAACCCGCACTGATTTTATTCGATTCCGGAGCTTCCCATTCTTTCATCTCGAAAGATTTTGTTGCCAAACACCGTTTTCCCGTTTCTCCTTTGGGCCATCTTTTGGTGATACAAACCCCCGCCTCTGAGATGAAAACCAACACCATGTGTCAAGACTTGACAATCAGCATCAATCAAGTAAAATTTCCAGCTCAACTCAGCACCCTCAATGTGCCCGGTCTCGACGCTATCCTAGGTATGGATTGGCTAGTTCAGCATGCAGCCCAGATTGACTGTGCAACCAGAGCAGTTACTCTCACCAACCCAGAAGGCATCCGTACCACCTATGTGCCAAATAAACCTCACCAGATAAATGCAAAGATGTTTCTCGCTCAAGCCCCGGAGATAGGGGAAGTATATGTGGTCAGTGAATACCCAGATGTTTTTCCAGATGAGTTACCCGGAATGCCCCCTGACCGTGATATTGAATTTGCTATTGAAGTCATACCGGGAACAAACCCAATATTCAAGAAGCATTACCGTATGACCAGTCCCGAGTTAGTGGAACTAAAGAAGCAGCTTGACGAACTGGTTCAGAAGAAATTCATTCGCCCGAGCATTTCACCTTGGGGATCACCGGTTTTGTTCGCAAAGAAGAGCGATGGTACTCTCCGGTTATGTATTGACTATCGTGCTCTCAATGATGTTACTATCAAGAACAAGTACCCACTCCCAAGGATCAATGACTTATTCGACCAACTTCGAGGTGCCCGGGTATTCTCAAAAATTGATCTTCGCACGGGATACTATCAGCTGAAGATTCGCGAGAGCGATATTCCCAAGACTGCTTTTACCACCAGATATGGACTATATGAGTGCACAGTTATGTCCTTCGGCCTAACCAATGCCCCCGCCTACTTCATGGGCATGATGAACAAGGTATTCATGGAGTACCTCGACAAGTTTGTTGTAGTGTTTATCGACGACATCCTCATTTACTCCAAAAATGAGGAGGAGCACGCCGAACACCTCAGGCTGGTTCTTGGAAGAATGCGTGAGCAACAACTTTATGCCAAGTACAGCAAATGCCAGTTCTGGCTAAAGGAAGTGGAATTCCTAGGCATGTATTATCTGGAGCCGGTGTGGCTGTAAACCCCAATAAGATCTCCGATGTGTTAAACTGGAAGACTCCCACCAATGTGTCAGAAATCAGGAGCTTCCTAGGGTTGGCTGGTTACTACCGAAGGTTTATTGAAAACTTTTCCAAGATAGCCAAGCCCATGACGGAATTATTGAAGAAGAACCGCAAGTATGCATGGACAGATAAGTGTGAGGAAAGTTTCAACGAGTTAAAGACCCGGTTAACCACCGCCCCGATTCTGGTGTTGCCTGATGATGCCAAGGATTTTACCGTATACTGTGATGCCTGCAGAAATGGGCTAGGGGCCGTACTCATGCAAGAAGGAAAGGTCATCGCCTATGTGTCAAGGCAACTCAAGACCCACGAGCTCAACTACCCACCCACGACTTGGAGTTAGCTGCCGTCATTCTCGCCCTAAAGACTTGGCGACATCACCTTATTGGTCGGAGATGCGAGATCTACACTGATCACAAAAGCTTGAAGTACATCTTCACCCAGCCTGATCTCAACCTAAGGCAAAGGAGATGGCTAGAGGTGATCAAGGACTACGACCTCGGAATTCATTACCATCCAGGGAAGGCCAACGTGGTAGCAGATGCCCTGAGCAGGAAGCCCCCTAAAATCCGGCCAAGTCTGGAGAAGGAATTCGCGAAGCTAAACTTGTGCGTAGGAAGCAAGGCCTATTTAAGCACCTTGGAGGTAAAGCCAGACCTGGAGGAAGAGATAAGGACCGAGCAGGCCAACGACCCCGACCTAGGCAAGATCAAGGGCAAGATACCGCTGGGCCAGGCCAAGGAATTTTCCCTGGACAACCAAGGAGTACTCCGCTTCGGGACCCGCCTTTGTGTGCCCTACAAGACCACACTGATACAACAAATCCTCAGAGAAGCCCATGAGTCCGCCTATTCCATTCATCCAGGAAGCACCAAGATGTACCAAGATTTGAAGCAAACATTCTGGTGGTCTGGCATGAAGAAGGATATCGCCTACTACGTCGCAAGCTGCAATGTATGCAACCTAGTAAAAGCCGAGCATCAGAAACCCGCCGGATTTCTCCAACCCCTAAAGGTACCCGAGTGGAAGTGGGACAATATTAGTATGGATTTCATTGTCGGACTTCCCAAGTCCAGCCGAGGAAATGATTCTATATGGGTCATTGTCGACCGCTTGACAAAGGTATCTCACTTCATCCCCGTCAAGACTACGTACCGCTCGGACCAACTGGCACAACTCTATGTGAACAAGATTGTCAAGCTCCACGGAGTCCCGAAGACCATTGTCTCGGATAGAGGTACACAATTTACCTCTAAATTTTGGACGAGCCTACATCATGCCATGGGGACCAAGCTATCCTTCAGCACAGCCTATCACCCGCAGACAGACGGTCAAACCGAGCGGGTCAATCAAATTCTAGAGGATATGCTCCGCTCGTGTGTACTCGCCTATGGAGCAGGTTGGGAAGATAGTTTGCCCTATGCAGAGTTTTCTTACAACAACAGCTACCAAGGCAGCCTGAAAATGTCTCCCTTCGAAGCCCTGTACGGAAGGAAGTGCCGAACCCCGCTCAACTGGTCTGAAGTTGGGGATCGCAAGCTCTTTAAGCCCGATGATTTGATGGAGGCTGAAAAGCAAGTACGTCTGATTCGAGACCGACTCAAAGCAGCACAGTCCCGCCAGAAAAGTTACTACGATCGGCGACACCGCCAGATTCAGTTCGAGGAAAACGACTATGTCTATCTTCGGGTAACACCCCTCAAAGGCCTGAAAAGATTCCACATGAAGGGAAAGCTTGCCCCAAGATTCATTGGACCCTTCAAGGTTTTGGCAAGGATAGGGTCAGTAGCTTACCGGCTGGAACTCCCCGAGGAATTAGCTGGAGTACACGACGTTTTCCACGTGTCCCAGCTAAGAAAGTGCATCTCACCTCCAACCAAGCAGGCTGACTTTAAGGAATTGGAGTTGAGCAGCGAACTGACTTACGAGGAACACCCCGTCAGAATATTGGATGAGTCAGAACGCCGCACACGCAGCAAGGTCACCAAGTTCTATAGAGTTCAGTGGGACAAGCATACAGAGGAAGAGGCCACCTGGGAACGCGAAGATTTGCTGAGAGCAGAATATCCGTATCTTTTCAACGAGCAACAGGAATCTCGGGGACGAGATTCATCTTAAGGGGGGAAGGTCTGTAACATCCTGAAATTTGGCCTTTCAAAAATTTTCTTTAAAAATTTATTCTTGGAATTTGGGATTTAATTATCCCTTGATTTGGTTGCCCTTTTAAAAATTCTCGACCATTTATGAAACCTTGTCCAAGTTTGGGATCTTATGTTTTGAATTCTCTCCCACTTGGCAAACTTGTTGCTGGCTCCTTTCACCCAAAAATATTATTTCTATAGTTTCCTTTATTTAATTACCAAAATCCCTATATTGTGACTTTACAAAGGAAGTACCCTAAATATCTTTCCTAAAAATCTGCAAAAATTAGGGGATGATCCCTGGGCAATATATAGCCCAAATATGCAAAAATATTTGGTATGCACTTAGGGTTTCACCACCCATTTCTCTGATTTAAGAATCTGCCTCAAACGTCATAATTTCAAAGTTGTTCATGAAATGTTTCAATAAATTTCACCCAGCCCAGTATAGGTTCACCTTGAGACCCTACACCTCAGGAACATCAAATTGGACCAAGCCCATCTCTTTTTTCCTTCCAAAACATCCACTTAAGTTTTGACCAGTACTGTTTTTCCAAAAATTTACACGGAGCAAGTTTCGAATTTTGAAGAACTCTAGTCAGCAAAGTTGCCACATTTTGCGTTCTGCACACAAAGATCAAAACCTCACTCATTTTGGAGCAGGGAGCTGCGAGAAATGGGTCGTTGACCATTTCTGGCGTGCTCTGCACAGTGGTGACCACCTGTCACCACTGTCGAACACCTGGCCGAGCGGCGCCGCCGCGTCCCGCCCGTCGCCGTGCAGCCCCCCTTCGCCTCTCCCCGCGCCCAGCCAGGCCCCCCCCGCCCTTCCTCGCTTCCCCTGCCTCCACGCGTCGCCGGAGACGCCGCCGTCCGCTAGCCTCGCCGCGGCTAGACGACGCGCCGCGCAGCACAGTGGCTGCTGTGGCCGCGTGTCGGCAGCTCGCGCTCGAGCAGACCGTGCCCCCCCTCCCCTGTGCGTCCGTGGAGCTCCCCTCCACCCGCTGCCGCCGCCAGCTACCCGACACACCGCTGCTACACCATCGCCGCGCCGCCCGTCGACACGCCGTGGCCGCCAGAGCCTCCCCTCCGCCCGCAAGCGCCACGCCACCCCGAGCCTCTCCACGGGAGCGCAATCTTCGTCGTCCAGCACATCCACTCCACCCGCACGACGCCGCACCGACGCTACACCGACGACGCCGAGTCCGCTCCGCCACATCTCCGGGACATCGCGTCCATGCCCGTGACGGCCACCACCTCCTCCCCTCGCTATAAGAAGGCTACCCCGGCACCTCAGAGCACCACACCACCTCCACCTCGCTCCCAATCACCCCCCACCGCAGTATCGAAGCCGTTAGAGCACCACATCGCCGGAATCCAGTCCACCACCGCCGCAAGGAGTCCGCACGATTTCTTCGCCGTGGAAGTCACCCAGACCAATTACCTCCACCCACATCCTCCTTAGCCCATGGAGAACCCGTAGCCACCCTCGCCGGAGCCAGCCGTGGCCGGAATCGACGTATCCATCGTCGACGGATTGCCGGAGCCGCGGCCGTGGAAGCTCTGCTCACCCCCGACCTTCCCAGCAAGCGCAAGTTCGCCGACGAGCTGCAGACCGCCTCCCCGAGCCGCCCAGCACCTCCCCTCGCCTCCCCTACCCCCTAGCCACCGGAAAAGCACGCCGGAGACCTCGCCGGAGTTGCACAGTACCCGCGTCTAAACACGCGCGTGATAACGGTTTAAAACCGTGTCACTGACGGGTGGGTCCCGCTGTCAGATTTTTAATCTTTTCCTGAACCGTTTTTCTGGTTTATTTTCTAATTGAAAAAGGGCAGAAATTTGGTCAAACTTTGAACTGCAAAATCTCTCTCAAAAATGATCAGAAAAATGTGAAACCAATTTTGTCGGCTTAGTTTGATTTTTCTCTTTCCAATGGAACCAGAAACAATTTATTTGGAATTATTTGATTTTGCATTTATTTAAAATCATATAGGAGTTGTTTTGATGCATTTTTGTCCTGTGCTTTTAGATCCAAACCCCTCCGACGGAGTAGAAGTTATTCTCGAACCCGAAGGCAAGCCACCAACCCAACTTCAAACTTGGTCGACTTAGAAGTTATTTGTCTGTTGAAATAATGTCAGCTGCACATCGCATGTCATATTGCATGTTACCTTTCTGCACTCTATTATATTGTTATCTGTGCAACACTCACACTTCCGGGGCAATGGCAGGGCCTCCCGCCTCAGCCGAGGAAGTGGGGGAAATTATTACAACTGTGCGTCTCGCTTTGCGGGGCTTTGTTTGGATTTTCCACTTCTTCAGCGCCGAGGTGAGGTGCGGACGAATGTCGGCTTAGGATCCTCGGGGTTGGGGGCATTCGTGTTAGTTGCCTCTTGTCCCACCGTCGAATATGGTTGGCTTAGGCCATCCGGACTGCGATGCTGGGAGCTGACTTTTCCGTGGTTCTTTTGCCGAGATTGCTGACACCACCTTCGAGTGGAATGGATGCTCTCTCATTTTTATGAGTGCTTTTCGGTTATTCCTTTACGGTGACACTCACACTTCCGGGGCAATGGCAGGGTCTCCCGCCTCAGCCGAGGAAGTGGGGGAATTATATGCTATCATTGTTATTGTTTTATCACTAACCCCCGAGTAACACCGGCCGGGTTGCCCGCCACCGTCACCCGGGTATTATTGTTATTATTGTTATGTTGTTGTTTATTCATGCAAGTATTATGTTGTTATTGTTATATGCTTTGCTTGTGTTGCTTGTTGTTGGTTGGAAACTGGATATAAAATTTGACTAAGAAGATAATCACCTCCCTCGACTAGATTGAGTCACTTAGTGCCACTCACCAAACACCTCGCACAACCATGCGTCGTCCGTGTGGGCGGACCATGGCCGGGTATTTTATCAGCCTCCTTTGATGCCACCCCTTTGGCAAGTCTAGTCGGTTACCATAGTTGGTCGGGGCTAGGCTTGCGAAGGTTCCGGAGCTAGGCGTCGCTCATGGGTTGGGGACGTGCCGGATTCACTTCTGCATAAGGCATAGAGTTATGTCGGTGGCTATACAGGGAGTGTCTTGGTGGAGTAAACGACTGTGGAAGTACAGGTTTGTGCTGCCGCCATGGTTGGTTCTAGTACTTCGGTACCGGCGGTACAAGCCTAGACTTCAGCGTGTGGACAAAAGTTGCAACCTCTCGAGAGTGTAATCTAGATTCTAGCCCTGTCCCCGGGTTATGGGACTTGTTTGGGTCAAGTCACACTAGGGGTCAGTCCAGTCGAACTTGGGGAATTAATTAAGTTGAAATCAGCGAACACAGGAAATTGTTGTGAGTCTAAGCCAGAGTTGGCTAAGGACTCGGGAAGTTGTGTTTAAAGCCAGAGTTGGCTAGAGGCTTGATAGCCTAGTTGTGTTGTGGGTTGTTGAGTGAGAAACGTGATCTCACTCGATGACATGAAACTCCCCTACAAAGGTAAGTAGGTAAGTTATGTCCAACCGTTAAGCTTGGACTCACCCTCGCACCCGAACTCTTGCCATGTTACTTGCTGAATCATGCCATGCCATATAGGTAGACCTTGTTTGCAATTGGGCTGTTGTCTTGCGAGTACTTCAAGTACTTACCTGGCTTTTCATGTGGCCAGACCCTGCTGAACCAGTTGACGAGTACCCGCTCTACGAGAACTAGGAACCCGTATTCCAGGCAGAACCCTGTGGAGTAAAGCCCGCTGTCACGCTTCCGTCTATGCTTCCGTTACGACTTCCGCTAGAGGCCGATGTTTTAAAAATAATGTACATACTGTTGTGTGCGCCGTTGCGCCGAAGCTGGGGCCTCACCCCGTGTTGTAATATGCTGTATCAGTTTGAACTCGAAGCCTTTGAATAAATTTGGTTATGCTTTGTATCAAGCTGTCATATATCCAGTGTTTCTGGGACTGGTATATGGGGTCACTCGATCATCTGAATCGGGGTGCCACAAGGATGCCTCGCATGTGCGCATCCCCGGCGCCGAGGTAATCCCGCGCCCAGGCCCCAATGAGCGGGTCTGTTTTGTGGATTTTGTGAACAGGGGATTCTCCTTCCCTGTTCACAACTTTCTTCGTGCACTGATGCACGTTTATGGGTGCAACTGCACGATTTTACGCCCAATGGGCTTTTGCACATTGCGTGTTTTTTCGTTCTTTGCGAGTGCTTCCTGGGCGTCGCACCCCACTTTGGTCTGTTCCGCCGCATCTTCAATGTCAAGCGCCAGCACAGCACCAAGGGACCTGGTGGTTTTGGAGTACAGGCTCGACCTGATGTCGAGTACTTCAAGATCAACTTCCTGGAGTCTGTGCAAGGATGGCGCCAGAAGTGGTTCTACATCAAGGATGTGACCATAGGCGCCCAAACCTTCGGGTTGCCTGCCTTTGACGCAGACGCCCTGGTGAAGAAGAGGCCATCTGGATTGCCCAGCCGACCGGAGTCGAAGCCGAAGAGGCTGACAGTTTGATGGAGAAGGTGCTGAAGCTTCAGACCACTGTTGGTCGAGAGGTCACGGGCATCCACCTGCTAGCCATTATGGCCAAGAGGCGAGTGCAACCCCTTCGAGCCCGAGCACATGCTATGTGGGGATACAGTGGTGCTTCTGATCCAACCCGCTCACGCGCAGTAGAGCTTTCTGATGCGGAGCGGAGAAGTTGGTAAGAAGCCTTACCAAATTGACTGATGAAGATCCCTGCGAGATGAACTCGCCTGTGCCTCCTTATGAAACCAGCAACCCTTACCAGAGGTAACAGTTGATACTATACCTCAGTTGATATGTTATGCATGTGTGATGTTGAATCCTTTGCTGTTTATTGTGCAGGGACACAAAATGTATGAGTCGATGCCTCCCTTGCCAGAGAGCGGCCCAGTGCCAGACAATGAGCCTTTCGAGGCAGATTCTGATGATGAGATGGCCTCACTCGCCACCGCACACACGCCAGAAGCCGATGAGGGCGATGCTGAGGTGCAGGGCAAGCAGAAGCGGTCGCGCGACGAGGAAGACACCGCTGACTCGGAGGAAAAGGAGGAAGACAGGACGGAGTCGATGACGGCGCCACTCGAGGTTCCCCGATTCGCTCGCTTCCCCCTCGACCACCGAAGAAATCGCGCCCGAGCATGGGTGTGCTTGCACCTGGTCGATTGTGCGACCTTACTGAAGAGTAAGTATTATGTGCATATGCTTTGTCATGTTATGAATAATACCACCTTGTATACTTATAATGTGTGAACAGTGTTTCCTCGGATGAGGATATGCCTCCGCCACCTACGGCGGAAAAGAGCAGCGCAGCATCCACTGCACGGACGCTGCCACCAGAGCAGCCGCCTACCCCGCGACTCCTGCCGCTACAGCCACAGCTACACCACCCGAGCCGCAGACTGAGAGCGGAGCTGCGGCTGCAGGTGTCCCTGCGTCGACTTCTTCCTTCTTGGAGCACGTAAGTTTATGCTTGCCGTAGTTTTAATCCTCATCGAGTGCGAAATTTTTGCCTAGACTCAGTTATTGAGTTATGAATTTGCCCATGTCGTGTACTTAGGCATTTGTGCGAGAGTTGCTGAAGGCTGGTGCCAAGTATGTGCACAAGGAGACTGAAGCCGCCACCCTGCAGCAGCAACTCGAAGTTGCGAAGAGTGCGTATCTCTTTATGCTATTACCACTTGTTGAGGGTGATTCTCTTGCAGTCTGCTGATCATGTGTGTTTGTTTTGCAGAGGCCGCCGCTGATGCGGCAGAAAATTTGAACAACGCCACCCGTCGAGTGGCTGATCTGGAGAAGAGGCTGAAAGCAGCCGAAGTTAGAGAGGAGTCGGCAATTGGTCGACTTTCTGCCGCCAGCACCAGCTTAACTGGTACGAATTTTTGCTCTGTTCCTTAGATGTTTGAGGTTTCTGATATATGGTGCTGATTATTTTGTCCATATGCTAGGCGTGATGGATGGCCCGACTGCTACTGGCAAGCAAAGCCTTGGCACCTCACTTGATGAAAGTGTGGCTGTCTCGGAGGCTACCAGTAGCAGAGCAGGGGAGATGCTGACGCAGGCGGCGAGTGCCTTGGGCGCCCTCCATGGCAGCTTCTTCCCCGGCGAGAGCTACCATCTTCCTTTGCAGAGCTGGTTGAGCTATTCAAGCCTGAAGGGACTGCCGTCGCTGACTTCTGTCGCGAGCAAATGGTAAGTGGTGCTCAGACTACTTTTCTCATGTTGCTCGCGCACGGAGTCGAGGCAGATTTTGACGCAGCACGAAGAAGTTTCCACGGGGTCCTGATGGCAGAACCGTCGGGCTCGGCACTTGGATGGAAGCCGCCAAAACATATGCCCAACAGCTGGTAACAACTGTTGAAGAAAGGGCAGCCAAGGTCCAGGCGAAGAAAACTTCCTCCAAGAAGTCGACGACTTAGCCAGTGACCCCTTTTTTGACTAGGTCTAGGAATTTCGTCATTTTGCTTTTGCTATATGTAAATTATCAGACATCGTATCTGTCTTGTTATGAAATATGAACTTCAGTGATCGGGAGGCGCAGCCCCCGAGCCTTTTGTTTGAGCTCTTTATGCTTCCTTATGCATTGAATTATTCTGACTGTAGAACCGAGCTCTAAACCATCGACTGGCCCTGTTGTGGGTGGTTCTTCGAAGTCGCGAAGCGTTAATGACCAGAAAATTATGGACTCTTCATCAAAAGCTTTCCGAAGTTACTCGCGAGCTGAAGGAAACACAAGATGCGTATGCTGAGTTGCAGTCGAGGCCATCCCCAACTACAGAGCGAGAGCCTTTTTGCTTGAGGAGTTGGAGAGAGTAAATCTGCAACTCGAATGTAAGATATTTTTGGATCATCGAGATCTATTCTTTGCAAGGTGACTCGACTGGGCGATGATGAGCCCTTTGTTTTTGCGCAGGTGTTTGCTCTGACCCATAAAGGAGGAGGCACGAATTCAGGATCGACTCGATGGTCATGCGAGTAGCACTGAGTACTCCGCCCACCCCTTCTGGTCAGACAGGGCGAAGAGCGCCATTTTGGTAAGGCTTCTGGACCGGCTTGGCGCACAGCCATTCGACTGGAGACTTGCAGGTTGGCTTTATTTCGAGTCCACGAAGCTTTGTTTCCTTTGAATGAGCAACCACAGGGCCTTGTGGCTTTGCTGAAGAAATTTCGAAAAGGCAAGGCGATCAAGAAGTTTGTGCGTGAGCAACTGATTAGCGGGGCTAACGTTGCTCTTGCCTTTGTGCGATCGCACCTTCCGCACCTTGATTTGAAAAGGATTGCGATGGGACCCGCACCCTACCAGGTGGTGGTCCTGTGCCGATGGAGGAGCACTACCAAGAGACACGAGTGGACGCATTGGTCCTAATCCATCGTGTGCTGAAGGAGGAGGAAAAATGGACCGAGCCCAAGGAAGAACCTGTTGAGTAGGTTATGTGTATGGGGTGACCCAAAGTGTAAAACGCAACACTTGTGATTATTGTACATTATTTGTTTACATGTATGCAGCCCCCGAGCCTGTTGAGCGGGGTGTATGAAGCAACTTGCTGTAAAATTAGGACTATCCAGCCCCCGTGCATTTTGAGTGACTTGATAGAAATACTTTAGAGTATCAAACATAAGCTGCACAGCCCCGAGTATTCGTGTGCGGTTATGAATTTTTGCAGTACTTGAAGCTTCACTTGATGCTTCTAGGCTCAACTCCCGAATAATTGAGTGGGTTGAGCAACTTTTGTGTTTATGTATGATTTTTATGACCCAGCCCCCGAGTATTCGAGTGCGGCTGGGGTATTATGTTGTGAACAAGCGGAAACACATGCTTTTTGAGATAGCGCAGCCCCCGAGTGCTCGGGTGAGGCTAATTTTGTGAAATCAAGTTATGCGAGTAGTAAGCAGGGAGAAATATGAGGAATCATGAATTATATTCCATTTTGAATGTTAAGCTGCAGGCCGCCTCATTAAAAACCTTCCAGTCCCCTTAGGTACCCTGGTAAGGAAAAGAGCGCGTCTGAAACCTGCAGCTATCCGACATATGTGCCTATTACATTGTGCGACTGAGCAATCTAAGCATAGAAACGGCGCAGCTGCGCAACGTTCCAAGGATTATGCGAGAGTTCTCCTGTCTTCGCGTGCTTCAGTCTGTATGCTCCACCACCAATGACCTCGGTGATGATGAAGGGTCCTTCCCATGGAGAAGCGAGTTTGTGCACCTTCTTTTGCTTCAGTCGAAGTACCAGGTCGCCAACCTCGAAGGACCTGGTACGCAGTCGACGGCTGTGGTAGTTGCGGAGGTCCTGCTGATAAACAGCTGTGCGTGCGAGCGCCGTGTTACGTGCTTCTTCTAGCAAGTCGACTGCGTCTTCGAGTGCCTCGTCTGCATCTTCTTCGTTGTATGCTTCGACTCTTGGTGCATTGAATCTTACATCTGATGGCAGGATTGCCTCTGCGCCGTAGACCATGAAAATGGGTGAATTGTGTTGAGCATTGGGGTTGTGCGTAGCTCCATAGCACAGACGGAAGTTCTTCGACCCAAGCACCCGCTGCCTTTTGAGTGGCACCAGGAGGCGCTTCTTGATTCCACTCGTCACAAGCCCATTGGCCTTTTCGACTTGGCCATTTGATTGCGGGTGCGCCACAGATGCATAATTGAGCGTGATATCTTGCTCTTTGCAGAAGGATTTGAATTCCTCAGCCGTGAAGTTTGTACCGTTGTCAGTGATGATGCTACTTGGCACACCAAAGCGGTATATGATGGATTTTATGAAATTGACTGCTGTAGTGGCAGTCGAACTTGTGATAGGTACTGCTTCAATCCACTTGGTGAACTTGTCGACCGCCACCAGAAGGTGAGTATGCCCTCCATGGGAGGATTTTTTGAGTGGCCCAACCATATCGAGCCCCCACTGGGCGAAGGCCAGGCCAATGGTATTGTCTTCAACGCCGATGCGGGTGCGTGCGGCTTTGTGGCGAATTTTTGCAGCCGATGCACCTTTTGACTATGTCCTCCGCGTCTTTGAGTGCTGTGGGCCAGTAGAAGCCTGCGCGAAAGGCTTTGGCTACGAGTGATCGACTGCTGGCGTGATGCCCGCAAGTACCTGCATGAATATCACGAAGGATGGCTTGGCCATCTTCAAATGCTATGCAACGTTGGAACATACCTGATATGCTGCGTTTGTAAAGTTCACCGTTGATGACAGTGTATGCTTTAGATCGTCGAGTGACGCGTCTTGACTCTGTGAAGTCTTCGGGTACCTCGCCGCGGAGTATGTATGCGAGGAAAGGTTGAGTCCAAGTTGGCTCGATGAGGAGTACCTCGACTGGTGGGTCCTCTGTGCTAGGTGCTTTGCTCTTGGCTGGTGCGGCTGATGCAGGAGTTGCCGCTTCTTTTTGATTGATCTGTGCTCGATGCGCTCGAAGAAGACACCAGGTGGCACTGGTGCTTTGGTCGCACCAATGTTGGCTAACTTATCTGCTTCTTCATTGCTCTCACGCCCTATGTGCCGCAACTCGCAGCCTTCGAAGCTGCCCTCCATGATGTTGTACAGGTCACGGTAGGCGATCATGTTATCTGCGATTGCGTCGCAGGCCTTCATTGTTTGCTGCACCACCAGATTCGAGTCGCCGTAGATCATCAGTCGAGTGCACCCGAGGGCTTTGGCCATCCTCATGCCATGGATCAGAGCCTCATATTCTGCTTCGTTATTGGATGGGAACTCGAACCCATTTGTAGGATATAGCGGAGCTTGTCGCCTTTTGGTGATATGAGGAACACCTGCGCCTGCGCCTTCGTTTTTTTGAGCCGTCGAAGTACATAGTCCATGAGTTGGACACATCTGGTGCTCCTGGGAGCTGAGCTTCAATCCACTCGGTGTGGAAGTCAGGTAAAACTTGTGCTTTGATGGCCTTCGGGTAATCATACTTGATGTCTCTTGGTGCTAGCTCGATGAGCCATTTTGCTACTCGCCCAGTTGCGTTGGGGTTTGTGAGGATGTCCCCGATCCCTGAGTGCTGATTACAGTGATCGGGTGCTCGGAGAAGTAATGCGTCAGCTTCCTTGAGGACATGAACACGGCGTAGCCAGCTTCTGATAGTGCGGGTACCGCTGCTTTGATGTGGAGAGCACTTCACTCAAGTAATAGACTGGACGTTGTATGCTTTGGGCGTGTCCCTCCTCTCTGCGTTCGACCACTAGAACAGTGCTTACCACCCTGTTAGTTGCAGAGACATATAGGTATAGTGGCTCGCGTTCCCTTGGTGCTACGAGGATTGGAGGGCTTGTGAGGACTCGCTTGAGGTCCGTGAAGGCTGCTTCGGCTTCTGGCGTCCACTCGAATTTATCTGCTTTCTTCATCAGTCGATAGAACGGGAGTGCTTTTTCGCCTAGCTTGCTGATGAATCGACTGAGCGCTGCACTCGACCCGCTAATTTTTGCACGTCATGGAGCTTTGAAGGCCTTTGCATCGTCAAGATGGCCTGTATTTTCTCCGGGTCGCCTCGATTCCTCGAGCTGAGACTAGATACCCGAGGAGTTGCCCGGCTGGCACGCCGAACGTGCACTTCTTCGGGTTGAGCTTGATGTGGAAGCGTTTGAGGTTTGCGAATGTCTCTCGCAAGTCATCGAGTAGTGTGTTTTCCTCTCTTGTGGTGATGACGATGTCATCTACATAGACCTGGACGTTTCGCCCAATTTGCTTCTTGAGGCAATCTTGCATCATGCGCTGGTATGTTGCGCCTGCGTTCTTGAGCCCGAAAGGCATTGTGGTGTAGCAGTAGACCCCGAGTGGGGTTATGAACGCCGTTTTCTCTTCATCCTCTTCCTTCATCCTTATCTGGTGGTAACCCGAGTAGGCATCCAGGAAGGACAAGCGAGCGCACCCGGCGGTGGAGTCGACGATCTGGTCGATTCGAGGTAGTGGAAAGTGATCCTTTGGACAACACTTATTGAGTGCTGTAAAATCTACGCACATCCGAAGGATATCTGTGTGCTTCTTCTCTACGAGTACGGGGTTGGCCACCCATTGTGATTTCTTGATCTCTCTGATGAATCCTGCTGCGAGTAGCCTGTCGACTTCGGCTTCGACTGCAGTTCTTTTTGGGCCGGATATGCGGCGCATTGTTTGCTTGACTGGTTTAGCATCTGGAAGTAGCTGGAGAGAGTGCTCGGCGAATTCCCTGGGAATACCTGGCATGTCTGCTGGACACCATGCAAATATATCCCAGTTCTCACGGAGGAATTCGACGAGCGCGCTTTCCTATGCGATAGGCAGACTCGACGAGACATTGACTGTCTTGGTCGGGTCAGTCGGGTGCACCTGATGCGATCTTGTGTCATTGGTGGCATTGAATGCTCTGTCGACTGCCACCTTTTTTGTTCTGGCATAAGTGTTCGATCGTTGGAGACCGCTAGATCAGCGAGTGTTGCTTCCATGCCAAACATCTCAGAGATTTTGCTGAATTCTCGGTCGCAAGAGTCAGACTTTTGGAAGTTCCCCTTGACTGTGATTACTCCTTTTGGTCCAGGCATCTTCAGCTGGAGGTATGCGTAATGTGGCACCGCCATGAATCGAGCGAACGTCGGGCGTCCAAGTATAGCATGGTATTGTGACTTCCAGTCGACCACTTCGAACTCAATCGACTCTGTCCTGAAGTGGTGCTTGTCCCCGAACGTTACGTCGAGTTGTATGGTGCCCTCTGGGCTTATTGCTTTCCCTGGAACGATACCGTGGAAGGTATTTGAGATCTTGGCAGGTTTTCGACTGACCTGTTCATTTTGCGGAGCGTATCTGCGAAGATGATGTTTATGCCGCTCCCACCATCCATGAAGACCTTGGACATGGCGTAGCCTCCAATTTGCGCGTCGAGTACCAGAGCAGAGTGCCCTGGGCGAACAACCGATGGAGGGTGGTCCTCTTTGCTGAAGCTTATTGTAGTTTCGGATCCCTTCAAGTATTCTGTTACCGCAGGAGGTGACATGACCGCCATGTTTACTTGTCGAGTGCGAAGTTTTTGCTCCCTGTTGGAAGGTCGACCTTTCTGTATCATGTACATCTGCCCTTGGGGGGAGGGTACTGTGGCTCGTCCACCCGAGGTATGTGCTGTATGGCACCCGCGAGGTTTCCGCCTGCAGCAGGCTGTGGTGGTGGAGGTGGTGCCATCAGAACAGGCACGTTGTTTGGCTGAGGCACGGGTGCAGGTGCTTGTGCGGCTGCTGCCTTTCTGCGATTTACGTAATCAGTCGCCATTTGGTCGAACTCCCTGCAGTTTCTCATCGAGTGATTGGATCGCAGTTTTCCGTCGTCCCCCTTGTACAGGTGGAATCTGCAATCAGCGTCCATCTTTTCTTCGAATGATCGCTCAGATTGTGCCCGTGACTTGCGCCAGTCCTTCCTCTTGTAGCTATCACTGCGTTGGCCGCGGTCTCGGCTGTCTCGACGATCATCTCGACTGTCTCGCCGATCATCTCGACTGTCTCGCCGATCTTCCGACCGTCGGTCGCTTCTGTCCTGGTCATTGCGGGGTGTGGAGAACCCAGCCGCCATGAATTCGGGTCTGTCATCGTCGTAGTGACGTTTTGAACGTTTGCGCCTTCGGTCGTCTCTGTACGAGTCTCTGCGGCTTCGACTGCCGCTTTCATGATTGTCACGGGGTGAGGACCCGCGTGTGGTGCGCGCCATGTCCTCTCCGTCTGCCCACTCAGTCGCGGTCATCAAGAGGCTAGCCACAGAGGTTGGCTTTTTGCGACCGAGTGCTTCTTTGAGGTCCGCCTGGCGAGTCCCATTATGAAAGCATCCATGGCCATGTCTTCTGAAATTACTCCGACTGAGTTGCGTATCTCAGTCCATCGTCTGATGTATGACCTCAGCGTTTCGTCTGAACGTTGCACGCAGGCCCGCAGTTCCTCGAACGTTTTTGGGCGCTCACATAGAGGCTCGAAGTTTTTGATGAAGTCATCGCGGAAGTGATCCCACGAGTCGTACTTTGATGGAGGTAGGGCCTTGAGCCAGTCGCGGGCTGTGCCTTCGAGCATCAGTCGTATGTATTGCATGGCCGTGGTGTTTGTACCTCGCTGGCACGCGACAGCCAGCCTGTAGTCTTCCAGCCACCAGAAGGTTCCTGTCGACCCGTGTACTTGGGCTGTTCAGATGTGAGTTTGAACCCTTTGGGCATCCGTGTCTCGCGGACGCGTCGAGTGAAGCACAGAGCTCCATGTGGCTCGGGATCTCGATCAGAGTATGAGTCGCTACTGTAAGATCTGCGTGATCTGCTCCTGGACCTGCGCCTACGCGAGCCGCTTCTTTCCTTCGAGTGGTGGCGGCGACCACTGTGATTATGCTCTTCCCGAGCGCGTCGACTAGGGCACGGTCTCGACTCCCACCTGGAGTTTTGGAATTTGGCGTATGGCCTTCGCCGCTAAGGCGAGTGATTTGATCTGCTGGCGATGCAGTTTTGCATTGGGGTCATCAGCTGGAGGTTTGATTGCCTCTAGGTACGCTGCAGCGGTGAAGAGGGCACCCGCAGCTGTTTTGGGTACTGGCACTCCTTCTTCGTCGTATGTCATGAAAGAGTTGCCTAAGTTGCGGGTGAGCGCCGCCCTTTCGTCTGGCGAGAGGTGTGACAACCTTGATCTGGGTCCTGTGTCTGCTCGCCCAGTGGAGCTCAGGGAGAGCTGTCTTCTTCGCGCACTCGACAAGCTAGCTTGCTTTTTGCGTTCTTCGAGTGTTGCTCTGACCTGCCGCAGTCGAAGTGATTCCTGCCAGTTGAAGTACTGGAAGGTCAACATCTCCTCTTGTGTTGCGTCTGCTGGCATCATTGTGCACTCCTTGATGACTTTGTCTGCTTTTGCTGCCATCTCAGCAGTGATTGTGAGAGTTGTGACTCCGTCCGGCATAGTAACTGTGCACGGGAATTCTGTAGGCCTGCGGCTGGCCGCAGCATCTGATGATTCTGCGGCGATGGCGACGTAGACCTGCTGGGGTATCACCCGGGGTATGTATGTGTGTCTTCGAGTCCGTCATGGACTCGACATCGTCATCAAGGCTCATGTCGGAGTCGATATGCCCATCGAGTGGTCCGTCTGGACGGATCTCGCTGTTGATGCCTTCATCGCCTATGCTCATCTCGGCGTCGACGAAGTTGTTATGAATCTCAGAGTCGAGGTTGTTGTTGTTGGCGCAGATCTCGACGTGGTTGTCGATATGAGTTTCGAGTTCGTCGAAGTCGCTGAAGGAGATCCCGCAGTCGAAACTATCCTCGAGTGAGAGATCGAGCTCGGGATCGTTTGTGCGGTATGCTGATTCGGCCTCCTCGCCCTGGAGTTCTTCAATGAGCTCGCGCATCTCTCGTGTGGACATGGTTGTTGCAGACGAACAAGCTTGGAGGGTCGACGATGGTGTGGACACAGTTGAGGGATCCGCAGTCGAAGGAGCCTGACGAGGTGTACCCTCATCAAATCCCATGGTTAAGGACCTAGGGTTGAGATTATGGGGAGAGAATGTGGTAGTACTGGTAGTTTCGTCGGCTGACAAGCAGAGGCAAAGATTTACCCAGGTTCTGGCCCTCGGGTCGAGGTAAAGACCCTACTTCCTGCTTGTCTGTTATTGATCGCTAGAGATTATGAGGTTACAAGATGGCTCCGGCGAGATGACGATCTCGCAAGAGCTTTGGTGGTTCGATATGGCTTGGTCCTAGATCGGCCCCCCCTCCCAGCCTTTAAATAGGCTGGGTCTGTAACATCCAAGTTTTCCAAAAAGTTGAAAAATCAGAAAAATTTAAAACTTTTGAAAACTATTATGTATTTTGCTTTGAAAAGAAAATTCATGCATACATTCATCATCATATAGCATTGGTTGCATTTGGATATTTCGAAAGTTGGAATAATAATTCCACCTGAAAACATATTTAAGAAAAATATTAGTAGAGCATTTATGCTCCAAAATTTTCTTTTGACTTTATATATTGTTTTGTTAATGTTTGCTTGTGGTTTGATTATATTGGTTGAAATATATTTATTTTTGCAAATGCTTATCTTTTGGTATTTAAGTTTTACATTGGCCACCTTTGATTGTTTTAAAACCTATTTTTAAATTTGACATTAAGTGTCATTTTGTTTATTAAAAACCTAGTTTGGAAATCAAAATGATCTCTATTTGAAAAAGTGTGTTTGGCTAAGTTTTGTTTGTATGTATTAAGATTTATTCTATTACTTACCTATTCTCTATTTTCAAGTTTTATAGTTTTACTTTTGAAAGAAAATAGTTATTTGGATTTTTAAGTGAGTTTTGAAATCATTTTGATTTATCAAACCCCTTTTAAACTATTTAAGTTTTATGCAAATTATTTTATTGAGTGATATGTAATCTTATTACTCATATTTTGCATTGGTTTAAAAATATAAGATCAAAGGAATTTATCAAACCCTATAGTTTTCAAATGACATTAATATGTCCAAAATTCATTTAAACCCTTTTCAAAAATTTAGTTGACAAAATGTTTTGGGAAATGTTATTTGAGGTTTTCAAATTAAAGAGTTGGCTTTTACAAAACTATAGAAATTGGTTTGAATCCAAAAGGATTCATAATTTAAAAGTTATGAATAATTGGAAGATTTTCAGAAAAGAAAAGAATCAGAAAAAAATGCGAAACCCTAGCTACTGGGCCGAGCCCATCTCTCCTCCTCCCTCTATCTCTCGCGCGCGCAGCAGCAGTCTGTCCAGCACCGGCCCACGGCCCAACTCTCCCTCTCCCTCACTGACATGTGGGACCCGTCCATGACGCAAGCACTGACGTCATCGTCTTCAACGTCGCGTGCAAGAAACGAATTCCGAACCCTAGCTAAAATCGGAACCGAATTCGTGATGATTTGCTACGAGATTCGCATCCATCTCTCCCCCATATAAACCCCACGACCCCCTCCCCTTTTCCCTCAAAAAGTTCCACCAAAGCGCCACCAGGCTGCTCGTATTGCACCGCCGCCATCCGCCATTGCCGACGGCGAGAACTGCAAATCCCGGTGAGCATGGACCACTCCGAGCCTTCCTAACCTCCCATCCTTCTTCTCTCTTTGTTGCGCATCCGTGTGACCTCGCCCCGTACTCTGTTGTGCGCCAGATCGTCGAGACCGTGCTCGACCGAAGCTCGTCTCACCCCGGCGAAGGATCGCGGCCGAACCAGAGTGTTACCTTCATCCGCGACCACGCCTTCGTCTTCGCCTCGAACTTCTGCATCCGTGGTATGCCCTGTGATTCCCGTCCCCCTCGTGTTCTCCGTCTCCTCGCACGCCGGCGATGGCGCCACCATAGATGTAGGTCACCGGCATAAGTCCGGCGAGAAGCGCCGCTAGTTTATGGTTAATGCGATCTGGGTCGTTGGATCTAGATCCAACGGATCCTGTTAGATCCGTCCGTGCGAAGAGGTATCGGCGAATCAGAGGCCGCCACGTCGACGCTCAGTCAGCATCTCCGTCAGCAGCCCAGTCAGCGCCCCGTCAGCGGTCAATGCCTCGTCAGCGCCAGCGTGGAGAAGATTTTCCCTGTTTTCGTTTTTATTTGGCGATTTTGCAGATAGGTCCCTGTAGATTAGATCTATCACTACTTATTATTGGCTCGGCCAAATTTTGCAAACTTTATATTTTTGAAAAGCTTATGACATGTATAAACTTTTGGCATAGTTAAATTTATGTTTTGAAAAACTCAAATTGGTTCAATTTAAAAATGGTTGTTTAAGTAAATTTGACTTAACTTAATTTTAAAAATTGATTTTTGGGCAAATCCAATTGCTTTAACTTTGTTTAATTAATACTTGACCGTAGGAATACTGTACTATTTTTGTAAAAGTATTTTCTATGATTTTGTAATTAATATTGATTAAATGCTTTTTAGGTGTTATTTTAATAATTAAAATTAATTAAAATTATTTTTCTTCATATATTCGATTAATAAAATGACTTAGTCATATTTTGGTCACTTTAGTTACAAAAAGTACTTAGAAATATTTTTGCCTCTCCAAACAAAGTAAATTCTTTCCTTAGAAAATATTTGATAAAATTTTGACAACACTTTTTCCTTAGAAAAATTTCTATATCCTAAATGTGGTAAATCTTTTCCTTAGAAAAATTTAGCATCTTGAAACTTAGTTGTTTTCCTTAGAAATATTCTAAGTACTTGCTTTGACAAAATGTTTGTCCTTAGAAAATTATCAACTATCGTTTTAAAGTATTTTCCTTAGAAAATTTAGCAGCTATGTGTTGTTTACTTTCCTTAGAAATTATTTGGACTCATTGTTTGACCTTTGGTCCTTAATGAATTTTGGACCATCTTACTTGCTTGCACTTCCTTGGAGCATCTTGCATAACATGGCATGCATATTAAGTCCTTAGTATTATTTTGCACTTCTTACATGACTCTCCTCCTTAGCAAATTTAAGGATGTATGTTAGCTCTTATGACTCTTCTAGTCAAAAACCACTAACTTAGAAATTAGTGGAAACAATGAAGGACCAATGAAGATTGCATTGTTATTCTTGAAGAATTCAACATGAAGTTAGAAGACCAATGAAAACTTGGCCAAGAAAACAAGACTCCACAAGCATCTCCAAGAAGTAAAACTACTTAGAAGAAAATCAAGAAGAAGTTCATGAAGACCAAACCCCCTACGTTTTCTAAGTCTTACTTTCCTCCTCTCCTTTTCTTCCTTCTTCTATTAGACTTCATGGTGGCTAAGTTACATTCAAGACAAGCCCTGGTGATGCCAAGATCAACAAGTCTGCAGAGCCATCAAGTCTACAATTTTTCAATGAAATCAACACATCAAGGAGAAAGCTACAAGGAAGCAAGGAGAAGATTCTTCGAAGGCCAACTACTCCATGTTGTCTATCTTTTCTACTTTCTATTTTTGTCTCACCTTGGACATAGACCAAGTCCTTGGTGTTTAAGACTAAGTAGAGCTAATTGAAGACCATTGAAGATCAATGAAACTATGAAGGTGTTGAAGACGTTTTGAAGATCTAACATATGAAGACTTGAACTAGCCTTACAACTTTTCAAGTTGTTATTTCTTGCTCAACCTTGACCTTGCCTTAGCCAAATGGGATATTGTTATTTTATGTCCCTCCCTAATTTGTTTTGTATGTCTTTCATGCCATAATTCTTTGTATCATTCTGCATCTCATGCATGTCATATTTTTCTAAGTGTTGCATTTATGATTGTATGTTTACTGTGAATTGTTTGTTGTGTTAGAAATTTTGGAGAGAGACGAAGGTGGTTGCAACTGCTACTACTGCACTCCCTATTGCCAAGGCAAGTGGCACACCCCATAAATTTCCTAAGTATTTTTCTATGCATGACTTAGTGTATTTCTATATATGCATGTGTAGGATAGTATTGCTATGCTAAAACTACTATCTCCTTTTTACTAGTTGTGTCTAGAATCCTATTGATAACTTAGTAGAAATATTGATGCTATGCAAAGTGTTTTATTGAAAAGCTTAATTCTACTAAGTTAATTTACCACCTGGGTGGACTTGGTTTTGAAAGATGATGGAAAGGTTGAGTGTCATCTCTTAGGGGTGACCTCTAAGGGATGGTCACTTGTGGTTGTCACCCAGGGTATTAAAGGGACCAATGTTTCTCTAAGTGAAGTTGCTTACCGTGCAGCCATTAGTCATATGGGCTCTGGCTAGATGGATTAAGTTGCGTGGACTCGTCCCGACTTGACAGGTGGTGGTAGAATGGTTAGAATGGGAGCGCGTCAAGTCGGTATGGGATGGGAAAATGCTTATGAAAAGTCTCGTCTCAACTCTCTCCTTTTCCTTAGCACAATTTGAGTGCTTGAGGATAGTTTGGGTTTGTTGGGTCTAATGGTGAAAGTGCACAACCTCTGCAGAGTTAAAAACTAAGTACTTAGCCGTGTCCCCGGTTACGGACAATTCAAGCAGCTGATCAAGGATGTCAACGGAGGCTCCCAACATCTAATTTCTTAAGTAAAATTTTGATGGGTGAACAAGGGTAGACGAGACTATGGATTTCATGCCATATTGTCTCAAACATTTGAAGAAAATGTTTTACAAAGTGTTAGGCAAAATTGGCTTTTATGCAAAACAACCTTGAACTCCACCAGCCAAATATGTATATAGGCTATAGAGTTATTCCATTAAGTGTCCACATAGTGTCACTTGCCAGATCCATTTTTAATGGTATCTGACCCACTCTGTTGCAAAATTTTATTTGTTGCAGATTGTTCTGATGACGAGTGAGTTTTCGTTAAGGTTTCGAGTCTGCAACCAACATGTTTTTCGCCTGTGGCACATGCAAAGGATGAGGACTCTATGAAGAATAAATTTTCCGCTGCTTTACTCTATCAAGCTAGCTTTATGCTATGCAAGTTGTAATGAACTTTATTTTTCCAAGTCTGGATCATTCGTGTAATAATTGATACAATGTTGTGATATTCATCTTAAACTGTGTGTGCAAATGAAACGATCCAGGGGTTTGCACTATACACAGGTACCTTGCCATTTTCTAAGTGCAGGTACGTTACAGGGTCTCGGGAGTTTGTAACCGACCTAGTTTACAATAAGAAAAGTCTAAACCAACTACGCCTATGTCTAATATTGGAGGGTACTCCATCTTCTTGGGCCTCTTGTCTTGGGCTTCGAGTAGGCTCTTCGATATTGGGCCTTAGTCGTTACGTGCACCAGGTACCCTCATGATAGGGTACCCGATATGTATACCCATGTCAGTAGCCCCCGAGTACTTGTCTGACTCGAAGAATCGGGCATGGACTCTTTCGTAAGTGCACGTCATATGCTTTGTATTCTGTATATATAATTTGGAATTCCTATATGAATAGCACACGTTTGGCTATGTCGAGTATCTCATCGACTGTGGTTTCTGCTTATGATGATCAAGGGATAATAGCTTAGCAGGCCCAGTACACTCGACGGATCGGGACTGGTTAACTACACATTCGGGTAAAACCTTACTAGCTTTCAATCAAACTCAAGTCCCCGGACTCGAATCTGGAACAAACTGGTCAGATTCGACTAGGCCGCTGAGGTCTTACTGAGTCGATCAGCTGTATAACTTGAATTTTACCCAACGCGTCCGTCGGGATTTTCCATCATGTCTGCTGACACGGAAAGTATAAGGATTAACGTTGCTGGAACGGTCCTTAGCCCAGCTCGAAAAGTTCGGCGGGTCTTACCTTTGCACTATGCGTGCAGCATCCGAGGTATTTGCGACGGACGCAACTCAGGAACATTTCGAGTAGGTTTTTTGAACTTTGTTGGACGAGTCGTGTCCTTTGTCGACTGATATTTGCTGTTATGCTATCGGGTGCGCGACAGCGCTCCTGATGGAAGTAGCCCCCGAGGTTATGCTGTATTACTTGTAAATGGAGGATAATCTCAATCATTGTCTTGAGCATATTCAGTCGAAGAATTTTTTGAATACGCTCCCAATGGGAGTAATATGATTTAGTCGAAGGAACGGTCGAGTAACCAATTTTGCCTTAAGAAGGTTTTGTCACACCCGAACTAATCAAGGCAATCGAGTGACCAATATGCGTTGGGCATACTCGAACGTATTTTCTGCACAGATGCTTCAATGACATCAGGGATGACGTTTATTTCGACTGCGGTTTCTGACACGCGTGGCGTGCGTTATGCTGCGATTGATGGGACGTGACACATAGGTGGGCCCATTTGTGCAGAGCTGACAAAAAACGATGCCGTTTGGACTTGATTTGACTATACGGGCCCACTTTTTCCGCAAGCGTGATGATGGCTCCTCTTTTTACGTGCGTAGTGGGCGGAGTGGCCGGCGACGGTTGCCCTCCGCGTTTGCCACGTGTACGGTCAGATTGCGTGCGTAACGCACGATTTGGATCTGAATGGCTGTGATTGCTTTTGACTTGTGGTAAATAGGGGAACGGCGCTGGCATTTGTTTTTTACCTGCCATTTGCTCTGCGCGCCGCCCCTGTTCCATCGTCTTCCTTGCGCTCTGCCTCCATTGCTCCTGCGCTAAAGCTTTGCGCGCTCCCCCACCTGTTCGTTAACAATGAAGAAAGTGGCGGGCAACAAGCGCTCTGCCTCGACTGCTGCCGCCGCGCCCGATGCGGCGGCGATGAAGGGGAAGAAGACTGCGGCTGGCGCATCTGCGGCCGCCGTCGACCTCAAGAAGACCAATGGCGATTGAATGAAATCCACCCTGAAGGAGGCGCAGCTGGACAAGCTGCGCGAGGAGGGATTGCTGCAACCTTCCGACCAGCTCTTCGTTCGCGCACCTTCGCCCAAGGAGGTACTTCCCGAGCCTCGCGCTAACGAGCGCGTCTGTTTCGCGGAGTTTTTGCCTAGGGGTTTCTCGCTCCCCCTCCATGATTTTGTGCGAGGTTTGCTTTTTGCCTACGGGGTGCAGATCCATGATCTCACCCCGAATGGTATTCTGCACATTGCGTGTTTCATCACGCTGTGCGAGTGTTTTTTGGGAGTTGCTCCGAGTTGGGCATTATGGAAGTCTATCTTCATGGTCCGGCCCAACAACCGAGGCGGCCGAACCTATCCAGTCGGAGGCCTGCAGATCCAAGTGCGCAGCGACACCGGTACTTCGCCCTTGTGGGGACCCCGGACTAGCTGTCCGAAATACCCGATTATGCTTAACACAACGATCCGTGATCAGTCTGTCGTTGCACATAATCCGAATTGGATACCAAAGTTTACATCCATTACAATATTGAATTTAAAAGTCTTACATAAATGGTCATTTAGACCAAGGCTTACATAGGTGCCTTCAAGGGCCAAACCAAAATATCAGTGGAAGCTACGGCGCAGTAGACATCGAATCCTAACGAAAACGACCTGACAGGCAGCTGACTTGTGGAGATCCTTAGTTCGCGTAGAAGTCGCCATACTCCTGCTCGGCGTAGTGCTCCTCCTCGTAGTCTGGCTAGGACAATAGCCAGGGACGAAACCAATATGAGTACATTTGAATGTACTCGCAAACTACCCCAACATGAGTATGCACTAGTTTTATCTTACTTTCATACTTTTATTTATTTAAAAATCTCTACATCTTTATTGAAAAAGGTAAGAAGAGTTTTATAACTATCTTTAAAAGAAGTCACCATCTCATTTGTTTCTCCAAAACTCCTCCTTTTTCTGACCATGGCTCACCATGGTCCATTTATTTTAACAACTCATACCACTCCATTTGGTATAGCTGTGTAACACCATCACCATTTCAGTTTCTTTTAAACTTAAAAGCTTTTCCAAAAACTTGCACATGGTCAAAGTAGGGCCTCCCAACTGTCCATATCCGAGGACTCGGCTATTCGAATAGTTTTACACTCTGCAGAGTTAGCACGCTTTCCCACATCCATCCGGCAGCTCATCGTGTCCGCCACGTCTCGCCATACAGGGTGTATGCGAAGTAAGCCGCCGACCATAGCCTGTCCTTTGCTCATGCTAGTATAGGATCCTACCGCTACAAAATTATCATTCTTTCCATCGACACCCAGTCCAGATTCCCCGTCGGGAAACCTAAGTGTGAGGACTCGTAGTTCTGCCCGGCGAGCGAACCCTTCAATCCCCCATCCTCAGATGCCAGGACCCAGGTCAGGGGGTAGGTCGCCATGACCATCCCCTCATGGAACGAGGTCATCCTCGTTGTTGAGGCATCCCATACTAATATGAGCAAATTATATGACTACGCCCTTTTCCCATATGTGGGTAAATGTGGTCGCACAGGGTATCGGCTGGTTGACGTAAGTACAAGGACACACTGTGCATTTTTCATAAACACTTCCATTCTCCACTTCTCCATTCCAATACCGACATCTCGGCATTCCATAATCACACAAGTATTTCCAAAGGAGTTTTGAATAAACCATGTTTATTTTTCCCAACCTATAATTTTTATAAACTATCTTATATTTCTACATAGGGTGGCAAAATAATATCCATATACTTTTTGAAAAGGTTTTGTAAATCTTTGCTTTTAAAAGTAAAACATGTTATCAAAGTAGATGCATATATTTGGGGTGCAAGCCAGAGAGTAGCTTGCCTTGCTCGGCAAAGTGACCTTGGTCTTGATCTTCAGATTCAACAAACTCTCCTTCCTCGATAAATCCGACAGCGTTCTCGTCTAATTAATAAACAAACAAATGCAAACAATCACTAATCTATTCAAGCAACATCACAACATAACAATCATAAACATCACAAATAGCTACAGCACACATCAAACCATACAATTTGGTTTCAAAATAATTGAATTAAACATTATTTAATTAGGCCTAAATTATGACAAAAACTTGTTGAACATGTTTAATTCAATAACTTGAGTTCTGTTGGTCACAAAAATACAAACTAAATTTCTACACAAAGCTACTGATGTGTAGAAGACAACCCAATTTGATTTGGATCAATTGGAGTTACCAAACTCCCTACACAATTGTTTGAATCCAGTAACTTAATAATCAAGTTTTAGCTACCAATTAAGTTCTGTTGATTCTAAAATTATATCCTCTTAGGGGTAACTAAACATGACTAAATGTGATCTAAAAAAAATGGTCCTAATTCATTTGGGTTAACCATTAAACATATTTAAATGTTTGAGTGCAGAAGGGTATTTAAACTTCAACTTTATACTAAACAAATACTGCAGCACAAATAATTCTACCAAAATAAGGGAAGCTAAAACATGGCAGTACTAAGCTAGTAAAATTGGGTTGGAATTATTTGGACTAACAGAGTATCAGAAACAAACAAGTTTAGTTTTTAAACCTTCTGTAGTATTTTTAATAATACAGTTTTATTATTCGTCTAAATGAATTGAATCCAATTGGGTTGGTTAAACATTTTCATAAGCTTTCCAGAACAATTGGATTTGATTTATTTGGAGCTATAAATCTTGAGATATTAAATTTTAAAGTTGGATCCAGTACTGTTTTCATATTTCAATTTAAACAGAGAAAACCTAGTTATGGATAATGTTTAAATTTCTGACGAGTGGGGCCTACATGGCAGCGGCACAGCGCGCGCGTGGAAATGATTTAAAACCTGACGAGCGGGGCCCACCCGTCAGTCTCTCTCTCTCTTTCTCTTCTAACCGAAGCGGTACGCGTCCGTTGGATCGCGATCCAACGGCTCACGTGCAACGCAACGATGGCGACCAAAATCCAGCGGCGCTGCCGCGCCGGCGATGGCGGGAGAGCTCGATTAGCTCACCTCGAGGCTCGAGAGGTCGCGGCGAGGGTGCAGGAGGGTTGCGGGGGCCTGGGGAGAGCTCCTGGCCGAGTTGCGCTTCCTGGGAAGGGGTGTAGCGTCCACGGCGAGCAGCTACACTTCCGCGGCCACGGTACGTCGACGGCGAGCTTCTCTGCGGTTCCTGGGCACGGGACAGAGGGGCAAGTGAGTGCGGAGTGTTGGGGAAACACAGCAGAGGGATCGGAGGGAGAGAGAGGCAGCAGCAGCACGGCTGCGCGAGCTTCGTCTACCTCGGGCACGGCGAGGTTGCGGAGACGCGAGCAGCGTGCACGCCCTCCTGGCGGTGCACAGAGGGGAGTAGAGAGGGTGTGGTACTTCTGGCAAGGTGTGGGGGTGATTATATAGAGCAGGGGCGGGCGTTCGTGGACGGGGCGCACGGACGGCGTCGAGGTTGCGCCCGGCGAGATATTTTCTCGAATCCTCCGCGACGCGTGCGAGAAGCTCGAGGCCGAGGTGTCCAGGGGGGTCCGGGCGTGTTCTAGAAGGGCTCGGTCAAGTGCGGCGTGTCGAGGAGCGGAGAGATGCGCGAATTTGGGCCGGCTTCGCCGCGGTTGCCACGGCGGAGCTGGGGTGGATTCGAGGTGAGGGAGAGCGCGAGTGCTCTCTTCTGCGGCGCAGAGGCTGCAGAGGACGGGGGCGAGGGAGAGCGCGGCCAGGGGGGCCTGGGTGGCCAGGGAACGGCGTGTAGCGGCATGGCGACACGGCGACGCGTCGGGGCGAGGGAGAGAGGTAGGGGATGACGCTTTTGCAGAAAGCCCCTGCCTCCTCTCTGCTTCTAATTTTCCTTCTGTTTCTGTTTATTTCTGTTTCAGTCCAGCAGCAACTTCTAGAATTTATTTGAGGCACTTAAACAATTTAGAAAAATTTGCAAATATTTGTGGGGCTTTCCCATAATATGTAGAAGCTCCACATAATTTGGCTTTGCAAACTAAAATGTTTTGAATCATTTTCTTTCATAGGGTTTTAATTATGGCATTTTGTTTTATTTCAATTGTTTTTACTTTTGAATTTTAAAATGGGTGTAAAATATTATTTGGAAGAGATAAGTGATAAGAATGTAAATGAGAGGTTTCATATACCATTCCTCTGAATTTTGTTTGGAACAATTTTGAGTTTCTTATTTGTCACTTTTATTTTTCTTGTTTCACTTTTGCTTTTTGTATTTCATTTTATTAATTCAAGCAAACAAGCAACACAAGCAACAAGAAATAATTACCACAGCAACAACTTGCAAACAACACAATAATAATCAACAAAAGTTTTTGTTGGCTCTCATTTTTGGAATAATAATACTGATAATATTTTTGGGATGTTACAATCCTTCCCCCCTTAAAATAAATCTCGTCCCGAGATTTGCTAGGCTTAGGTTTTAAAGAGGTATGGGAATTCGCTCCGAAGATAATCTTCGCGTTCCCAAGTTGCTTCTTCTTCAGAGTGGTTAGTCCACTGGACTTTGTAAAATTTGATCGCGCGTCTTCGGGTAACACGAACATCTTCTTCGAGAATCTTGAGGGGTCTCTCGCGATAAGTCAAGTCTTGGTTCAGGTCGATGGAGAGGTGGTCGATGTTTTTGAAAACATCAGGCTGGTCAGGAACTTCAAGACACTTCCGGAGCAAGGAAATGTGGAAGACATCATGATAATCTCCTAACTCCGGGGCAATTCCAGCTAATAGGATACTTCTCCTCGACGAGCAATGATCTTGAAGGGTCCAATATACCTTGGCGCTAATTTTCCATTGACATGGAAACGCTGCATTCCTTTAAGGGGTGTCACTCGGAGATAAACATAATCTCCACACTGAAAGTGAGATCACGGCGCTTGGTGTCAGCGTAACTCTTCTGACGGGATTGGGCAGTTTTGAGGCGTTCACGAATAAGCTGAACTTGCTCTTCAGCTTCACGGAGGGTATCTGGTCCGAACAATTTGCTTTCTCCGGTATCGGACCAATTCAGGGGTGTACGACACTTCTTGCCGTAAAGGGCTTCAAAAGGGGCCATTTGCAGACTGGACTGATAACTGTTGTTGTACGAGAACTCTGCAAACGGAAGACAATCTTCCCACTTGGAACCATAGGATAGAACACATGCGCGAAGCATGTCCTCCAATATCTGGTTCACTCGCTCAGTTTGGCCATCGGTCTGGGGATGATAAGCGGTGCTAAATGCTAACTTGGTTCCGAGGGCTTCATGAAGGGATTTCCAGAATCTTGAGGTGAATTGCGTGCCTCTATCAGATACAATCTTCTTAGGCACACCATGCAGGCTCACTATTCTGGAAATATACAAGTCGGCCAATTGATGTCCCGATATGGTGCTTGACGGGAATGAAATGGGCAACCTTGGTCAGTCGATCAACGATGACCCAGATTGAATCATGGCCTCGGTTGGACCTTGGAAGTCCGGTAATAAAATCCATTCCAATCTCATCCCACTTCCACTCGGGAATTTTCAAAGGTTGAAGCAATCCAGCGGGTCGCTGATGTTCAGCCTTGACTCGCTGACAGATGTCACATTTGGCTACAAAAACCAATCTCTCGCTTCATTCCATGCCACCAAAATCTTTCTCGAAGGTCTTGGTACATTTGGTTCCGCCGGGGTGGATTGAATAAGGGGTCTCATGGGCCTCCTTCAGGATTAACTCCTTAAGTTCCGTGACATTGGGCACACAGATACGACCATTGAATTTCAGCACTCCTTCAGCATCTTCGGTAAAACCGGGTGCTTTGCCGAGAGAAATCTTCTTCTTAATTCCCTCAATGCTTTCATGACCTTTTTGGGCTTCTTTGATTTGATCCATCAGGGTTGGGGTTAACTCTAAATTGGCGAGATAACCATGGCTAACAAGTTCTAGTCCAAAGTCTTCGAACTCTTTGAACAAGGCTGGCTGTTCGGCTTGGATCAGGGCATTCAGGGTGCAAGGTTTGCGACTAAGGGCATCGGCAACTACATTAGCCTTTCCAGGGTGATAATGGATTCCAATATCATAATCCTTGATTAATTCCATCCATCTCCTCTGTCGCAGGTTCAATCTTTCTGGGTGAAAATATACTTCAAGCTTTTGTGATCCGTATAGACCTCGCAGCGATGTCCCGCAAGATAGGGACGCCACGTTTTGAGAGCAAGAACACAGCAGCTAACTCCAGTCATGGGTTGGGTAATTCTCTTCATGCGGTCGCAACTGCCGGGACAGATACGACACAACTTTGCCTTCTTGCATCAGAACGCAACCAAGTCCGAGGCGTGATGCATCGCAATACACGTCGAAACTCTTGGTGACGTCTGGCATAATCAAAATTGGGGCTGAGGTTAGTCTCTTCTTCAGTTCTTGGAAACTATCTTCACATTTCTGAGTCCATTCAAATTTCTTGTCCTTCTTCAACAGTTGGGTCATGGGTTTGGCTATACTGGAAAATCCTTCAACGAACTTGCGGTAATAACCGGCGAGTCCGAGAAAGCTTCGGATTTCAGTCACACTGGTTGGGGCTAACCAGTCAACAATGGCTTGGATCTTCTCGGGTCACAGAAATTCCTCCGGCAGATACAACATGTCCGAGAAATGCCACTTCACTGAGCCAAAACTCACACTTGCTAAGCTTGGCATACAGCTGGTGCTCTCGGAGAGTCTCCAAAACTAGACGCAGGTGTTCAGCATGCTCTTCTTCGGTCTTGGAATAAATAAGGATGTCATCAAGGAAAACTACCACGAACTTGTCGAGGTACTCCATGAAAATCTTGTTCATGAGATTCATGAAATAGGCTGGGGCATTGGTCAGACCAAAGGACATCACGGTGTATTCAAACAAACCGTAACGAGTGGTGAAGGCGGTCTTGGGAATGTCTGTCTCTCGGATCTTCAACTGATGGTAACCTGTCCGAAGATCGATCTTGGAAAAGACTCGGGCTCCGTTCATTTGATCGAACAGATCCTCGATCTTGGGAAGAGGGTACTTGTTTTTAATGGTCACGTCATTCAGCTTGCGATAATCCACACACAGGCGTGTGGTACCGTCTCTCTTGTCCACAAAAATAATGGGTGATCCCCAGGTGAAGCGCTTGGACGAACAAGACCTTTGCTGAGCATATCTGCCAACTGCTTCTTCAACTCAACCAGTTCTTCCGGATTCATCCGATAAGGCTTTTGGGATATAGGGGCTGTTCCTGGGATAAGCTCAATTATGAACTCAATATCCCGGTCTGGCGGCATACCAGGCAACTCTTCAGGGAAAACATCTCGGAATAGGTGAACAACACGGATCTCATCTAGGGCGGGTCGAGCTATGCCTTCATGGCATCCGGGTCGGGTCTGGCTGGTCTCAGATGCATACTCCACTTCAACTCCATCACCGAAGTGAGAGAAACAGCTCTTCGGGCACAGTCAATACGACCGTGATACTTGGCTAACCAATCCATTCCAAGAATAACGTCTATGCCTTGGTTTCCTAAGATAATTAGGTCGGCTGCAAACTTTACTCCTCCAATCTCTATGGGGGTTTCGGAACACATCAGGTTGGTTTTGGCTATTAATCCTGGGGTTTGTACCAACATGGGTTTGGGTAAAAGGCTCCCGACTAAACCTCCCTTAGAAACAAACTCTTCGGTAATAAACGAATGGGTGGCACCAGAATCAAACAGAACAGTTGCAGGTACTGAGTTGACAAGGAACGTACCCAGCACAACATCTGGCGCTTCTTCAGCTTCTTCAGCATTGATGTGGTGCAGACGGCCCTTGACAACAGCAGCATTTCCGCGGGGTGCGGCATTCTTGCCATTACCATTTCCATTGCGGCCTTGACCATTGTTCAGTGCATTGGGGCGCTGAGCATTCCTCTTAGGATTGGGGCATTCTCTGGAGTAGTGACCTTTGTTGCCACATTCAAAGCAGACAACATTGGCATTGGGGTTGAAGTTGTTGAAGTTTCCTCTGGGACGGTTATTGTCATTGGGGCGGTTGAAGTTGTTTGGGCGGTTAGGGAAATTGGGGCGTGGAGCTTGGGGTGGACGATAAGCAGGCCTGGTGTTCTGCTGAAAGATACGAGGTTTCTGGCTGCTGAACCTTCCTGAGCATTCATCCTCCTCTTTCGACCTTCATACATAGACTTGCGCTTGGTCTCCAGCTGGATGGCTTTGTCCACAAGTGACTCCAGATCACGGAAGTCATGGATAACCAGAGCACACTGCAGTTCATCATGAAGTCCACTCATGAAACGCTCCATTTTCTTCTCTTCTTTGTCGGTGTCATCAGGAGCATACCGAGATAAGTCGGTAAACTCATCCAGATAACCGACCACATCTCTACGGAGGGTATCTGGTCCGGGATTGGGCAGTTTTGAGGCGTTCACGAATAAGCTGAACTTGCTCTTCAGCTTCACGGAGGGTATCTGGTCGAACAATTTGCCTTCTCCGGTGTCGGACCAATTCAGGGGCGTACGACACTTCTTGCCGTAAAGTGCTTCGAAAGGGGCCATTTGCAGACTAGACTGATAACTATTGTTGTATGAGAACTCTACAAACGGAAGACAATCTTCCCACTTGGAACCATAGGATAGAACACATGCGCGAAGCATGTCCTCCAATATCTGGTTCACTCGCTCAGTTTGGCCATCGGTCTGGGGATGATAAGCTGTGCTAAATGCTAACTTGGTTCCGAGGGCTTCGTGAAGGGATTTCCAGAATCTTGAAGTGAATTGAGTGCCTCTATCAGACACAATCTTCTTAGGCACACCATGCAGGCTTACTATTCTCGAAATATACAAGTCTGCTAACTGAGCTCCGGTGTGGGTGGTCTTGACAGGAATAAAATGGGCAACCTTGGTCAGTCGTTCAACGATGACCCAGATTGAATCATGGCCTCGGTTGGATCTTGGAAGTCCGGTAATAAAATACATTCCAATTTCATCCCACTTCCACTCGGGAATTTTCAAAGGTTGAAGCAATCCAGCGGGTCGCTGATGTTCAGCCTTGACTCGCTGACAGATATCACATTGGCTACGAAAGAACCAATCTCTCGCTTCATTCCATGCCACCAAAATCTTTCTCGAAGGTCTTGGTACATTTTGGTTCCGCCGGGGTGGATTGAATAAGGGGTCTCATGGGCTTCCTTCAGGATTAATCCTTAAGTTCTGACATTGGGCACACAGATACGGCATTGAATTTCAGCACTCCTTCAGCATCTTCGGTAAAACCGGGTGCTTTGCCGAGGGAAATCTTCTTCTAATTCTTCAATGCTTTCATGACCTTTTGGGCTTCTTTGATTTGATCCATCAGGGTTGGGGCTAACTCTAAATTGGCGAGATAACCATGGCTAACAAGTTCTAGTCCAAAATCTTCGAACTCTTTGAACAAGGCTGGCTGTTCGGCTTGGATCAAGGCATTCAGGGTGCAAGGTTTGCGACTAAGGGCATCGGCAACTACATTAGCCTTTCCGGGGTGATAGTGGATTCCAATATCATAATCCTTGATTAATTCCATCCATCTCCTCTGTCGCAGGTTCAACTCCTTCTGGGTGAAATATACTTCAAGCTCTTATGATCCGTATAGATCTCGCAGCGATGTCCCGCAAGATAGGGACGCCACGTTTAAGAGCAAGAACAACAGCAGCTAACTCCAGGTCATGGGTTGGGTAATTCTCTTCATGCGGTCGCAACTGCCGGGACAGATACGACACAACTTTGCCTTCTTGCATCAGAACGCAACCAAGTCCGAGGCGTGATGCATCGCAATACACGTCGAAACTCTTGGTGACGTCTGGCATAATCAAGATTGGGTTGAGGTCAGTCTCTTCTTCAATTCTTGGAAACTATCTTCACATTTCTGAGTCCATTCAAATTTCTTGTCCTTCTTCAACAGTTGGGTCAAGGGTTTGGCTATACTGGAAAATCCTTCAACGAACTTGCGGTAATAACCCCTAGTCCGAGAAAGCTTCGGATTTCAGTCACACTGGTTGGGGCTATCCAGTCAATGATGGCTTGGATCTTCTCGGGTCTACAGAAATTCCTCCGGCAGATACAACATGTCGAGAAATGCCACTTCACTGAGCCAAAACTCACACTTGCTAAGCTTGGCATACAGCTCGTGCTCTCGGAGGGTCTCCAAAACTAGACGCAGGTGTTCAGCATGCTCTTCTTCGGTCTTGGAATAAATAAGGATGTCATCAAGGAAAACTACCACGAACTTGTCGAGGTACTCCATGAAAATCTTGTTCATGAGATTCATGAAATAGGCTGGGGCATTGGTCAGACCAAAGGACATCACGGTGTATTCAAACAAACCGTAACGGGTGGTGAAGGCGGTCTTGGGAATGTCTGTCTCTCGGATCTTCAACTGATGGTATCCTGTCCGAAGATCGATCTTGGAAAAGACTCGGGCTCCGTTCATTGATCGAACAGATCCTCGATCTTGGGAAGAGGGTACTTGTTTTTAATGGTCACGTCGTTTAGCTTGCGATAATCCACACACAGGCGTGTGGTACCGTCTCTCTTGTCCACAAAATAATGGGTGATCCCCAAGGTGAAGCGCTTGGGCGAACAAGACCTTTGCTGAGCATATCAGCCAACTGCTTCTTCAACTCAACCAGTTCTTCCGGATTCATCCGATAAGGCCTTTGGGATATAGGGGGTTCCTGGGATAAGCTCAATTATGAACTCAATTTCCCGGTCTGGCGGCATACCAGGCAACTCTTCAGGGAAAACATCTCGGAATAGGTGAACAACACGGATCTCATCTAGGGTGGGTCGAGCTATGCCCTCATGGCAGCCTGGTGAGAATGGTTGGTTTCAGACACATACTCCACTTCTACCTTCATCGGGTGATGGATACAGCTCTTCTGGCGCAGTCAATTCGACCATGGTACTTGGCTAACCAATTCATACCAGTATGACATCTATGCCCTGGGTTCCTAGAATAATTAGGTCGGCTGCAAATTTTTCGCCTTTGATCTCAATGGCAGTATTGGGGCAAAATCTCTTGGTTTCTATGGTGGAGCCAGGGATTTGTATATCATGGGTTTAGTTAGGAAGCTTCTACTAAACCTCCCTTAGCGACAAACTCCTCGGTAACAAATGAATGGGTTGCACCAGAATCAAACAGAACAGTTGCAGGTACTGAGTTGACAAGGAACGTACCCAGCACAACATCTGGCGCATCCTGAGCTTCTTCAGCATTGATGTGGTGCAGACGGCCCTTGGCAACAGCAACATTTCCCGGGGTGCGGCATTCTTGCCATTTCCATTGCGGCCTTGACCATTGTTCGGTGCCGTGCATTGGGGCGCTGAACATTCCTCTTAGGATTGGGGCATTCTCTGGAGTAGTGACCTTGTTGCCGCATTCAAAGCAGACAACATTGGCATTGGGTTGAAGTTGTTGAAGTTTCCTCGGGACGGTTATTGTCATTGGGGCGGTTGAAGTTGTTTGGGCGGTTAGGGAAATTGGGGCGTGGAGCTTGGGTGGTCGATAGGCAGGCTGGGGTTTTGCTGAAAGATACGAGGCTTCTGGCTGCTCGAACCTTCCTGAGCATTCATCCTCCTCTTGCGACCTTCAAACATAGACTTGCGCTTGGTCTCCAGCTGGATGGCTTTGTCCACAAGTGACTCCAGATCATAGAAGTCATGGATAACCAAGCACACTGCAGTTCATCATGAAGTCCACTCATGAAACGCTCCATCTTCTTCTTCTCTTGTCGGTGTCATCAGGAGCATACCGAGATAAGTCGGTAAACTCATCAGATAACCGACCACATCTCTACTTCCCTGCCTCAGCTTGCGGAATTCATCCTTCTTCCTCTCAATAAGTCCGCTGGGAATATGCTTCTTGCGGAACTTCTCCTGGAACTCAGCCCAGTTGATAACATGACCAGCTTGCTGGAGAGCCTTGGTAGTTTCCCACCAAGCTCGTGCAGGTCCAGCGAGATAGTGGGTTGCATACAACACTTTCTCATTTTCTCCCACAGCAGCAACTTCCAGATTGTTGTCGATGGTGCGAAGCCAATCATCGGCCTCCAGTGGGTGAAGTCCCTTGGATAGGTGGGTGGGTTGGTCTTCTGGAAATCGCCTAAGGTGGATCGCTGGTTCCATCGCCATTGCCATTACCACCATTGTTGTTGTTGTTGTTGTTGTTGTTGTTGTTGTTGTTATAAGCGGCTGCGAGTTGCTGTAGGGCACGAGATGAGCTTGGCGCTCTTGCCGGGCATTTTCACGTTCCTCCATGATAAGCGCGAGAAGTTGGGCGGGGGTTGGGTCCGGTGGTGGTGGTGCTCCTCCTTCCGCACGACGGGGCGGCATCCTGAAGCACACCGGGTATAAGAGGCAAGGCAAGAAAAGTTCGACTAAGGGAAAAGACGATTTCGCAAGTGGTTGATTAATTTAAGGATTATATGAAAATATTTCACACAGATCAAACAAGACAAACATACTTATATTCACAAACATCACATCAAGGAGTTCACAACAACTCAAGCTTACAACATCAAGCTTACAACACCTTACATCTAAGATACATACATCTGGTTTCCAAAAGAACCACTACTTCGACTCGACTAGCGATAGGGGTCAACCTAATCCTGCGGTAGTGATCAAGTCACTCGCCTACTGAGGTGGAACCTCCAGCTCTAACACGTCAGCATCTGACTGGTAGGGTGGCTCCTCGGGATCCTCCTCCTCGTCCTCGAGAACTGCCTCGAGTGGCTCCTCCTCCTCGTCAACTAACTCCTCCTCATCATCCTCCTCCTCACAATCCATCTCCTCCACGAAGTCATCATCGTCACTGAGGAAAGCGTTGTTCTCCTTGCGGAGATCCTCGCCCTCCTCCTCCATCTCGTCAGTATGGTGCTCTAGATCCTCAATCAGCTCGTCCTGCTCCGCCACCTTCTTGCGGAGCTTTACGATAGTCTTCCTCAGCTGGGCCCTCTTCCTGAGAAGAGCGACCTTCTCCTCCATCAGCTTCTCCTCGTTCTCGCGAAGCTCAACGAGCGACTCGCGGTCAAAGTGAAGCTGAATCCTAGTGCGCATCAGATCATCCTGAGTGCACTGAAGTAAGAGCTCCATGTCCATGATGTAGCTCCCAAACATCGGGTGGCAAGGGGAAGGAGTAGGGTGTCCGTCGCAGTTGCGCCTCCCGTAGAACCGGAAACGGGAATCTGCCAACTCCGCCTTGTGCTCCTCACAAAGTCGGGCTAGCATCCTCTGTGTGGCAGTACAGAGACCGTCAACCCAGGTGGCCTCCTTGGTGGTGAAGACGAGCGTCCTGGAACTGGGAGACTTGATGTTCCTGCGAACTGACGACTTGATGAGCCAGCTCAGCCTTCCGACACCGTGAACGTCAATCTGAGCTCCCTCAAACTCTGGAGGGGGCGACCTAACAGCTTGCTCAACTCGAACAAGTCCCTCTCGAACGTCAGCTTGCTGTCCTTCTCAAGCTGAACGAACTCGGTGAAATGGAGTGCCATCTACAATTTTAAGCAAAATTTTAAGTTAGTGAGATGATAAGTGTACAAAATTTTAAATTTAGTGAGGTAACAATAAGCAGAATTTTAAGTTTAATGAGATGACAAGTCTGCAAAATTTTAAGGATACAAAGGAAAATGTAATGTTTAATGAGAATAAATTTTTGCATAAGTAAGAGGATTGGAGATAAGCAGTTTTCGAAAATACTTCATTCCTTTCTTTTAGAAATTCATCTTTTTGTATCATTTGTCTAACGACCATGGTAACTAAGGTTTCCTAAAGTCAGGATGGCTCTGATACCAAGTCTGTGGGGACCCCGGACTAGTGATATGTCTCCAACGTATCCATAATTTCTGCTGTTCCATGCTTATATTATACCATTTGCTACATGTTTTATATACACTTCGTATCACTTTTATGCATTTTCTGGGACTAACCTATTAACAAGATGCCACAGTGCCAGTTCCCTGTTTTCTGCTGTTTTTGGTTTCAGAAAGTTACTTCTGGAAATATTCTCGGAATTGCACGAAACAAAGGGCCAGGTCCCTATTTTTCCAGAACCATCACGGAGTCCGAAGGAGAGACGAAGAAGTGCCACGAGGTGGCCAAACCACCTGTAGGCGCGGCTGGGCCCATAGCCGCCTGGGTGTGGTTTGGGCCCCTCGGGGGTCCGCCGACATCGCCCCTTCGCCTATTTATTCCCCGAGACGCGAAAAACCCTAAAACACCGAGCCTTTCATCCAGAACATATTCGCTGCCGCCGCCGTCGTCAACCCTAACTCGGGGGGTTCCTGAAGCTCTTCCCGCACCCTGCCGGAGAGGGGAATCATCACCGGAGGGCTCTACATCGCCATGCCCGCCTCCGGAGTGATGCGTGAGTAGTTCATCCTTGGACTATGGGTCCATAGCAGTAGCTAGATGGTTGTCTTTCCACTTGTGCCATCATGTTTAGATCTTGTGAGCTGCCTATCATGATCAAGATCATCTTATTGTAATGCTACATGTTGTGTTTGCTGGGATCTGACTGATATTGATACCTATGTGGAGCGAATATTATATTATCATGTCTATGTCATTTGTGATCTTGCATGCTCTCCGTTACTTGTTGAAGCCTTGGCCACGTGAATACTTGTAACTCGAAGAGGGGGTATTTATGCATGATAGTTGGGTTTCAACCTCTATTTAACCTGGGATAGTGACAGCAAGTTCTAAGGTTGTAGATTTGTTGTTGCCACTAGGGGTAAAACAGCAATGCTTTATTCAAGGATGAATGTATTGTTTACATTACGCACATTACTTAATGCAATTGTCTGTTGCTTGCAACTTAATACTGGAAGGGGTACGAATGTTAACCGAAAGTGGACTATTTAGGCATAGATGCATGCTGGATAGCGGTCTATGTACTTTGTCGTAATGCCAAATGAATCTCATAGTAGACACCACAGCTCACACATGCATGTTATATGCACTTATCAATTGTCAATTGCCCAGCTGTAATTTGTTTACCCAGCATGTTAGTTATCTTATTGGAGAGACACCACTAGTGAACTGTGGACCCGGTCCATTCTTTTACATCTGAAATACAATCTACTGCAATCATTGTTCTCTACTGTTTTATGCAAACAAACATCATCTTCCATTCGATACGTTTAACCCTTTGTTTTCAGCAAGCCGGTGAGATTGACAACCTCACTGTTAAGTTGGGGCAAAGTAGTTTGATTGTGTTGTGCAGGTTCCACGTTGGCACCGGAATCCCTAGTGTTGCGCCGCACTACACTCCTCCACCAACACCTTCGAAGCAAACCTCGTTTTCCTACTGGTCCGATTAAACCTTGGTTTCATACTGAGGGAAAACTTACTGCTGCACTCATCATACCTTCCTCTTGGGGTTCCCAACTGACGTGTGACGTACAAGCAATTGTTTCTGGCACTATTAACCTAGAGCCACCAACTAGCTGTCCGAAGTACCCGATTATGCTTAACACAACGATCCCGTGATCAGTCTGTCGTTGCACATAATCCGAATTGGATACCAAATTTTACATCCATTACAATATCGAATTTAAAAGTCTTACATAAATGGTCATTTAGACCAAGTCTTACATAGGTGCCTTCAAGGGCCAAACCAAAATATCAGCGGAAGCTACGGCGTAGTAGACATCGAATCCTAACGAAGACGACCCGACAGGCAGCTGACTTGTGGAGATCCTTAGTTCGTGTAGAAGTCGCCATACTCCTGCTCGGCGTAGTGCTCCTCCCCGTAGTCTGGCTAGGACAATAGACAGGGACGAAACCAATATGAGTACATTTGAATGTACTCGCAAACTACCCCAACATGAGTATGCACTAGTTTTATCTTACTTTCATACTTTTATTTATTTAAAACATCTCTACATCTTTATTGAAAAGGTAAGAAGAGTTTTATAACTATCTTTAAAAGAAGTCACCATCTCATTTGTTTCTCCAAACTCCTCCTTTTTCTGACCATGGCTCACCATGGTCCATTTATTTTAACAACTCATACCACTCCATTTGGTATAGCTGTGTAACACCATCACCATTTCAGTTTCTTTTAAACTTAAAAGCTTTTCCAAAAACTTGCACATGGTCAAAGTAGGGCCTCCCAACTGTCCATATCCGAGGACTCGGCTATTCGAATAGTTTTACACTCTGCAGAGTTAGCACGCTTTTCCCACATCCATCCGGCAGCTCATCGTGTCCGCCACGTCTCGCCATACAGGGTGTATGCGAAGTAAGCCGCCGACCATAGCCTGTCCTTTGCTCATGCTAGTATAGGATCCTACCGCTATGAAATTATCATTCTTTCCATCGACACCCAGTCCAGATTCCCCGTCGGAAAACCTAAGTGTGAGGACTCGTAGTTCTGCCCGGCGAGCGAACCCTTCAATCCCCCATCCTCAGATGCCAGGACCCAGGTCAGGGGGTAGGTCGCCATGACCATCCCCTCATGGAACGAGGTCATCCTCGTTGTTGAGGCATCCCATACTAATATGAGCAAATTATATGACTACGCCCTTTTCCCATATGTGGGTAAATGTGGTCGCACAGGGTATCGGCTGGTTGACGTAAGTACAAGGACACACTGTGCATTTTTTCATAAACAGTTCCATTCTCCACTTCTCCATTCCAATACCGACATCTCGGCATTCCATAATCACACAAGTATTTCCAAAGGAGTTTTGAATAAACCATGTTTATTTTTCCCAACCTATAATTTTTATAAACTATCTTATATTTCTACATAGGGTGGCAAAATAATATCCATATACTTTTTGAAAAGGTTTTGTAAATCTTTGCTTTTAAAAGTAAAACATGTTATCAAAGTAGATGCATATATTTGGGGTGCAAGCTCAGAGAGTAGCTTGCCTTGCTCGGCAAAGTGACCTTGGTCTTGATCTTCAGATTCAACAAACTCTCCTTCCTCGATAAATCCGACAGCGTTCTCGTCTAACTAATAAACAAACAAATGCAAACAATCACTAATCTATTCAAGCAACATCACAACATAACAATCATAAACGTCACAAATAGCTACTGCACACATCAAATTATACAATTTGGTTTCAAAATAATTGAATTAAACATTATTTAATTAGGCCTAAATTATGACAGAAACTTGTTGAGCATGTTTAATTCAATAACTTGAGTTCTGTTGGTCAAAAAAATATAAACTAAATTTCTACACAAAGCTACTGATGTGTAGAAGACAACCCAATTTGATTTGGATCAATTGGAGTTACCAAACTCCCTACACAATTGTTTGAATCCAGTAACTTAATAATCAAGTTTTAGCTACCAATTAAGTTCTGTTGATCCTAAAATTATATCCTCTTAGGGTGACTAAACATGACTAAATGTGATCTAACAAAATTGGTCCTAATTCATTTGGGTTAACCATTAAACATATTTAAATGGTTGAGTGCAGAAGGGTATTTAAACTTCAACTTTATACTAAACAAATACTACTGCACAAATAATTCTACAAAATTAGGGAAGCTAACACATGGCAGTACTAAGCTAGTAAAATTGGTTTGGAATTATTTGGACTAACAGAGTATCAGAAACAAACAAGTTTAGAATTTAAACCTTCTGTAGTATTTTTAATAATACATTTTTTATTATTCGTCTAAATGAATTGAATCCAATTGGGTTGGTTAAACATTTTCATAAGCTTTCCAGAACAATTGGATTTGATTTATTTGGAGCTATAAATCTTGAGATATTAAATTTTAAAGTTGGATCCAATACTATTTTCATATTTCAATTTAAACAGAGAAAACCTAGTTATGGATAATGTTTAAATTTCTGACGAGTGGGGCCTACATGGCAGCGGCACAGCGCGCGCGGAAATGATTTAAAACCTGACGAGTGGGGCCCGCCCGTCAATCTCTCTCTCTCTCTTTCCTAACCGAAGCGGTACGCGTCCGTTGGATCGCGATCCAACGGCTCACGTGCAATGCAACGACGGCGACCAAAATCCAGCGGCGCTGCCGCGCCGGCGACGGCGGGAGAGCTCGATTAGCTCACCTCGAGGCTCGGGAGGTCGCGGCGAGGGTGCAGGAGGGTTGCGGGGGCCTGGGGAGAGCTTCTGGCCGAGTTGCGCTTCCTGGGAAGGGGTGTAGTGTCCACGGCGAGCAGCTACACTTCCGCGGCCACGGTACGTCGACGGCGAGCTTCTCTGGGGTTCCTGGGCACGGGACAGAGGGGCAAGTGAGTGCGGAGTGTTGGGAAACACAGCAGAGGGATCGGAGGGAGAGGAGAGGCAGCAGCAGCACGGCTGCGCGAGCTTCGTCTACCTCGGGCACGGCGAGGTTGCCGGAGACGCGAGCAGCGTGCACGCCCTCCTGGCGGTGCACAGAGGGGAGTGGAGAGGGTGTGGAGTGGTGTGGTGCTTCTGGCAAGGTGTGGGGGTGATTATATAGAGCAGGGGCGGGCGTTCGTGGACGGGGCGCACGGACGGCGTCGAGGTTGCGCCCGGCGAGATATTTTCTCGAATCCTCCGCGACGCGTGCGAGAAGCTCGAGGCCGAGGTGTCCAGGGGGGTCCGGGCGTGTTCTAGAAGGGCTCGGTCAAGTGCGGCGTGTCGAGGAGCGGAGAGATGCGCGAATTTGGGCCGGCTTCGCCACACACGGCGACGCGTCGGGGCGAGGGAGAGAGGTAGGGGATGACGCTTTTGCAGAAAGCCCCCTGCCTCCTCTCTGCTTCTAATTTTCCTTCTGTTTCTGTTTATTTCTGTTCCAGTCCAGCAGCAACTTCTAGAATTTATTTGAGGCACTTAAACAATTTAGAAAAATTTGCAAATATTTGTGGGGCTTTCCCATAATATGTAGAAGCTCCACAAAATTTGGCTTTGCAAACTAAAATGTTTTGAATCATTTTCTTTCATAGGGTTTTAATTATGGCATTTTGTTTTATTTCAATTGTTTTTACTTTTGAATTTTAAAATAGGTGTAAAATATTATTTGGAAGAGATAAGTGATAAGAATGTAAATGAGAGGTTTCATATACCATTCCTCTGAATTTTGTTTGGAACAATTTTGAGTTTCTTATTTGTCACTTTTATTTTTCTTGTTTCACTTTTGCTTTTTGTATTTCATTTTATTAATTCAAGCAAACAAGCAACACAAGCAACAAGAAATAATTACCACCAGCAACAACTTGCAAACAACACAATAATAATCAACAAAAGTTTTTGTTGGCTCTCATTTTTGGAATAATAATACTGATAATATTTTTGGGATGTTACAGCCCTGAAGCCAGTCGACTCGGCGCAGGGATGGAGGAAGAGGTGGTTCTATGTGCGAGTCGACCAGGATGGGGCCCCAGCATTTTCGACTGCTGGTATAGCCGCTAGGACGAAAGGCTGGGACCATGAGCTTTCGACTGAAGAAGTGGCGGAAGTAGCACCCCTGCTGGAGACAATTGGAGGGCTCCTTAACAGCGTCACGGGTGTGCATCTGATTGCCACCTTTGTGAAGATGCGGGTATGGCCGCTCCGCGCTCTTGCCCACCCAATGTGGGAGTACGAAGGTCCCCTCGACTCCACTCGAATGAGCAAGGAGGAGCTGTCTAGGAGTGAACTGGTGGCACATGTGCGGTCCATCACCAGTACAAAACAAAGTGAGCCCTGCAATGTCGACTGCCCAGTCGATCCTTATGGGGCTGAAAAGCCTTTGCCAGAGGTTAGTGAATCTTTCGAGTCTATGATCTCCTGTTTTTGTTATCCTTCTGTGCATCGTTTTGACTTTCGACTACTATATTTTGTATGCAGGGCCACTCGACTACCTCAACCCTTCCTCCTCTTCCCGAAGATGGCCCAACTTATGAAACAGAGGTGACAGTAGAAGCGAAGGGAGGGGATGAATCGCCTCTACCTTCGGCTACCACTTCACCCACAGAAGAGGTTGAAGAGGAAGGGTAGAGGAAGCACAGGGCAAGGAGCCTGCCGCGACTGAGGATGTTAGCGAGGTTCCTGCTCGCAAGCGCCGTCGGGCAGCCCAAGTTATGTCTTCTTCCACGAGCTCACCCGTGAAGGAATCGGATGTGAGGGATGACGGAAACTCAGGTTCATCTCCTACGACCACAGCTGCTCCCTTGGACGTGAGTCCTTTGAGCTCGGCTCCTCCTCCTCCTCCTCCTCAGTCGGGTGGGGAGCTACTTTTTGGAGGCCCAAACTTTGAAGAGCTCGACACTGAGGACGAAGAAGAGCACAGGTTTGCTCCTTTTTGTACTAATTTTTTTTTATGAGTTGAGTACTGTTTCTTTATGTTGCATGTCTTTCGGTTACTTGCAGTGCTGAGACTGTGCGACCTCCAACTCCTCCAACCGAGAAAGCTCCGACTCCAGATCAGCCAGAAGCTTCCCCTGTTGCGGCTGAGGTTGTGAGAACAGTAGCCACGGCTACTACCTTTGAAGCCGCCAAGATCACGAGTTCGTCAACTCCGCAAATTGGGACTTCTGCTGCCAAGCCTTCGCCTTGGGTTGAACACGTAAGTGTCTTTTGTCGAGTCTTCATTCTAGGATTTATTTGTGTATAGCTTATGCTGGTTCCATTGTGCATGCAGCCCTTCTACCTCAACCTGGTTGAATCAGGCAAGGCTTTTGTCCAGGTTGAACAAGAGAGGGACAACCTACGCGCTGCCATGGAGCAACTGATGCATGTAAAATGCATACATGAACTTTGCACTTTAATTGCTTATATTCCAATCATATTTGCATCATATAAGAGTTATATCAATGTTTTATCATGATTTTGGGAATACTTCATAGTTTTCCCATTTATTTGGAATTAACCCTGCACAGGCAGAAAACCCTAGTTTTGTATTTTAATGTTTCAGGGACCCAAACGTCAACGAAATCACCTGGAAATTTACGGGCGTCAATATTTGGAAGGAAGAAGGACTACGGAAAAGGGAAGCAAGCAAACGGAGACCCGAGGGCCGAACGGGCATGGCCCACGCGGCCACAGTACCAGGCCGCGTGGGACCCACCCGTTCGGGCCTCGTGGCTCCGTTGCCGTCGATCTTCGCTCCACCGCCTTCGTCTTGACCTAGAAACGTCTATAAAAAAGGTCCCCCGACGTTCTCTGGAAGGAGCACCGCACAAACACAGAAACACCGAAACGGAGATCAGGAGCTGCAGATTGGAGGGGGAAAACTCCGGCGGGGCGCTGCCGGCGTGGTCTCCATCCTCTCCATCGACTTCTCCACCGTCTCCATCATGAAGAGGGAGTAGTCCACCTCTAGACTATGGGTTTGTGGAAGTAACCTATGTATCTCTCCTCTCTTGAGCTTCACTAATTAGCACCGTATGAGCTGCTGAACATGATTACGGTCACCGTTCTAATACCTTTGTGGTGGATCTTTATGAGTTAATATGTTTGAGATTGCAATGTTTGTTTCAGTTATGAGTATAGATGCATATTATGTACCCCGTTCTTGTCTACTTGTTTTGATCAAGCATGTTTATGAGAGCGTGTGTGGGGAACGTGTGCATTAGTTGGAGTAACGGGGGGTGGCTAGTGCAGTGAACGTGAGAGAAAGTTCTGCGATCCACTTTGGTATCTTTACCTTACTTTGTTACCTCACTAGGGATAAACTAAAATACCATGCTACCGGGGATGTGGGCGTGACCATTGCCACTACTCCATGACTAGATCTAGCATGTTCTTATTTTCACTTCATGTCATGATACTTAATGCTATACTCTGAGTTATCTTAATTACTGAGGTGTTATGATTTAGTTCGCATCTTGGTGGAGTATAAGAGAGGTTAATAACCAAAAGACCTCTATGATAGGACGTGATGCCCATATATCTAAGTAACTTGTTATCAAACCCTGTGTTGCAATCTCATATGTTAACTTTGTGTGTTCCATTGTCTACCACTTTATAAAGAGAGAGTGCATTTGTGAAACCATGAACCCCAGTCCATTTTTAATCATAAGAAACACCTTTCCAACACCATATACCACTTTTCTATTTTCAGCCATCATTAAATCCGAAAATACAAAAATACTTTTCATCTTGCATACATCATTTAAAAACCCAAAAATATCATTTATCATTGCATCCACCATCATTGCATATTTATTTCTTGTTTGCATTGCATAACTATCCTGATATCATTCTTACACCTTGTGCTTGACAACCACAGGTGAGGTTGAGGACCAAAACATCTAACCTTGTTTTGTAGGTAACCAAAAGAAGGATAAGAAGATAAATCTACCACGGCAGATTCCCCGAGAGTTCGATATTAAACCCTCGAGTCACCCCTCGTGGGGAAAACTGTCTTCCACTTACTATACACTCTGCACTTGGAGTCTCAACCTAATCCCGTTTATTTGTGCAGGCATCAAGACTTGCTCATCGGGTATCAGCAACTCGGCCGTAAGTGTGTTTGACTTCTGTATGTCCTTGCTTTGTCGATTGTGAATGACATCTGTCCATTTATCTCAGGTGACAAGGCAACCGCTGAGTCTCGGGTTAAAGAGATAGAAGAGGCACTCGCCAAAGAGCGGGCTGAGTCGAAGAAGGCCTTGGATGATGCCAAGGACTCGATCCGCCGCTTTGCGCGAGAAGAATTATGCTGAGCGCCTGGCGAGTCTCACCCGAGACGTAGGCGGCGAGTTGAATCTTTCACTTTTTGCCTACTTCTTTTTGCCACTGAATAGTATGTAACATTTTCTGTTACTTCTGCTTTTTTGAAGGAGCTGTTGGCGCACCGGCACCTGTAGACCAATCGAGTGTCGATTTGTCCCTTGACCGCGCGATCGGCAACCTGGATGTCGTCTCCGCCCAAGCCAAGGATGCACTCGCCAAGTCTACGAGCACGCTCGGCGCCGTGTTCAAGGATGTGTTCCCATCTAGCCAACCTCCTTCGACTGTGGATGGCTTCGCAGACGTCCTGGGCCCGGGAACTTCGACTATGGCAAACTTTGCTCGCACTTTGACGGTACGCGGCTCAGAGACCACCCTCAAACTCCTTTTAGGTCATGGGATAGAGGGTGACTTCGAAGCCGCTCTGTCTGCTTTCCCTCGTAAGCCTGGCGGGAAACTGGTGTCCCTAAAGCATTTGAACGAGCCAGCCGCAAAGTTGGCTGAAATTTTTATGGCCACCATGGAGCGCCGGGCAGCAGAGGTCGCCGCTCGTGCGAGTAGGGCTAGGTCAGAGTCAATGTCTGAGAAGTAGGGCAGCCGCGCCTTTGATGTCTTGTAATTAAACTTATGACCATGCGAGTATGCATGTGCTTTTGCTATCTTTGTATGAATTTATGTTCCTTGTTATGATTCTGCTTGTAAAGCTGCGTGTTGTTACTCGCCTAAGCTTTGTGATGAGTTTCTTATGAAACTTTATGATGCTTGGAACAGAAACGGCCAGCCGCCACTTCATCCAGTTCGTCGCGGCATCATGCCCGTACTCGATCTCGAGCTCAGGCGGCAAACGATGCCGCAGTAATACGTTATATGAAGGCTCGACTCGCGAAATAGGAGCAAGAGCTGGCGAGTGCCTGAAGTGAGTTAGAAAGGATGAGGGCAAGGCCTACTTTACCCACCCAACGGGAGGAGTATGTGCTTGGCGAGATGGAGATCGTGAACAGACAGCTCGAGTGTAAGCATGACTGCCTTGATCTTATGAGTTCATGGCCTGTTCTTTTTTGTTCACCCAACTTGCGTTGTTGCAGGTTTTGTTCGATATTAAACCCTCGAGTCACCCCTCGTGGGGAAAACTGTCTTCCACTTACTATACACTCTGCACTTGGAGTCTCAACCTAATCCCGTTTATTTGTGCAAGCATCAAGACTTGCTCATCGGGTATCAAGACGTTTTCTGGCGCCGTTGCCGGGGAATCGTAGCTGAGAGATTTATCCAAGGGTGTGCATCATCGCATTCATCTCACAACAAAGTCAACGTCACCAACTTGTGCTTACACCTAAGCTTGGGGAGGTTGCACCTACGTGAGCACCATCTTATCCATCTTTACTTACAAAGCAATTTATTTGTTTTGTTAGTGTCATTGCATATCATATCATATTTATTTCAGTTTTGCATAAAAAATTAAAAATACCAAAAAAACTTGCTAAAATGAGAGAAAGAACTAAGCTGTGTGACTACACAAACACTCCTAATGATCAATTTATCACGAGAGCTATTGCCACACCTAAGATAAATGCTGAGAGTTATGAAGTAAGTCCTAGTTTGTTGAACTTGATAACTAGGGAACAATTTGGTGGTAGTGCTATGGAGGATGCCTCTATGCATCTTCATGATTTTGTTGAAATATGTGACATGCAAAAGTTTAAAAATGTGGAAAGTGATATTCTAAAACTGAAGTTATTTCCTTTTTCACTTAGAGGAAAAGCTAAAGAGTGGTTGCATTCCTTGCCATCTGGTAGTATTAATTCTTGGGATGATCTAAAAGAAGCTTTCATTAAGAAATATTATCCCCCTGTTAAAATTTTGCAAAATAGAAACAACATCCTTTCTTTTAGGCAAAATGAAAATGAACATGTTGCTATGGCTTGGGATAGGATAAAACTTATGCTTAGAACTTGTCCCTCACATGGAGTTAATGAATGGACCATATTACACTCTTTCTACAATGGTTTAAACTACATGTCTAGAAACATACTTGATTCTGCTGCTGGAGGTGCTTTATGAGTAAGACTATAGTAGAAGCTAAAAATATATTGGAAAGCATTTTACAAAACTATAGTCAATGGCATACTGATAGGGCACATAATCCTTCTAAGAAAGTGAACTCTATTGAAGAAACTAATGATTTGTCATCTAAAATGGATACTATTCTTGCTTTGCTTAATAAACCTAGTGTTGAAAATGTTCCTTTGCAAGAACTAGTTGGAAACAATTCTGAAAATATTGATGTCAACTTCATTAGGAACTATGGTAATAATGGGTATGGTAACAACAATTATAACTCTTATAATAAACCCCCATATGTTCCCAACAATCGTCCTTTTGTTCCATATCCTAATGCTAATGATAATAATTGGAAGCCTATGTTATCACGCAATGATAATTCTGAGGCTAACAAAATTCTCATGGAACAAGTTGCTAGTCATAATACCATGATACAAGAGTTGAATAAGTCTGTTGCTTCTATTAGTTCTGATATTAAAGGCTTACTACTCCAAGCTGCAGGACTAGACAAAGCTTTGTCTAAACTAGCTGATAATCAAGCCACTTTATTGAGTATGTCTCCAGGGAAACCACAAGCATCACCTGTGGTTGGAATGAATTCTGTTAACATTGCTGAAAATGTTCCTCTTACTTTGGAGGAAACTCTTGATGAATTATTGAACTACCCTGAATATTTGTTGCCACTCATGTCTCAACTTGGTAGTTTAAAAGAAGCTAAAGAAACTGAACATGATGAATCTCTTATGCTGATTGAGTTGGAAAAGAAAGTTGAGGAAGTTAAAATGCTTAATGAAGTCAAGAATCCTTTGCTTGACTTAGAAAATTGTAGCTTGCATGAATTAATATCTATCTTACAAAAATTTGCAAGTGATCCTTCCATCAACACTAACCAAGCAGGTTTTGGTTTTTATATTGCTAATCATGTCTTGAAAGAAAAGATTGTAGGTACAACCAAGAGGCTATGATACCACTTAAGCTTGGGGATATGTGGATACCTAAGGTACTAGTTGTCGCAACAGTGGAACATGGGGTTCCCCTAGTACTGCCAAAGTGGGTCCACCCCATGTGGGCCCAAGTTGAAGATGGACAAGACCAAGACTCAAGTCAAGCTGGCGGGTTCACCGTCAAGACACGCAAGGCCTGCATCGACTAAGGGCTCCGGTCCTGGGGACCTTCCGGGTCCCCGAATCAAGCAAGAAGGCCAGGAAGGACCCGAGAGCCCGAGTTCCCGGCAGGAGGCCAGGCTCCCTCCCGGGTACTTCCTACGTTCCTGTGGATAAGCACTCCACCTCACCACGGAAGACTTGGGAAGCAAGGCGAAGGCAGCGCGGGTGGGAAGCACGCCCCGTGGTGGTGTCAGCTCCTGTCCACCCCAAGGCGGACGCTCCCACCTAACCCAAGGGAGACGCTAGGCTGAGGAGAGGCCACGTCTCCCCCTAAACTAGATGAGGAGGGTCCTTCACCCCGAAGGACCCTCACGCCCCTCACGTGACCCTGTGGCAACCCCTTAGCCTATAAAAGGAGGACCAAGGCACGGAGGAGGGGGGTCGAACCAAGGACGAACACAAGCTAGAACCAGAGCAAGACTAGACTAGGGCTGCGAAGGTAGAGAGGAAGGTGATCTCCTCCGGGTCAGGATCTGTCCTTCTTCTACCTCGGGCCAAAACCCTTCCGGGTACCCTGCCCGGGAGGTTCCATTGTAAGCCACACTATGAAGAACTCATCAATCCAGACATGCAGGAGTAGGGCTTTTAGCCTCCGGGCGGCCTGAACCTGGGTAGCTCCTTGTGTCCCTTTGGTTGCATGCTTTGATCGTGGAGAGGAGAGCTTGATCTAGACTCCGCCCAAGAAGACGATTCTCAGCCTCCTTCGCGCCCCGTGCCGAACCTAAAAGGGGGTATCCTATACTCCCGGTGTCCGTGCAACGAGACACGACATCTGGCGCGCCAGGTAGGGGGCGCAAGCGCTGGATTCGCCTACATCAGCCGCGACGGCAAGCTCTTCGTCGACAACGTCGGAGTCTACATCAGGCTCCTCTTCTTCGGAAACAAGCTCGTCGTCAAGTTCTCCTTCTGGTTCGCGGTCTACGGCAAGATCTGCCTCGAGCACCTCGCCCGCGGTCGGATCCGCTCCAGGAACAGCCGTCTTCTCGGGACAAGGCAAGCAGCTGCCTCAGTCACAAGCAAAAGTCATGTCGGGGCTCGGGAGGTCTTTGGAGAGCAAGCGTGCCAGGCATCGCGGAAAGGCTGGGGGCTAGAGGAAGCTCTGGGCGTGGCCCGGGCGCTTCTCTCCTTTCCCCCAGATCAGTGCAAGAGTGATCCCCGTGCGAAGGCATGGATCAACAGCTTGGAAAACCTGCTGGACTACGCTCTCCAATGCCACGCTCCAACGAGTCCTGCCCCGACCATCGACCACGGCGCTGCCGTCCCCGAGCCACTACCTCCGGCGGAGGAACAGCCTGAGGACCCCCATGGCAAGCGGCCCATGGAACTTCCTGAAGAAGGTGCTGGTCAGAGCTCCAACCCCAGGCGTCGTTCGCGGGAGGACATGGAAGGCCAGGCCAGCCAGCACCTCAAGACCTGCTGCACGCCGTACCCTGCAACCGTCTCCGACCTCTATCACCTGGAGCAAGAAGCTGAGGAAACATTGCGACACTACATCTGGAGGTTCCGGGGCGTCGTCGACCGCATTATCCCGAAGTACCTCTGTGAGGCTTCCGTCATCGCCGCGTTCCACGTCAACGTCCGCAACCTCAAGATGCGTGAAAAGATGAGTATCCATGTTGTGGATACCCTGGAGAGCTTGTGGGACATGGCCAACCGATGCGCCAGGATGCAAGAATCGTTGAAACAATCCGTGTTATGTACCCGGAAGAGCCATGTTGCCACAAGATGTACCCTGAAGTGTCCAGTTGTCGTTCAGAGACGTCCATGATGAATAAAAGATAAGTTACCCTCAAACCTGTTTCTGCAGTCCGTGCTATCTACTTCTCGGGTAACAGAACATGTGCGGAACTAGAAAGGCAAGGCTCGACCGTCGTGCGAGCACTCATGGGGTATCGACTCTCCCGGGGGTAAAAAGCGGTGCGCAGACCTGATACACCCCGGGGACGTGCGTGCCAACAGAGTGAGCGGCTTTTTGGGTATCGGTAGGGCTCGCGAGCGCATGCCTGACCTGTCAGGGCCTCGCGGGTAAGCTTACATCCCAGGAAGTTCCTCAAGGACGTGGAGAAAAGTAAAAACATGCTAAAGACAAATAAAAGCAACCCGAGAACTAGAGTAGCATAGCAAGTTCTAGCCTATTACAAGCAAGTTTTAATATGCTGGTACATGAGATCTGACGCAAAGTTTATTCGGGGGCACGAAATGCCCAAACATGGTGCAGGACAACTAAAGTGGCGGGAACTTCTTCATGGCGAGTGCGGTCGCGGGAGCTGACACCGCCTGGAGAGATGCCTCAGAAGGAGACGAGGCCAAGAAGTCCGGCAAGGCCACGCCCGGATTGGCCTCTCTGAAGGACGCCATCACCAAGGCCGCCGTCGCCTTGCTCGTCTCATGCTTGTCGCTCACAAGCCGGGTGACCATCTTGTTCTTGAAAGACCGGAGATCAGCGACTACTTCTCTGATGAATCTCGCGACGAGGGGCAGACTCTGGCGCTTTGGCTCCAACACCGGGGCTGCAGTGGGCAGACTCAGCCGCTTCACTCGCGTCGTCGCCAAGTCGCAGGCGGCTTCAACCTCGGCGAAACCTTCCTGGTTAAGGCGGCGAAGCTCGGACAGCTCAGAAGATGCCTGGGAGTTGGCCTGGATCAGCTTCTGATGGCCTTCCTTCAGTGCTGCAAGCTCATTACCTTGCGCCTCCAAGGATTCTTTCAGCTCGGACATCTTCTGGCCGTCATTCTTGGCCTGCTGCTGCAAAGCTCGGACGGACTCCTGCTCCTGATGGAGTGCATTCTTGACATCTTCAATGGTGGGCGGCCTCCTGCTCTTTGGACTTCCAGAGTTGGATGTCCTTGTCCTTGGCCTCGAGCTCTTCACGGTGGCGGTCCTCTGCCTCCCTTAGGCGTTTCTCAGTCTGCTGCTCCTGCTGGAGTTTCTGGAGCTCCAAGGCTTTCTCCTTCTCAGCCAGTTCTGCCTCCCGGGAGGCTAGCTGTCGCTCTTTCGCCAAGAGGACTTTGCCTTGGCGCTCACTTTCGGCCTTCCGGTCTGCGTCTTTCTTCTCAAGAGCCGGGAGCAAGGTGGTGATCTGGGTTGCCAAGCGGTTCAGCTTGTCCATCCCCGTCTGGATCAGTTCCTCGACACTCTCGATGGTCCCCACAACGGCGGCCTCACGGTCGCACAAGTCTTTGCCCAGCTGAGCTATCCCGCGGATGATGGCATCCATCGCGTCGTCACCACTGATGGTGAACCCTGGAGTAGCTGCCGGGGGACCTCCCGGGGCAGGCACACTTTTCTTGCGGTTGGCGGCCAGGCTCTCCTTGATCTTCATCAGCGCCGCCATCTCCTTGCTGGCACCAGAATCAGTGGAAAAAGAGGCGAAAGTCGTTAACACCGTCCCAGTCATCAAGGAGCTCTCTATCAAGTCGAGGCCTGGACCCGGAGCAGGGTTCGCGGTCTGCGTTCCCATTGCCCGCGAACTCGGGGCGCCCTTGGACACCTCTTGACCCTCTGAAGGCGAGAGGGAAGGTGGTTTCTCCTGGCTGGTCCCCCATGAAGGCCCCGGGAGAAAAGACGTTGGCCACTGAGGCATCTGGAACAAAAGGATGTCAGGAAAAGCATTGGTGCGTCAAGAAAACGAAGTTACCCGCGAGCTCTGGGTTACCTGCTTGCTCGGGCGTCAGGGCGTCGAGCGCTTTCCCCGGGTGAGCTAGGGAGGTCGCCGTCACGCTCCCCACTCCGCTCCCTCGACGGCCTTCAAGTTCTGCTATGGGAGGGGAAGCATCCCTCCTCCACCGGCTCCAAGGCTAGTGGCGGTGTCGTCCTCCGCCGTATCACGCCGTCTCTTGCCAGTACCCAAGGAAGGAGAACCCCTGCACCAACACTCGGTCATTTTCCTTGGGGAAGGCAAGGAGTGCAAAGTGCAAGAAAAGAGTGAAGAAGAGGCTTACTCTTGGGTGCGCTTGGTACCCATTGACGGGGGAACATCTGCCGACGCAGCAGAAGACGCCTGGGGGCTCGCTGGCGTCTCTCCCAAGGCAGCAGGTGGCTCCACCACGGGTGACAGGCGGCCGGCAGAGCTCTCCGGCGGGGGGCTCGGACGAAGCCAGCGGCGTTCGCTTCTTCGTCCACATGGTCTTCATCGTTCCCCATCACCACGACTGGCGGGGAACGGCTACGGGCACTCGGGTCTGGGGCAGCATCGACCCCGAGGGCAGACTGCGGGGGCGGAGCAGCCCCCTCCTCGTCGTCATCTTCATCATCGTCATCGCTGCCAACAGGGTCGTCGCCAGCTTCCTCGTCTCTGTCGGAGGCGTCGGTCTCGCGCCCGTCGCCTCCGTCGTCATCGTCATCATCAGAGCCGGAGAATTCCTCTTCGGATTCCTCCTCGCTCTCCTCGTTGGACTCCCAGCATTCTCCTTCTTCAGGGCTGGAAGGTGCCCTGACCTTGCGGGTCTTCACCACAGGAGGTCTGGGCCCGTGATCAGCCCGGCCTACGATACCAAAGCGTTGCAGACCGGCATCTGCGCCAGGATCTTGTCCTTCTCCGGGTCGTCGCACAGGGGCAGAAACCCCTTGGGCAGCTGGTACTTGACCCCTGGAGTGAAGGTCCCTCTACATTATCCCGGACAAGGTTTTCCTCCATGTCGGGACACCTCAGGCGAGAAGGATCCCCGGGGCCCTGGAAGTTCCAGGCCGGGTGCGGGCGTTTCTGCAGCGGCGCGAGGCGATTGCGGAGGAAATGAGCGACAATGGCGGCTCCGGAAACTTCTTTCTCGCGAAGAAGTTTGAAGCGCGCCACGACCGCCGAGAACTGTTCATCCTGCAAGCTGACACTTCTCCAAGTGTCCAGATCCACTGGACGCTCCGTCGGCTCCTCCAGCTGAGCATCAGCTTCTGGCACCCCGACCAAGAACCAGTGATCCCTCCACTCTTCCCATCTGGATTTGGTTTCCATGAGGGGGAAGGCCCACTTGATGTTCGGACGGAAGCAGAACGTGACGCTGCCTCCCATCCAGCCTTGGCCCCCAATGCGAGGGTAGAAGAAGTGGCGGAACAGCGCCACGGATGGCATCACCCCGACGAACGCCTCGCAGGTGTAGGCAAAGACCGCCAAGTCGAGGATGGCGCCGGGCGTCAGATGCAAGAGCTTCAGCTGATACGCGCGCAAGATCTCCATGAAGAAATCCGAGAAAGGGGGGACGAGCCCCATCATCATGAAGCTGTCGAAGATGGGGATCTGCTTGGGTGTCCTGGTCGCCGACGGCGGAAAGACCTCCGACGCTTTCCTTGCTGGGACACCATCGGCGCCAGCGGACTCCATCACCCCGAAGTGCCCCGCTTTCCGCATCATCTCCGCGTCACCGGCGAAGCAGCTGGGAAACAAGGCCTTCTGTTTCTTGATCTCGGCCCGCTCGGCGTTGCGCGCCGATCTCCGCCGCGATCTCTTGGTTTTTGGGGACAGCGGCTTCTCGGTGGGCGAGGCCTCCGCGCTCCTCTTCCTCCGGCCGAGAACTTTCACTCGGGCCATTGGAGCAGAAGGGAAATTGGTGCAATGGCGACAAGGGGAGGCGGCGGAGCAGAGTCTGGAAGACGAAGGTGGAGGCGGCGATTTGGGGATTTCGGCGAATCTGGAGAGGTAACGGCTACAGTGGAAGCCAGTCGTGGCTTATAAGGCATCCCACACGTCACGTCGCGGCCCCATTACTCCGACGGACGTGGGGATCGAGGGGCGTGCCGATTTCTGCGCGTTTCGCCCGTTGGATTCCAGGATAAGCAAGGGGTCCGGATGAATCGCAACGTTCGCCGTGATTCAGTCAACAGGACCCGGGGGCTCGTCTCTACCTCGCCTCGGCGGGTCCCCAACGGAGCTGAGAAGACCAGGTACCCGGGACCCACTTTGACCTATCTTTAGGCCATGGCCCCGGCAGCTGGAGTAAGAGCCACCGGGACCATGCCCGGGGGCTACTGTCGCAACAGTGGAACATGGGGTTCCCCTAGTACTGCCAAAGTGGGTCCACCCCATGTGGGCCCAAGTTGAAGATGGACAAGACCAAGACTCAAGTCAAGCTGGCGGGTTCACCGTCAAGACACGCAAGGCCTGCATCGACTAAGGGCTCCGGTCCTGGGGACCTTCCGGGTCCCCGAATCAAGCAAGAAGGCCAGGAAGGACCCGAGTTCCCGGCAGGAGGCCAGGCTCCCTCCCGGGTACTTCCTACGTTCCTGTGGATAAGCACTCCACCTCACCACGGAAGACTTGGGAAGCAAGGCGAAGGCAGCGCGGGTGGGAAGCACGCCCCGTGATGGTGTCAGCTCCTGTCCACCCCCAAGGCGGACGCTCCCACCTAACCCAAGGGAGACGCTAGGCTGAGGAGAGGCCACGTCTCCCCCGAAACTAGATGAGGAGGGTCCTTTGAGCTCGATGACCATTGTAGGATGTTCTACTTATCATTATGCATACATGTGTTCCATATTACTTGCTACCATGTTACACTTTGTGAACTATCAGTGAACATCCTTGTCTTGAATACTTGATATCACTTCATAAACTATTTGCATATCACTTCAATGCACAGGTTTGCTCCTTTTTGTACTAAATTTTTTTTTATGAGTTGAGTACTGTTTCTTTATGTTGCATGTCTTTCGGTTACTTGCAGTGCTGAGACTGTGCGACCTCCAACTCCTCCAACCGAGAAAGCTCCGACTCCAGACCAGCCAGAAGCTTCCCCTATTGCGGCTGAGGTTGTGAGAACAGTAGCCACGGCTACTACCTTTGAAGCCGCCAAGATCACGAGTTCGTCAACTCCGCAAATTGGGACTTCTGCTGCCAAGCCTTCGCCTTGGGTTGAACACGTAAGTGTCTTTTGTCGAGTCTTCATTCTAGGATTTATTTGTGTATAGCTTATGCTGGTTCCATTGTGCATGCAGCCCTTCTACCTCAACCTGGTTGAATCAGGCAAGGCTTTTGTCCAGGTTGAACAAGAGAGGGACAACCTACGCACTGCCATGGAGCAATTGATGCATGTAAAATGCATACATGAACTTTGCAGTTTAATTGCTTATATTCCAATCATATTTGCATCATATAAGGGTTATATCAACTAGTCGTCAACCCGTGCACTTGCACGGGCTAGTTTGTTTACTTATATTAAAAAAATCTGATTTGGTTAAAATTTTGGTTAACTAAACTATGTTATAAAAATGGAGACTAACTATTCTAAGGAAAACTAATCCAAGTTGAAAGTTTCTTTTCCTGTCACGACCACATTAGAACCTCATAGTACAAATATTAAATCCACATTAGATAGTTTCATATCTGATAAAAGTTAAGGGGTATGTAAATAAGATGTGTGGATTAGTCGATCTTATGTAAATGAAGGAGAAAAAAGGACAGACCTGATGTTCTCCAATCATATAAATCAGATATTCACCACTCTCTTAAAAAAAATCAGGTAATGGAATATTACCTCAGTATAATCATAAGTAATAATTACAAATATGTTTCAAATTAAGAACATATTGCGGCGCATCAGGCGTATATTCAACATAGACTTAATTTGAATGGATAAAGAAGATGTAATCTCCCAAGTTAAAACCATAAGAGAACAAATTTGCATGTGATTAGCGTCAGTACATGTGTCATGCAATATACAAAATAGATAACACTTTTTTAGAACCAACTGATCAAACTAATTTAAAATATTGCAAAAGACTGAAAAACGATGTTCATATTTAAGATAATGATGTAGCGGACTCACCCAAACACCAAATTTAATTATCTACAAAACAATTTGGCTCGTCGACTTAGTAATACAATTATCTTCTAATGATACATGAAAAAGTTTCTCTAGTGTAATTAGAAATTTATAACTCATTGTACAAAAACATTATTTATATAACAAATCAATAGTGAAACATCTATATTTCATATCTGAAACAAAAAAGCAATGGCTCTCAAGAAATATGGCCAACATTGATCCAACCCAATTTTTCCCTTGTCAATTGTCATCTCAATTAAGATCAACCAATCCTATTATTCAATTCACATTGGAACTCCTGTTGTGCAATGCACCGCTGGACTTTGATTCATGTCAGCCTAACAGGAGAGAACTAAATAGCATGGTAAAAGAGTTCTAAGTGAAACAAAGGAGAATGTCTAAATGGATCTTTAGTACTCTACATCATAAAAACCTGTAAACTTACGCATGATATTTTCCACAAACACATTTAATTGACATATAGGAATAACTAAGTTGATGGAGTTAATGGTGTTAGATTAATTCGTCTGATTATAATAGATAAAGATCAATCAGGTGCAGAGTGCCGCCTTCCAGAATACTAAAGATATGTGCTAACAAAGAAATATGCAATGTGCAATACAGAAATAGTTTAACACAAATATAATGCCTAAACTGAAGGGTGTCTTGTTTACCACTCTTTGTACTAAAAATTAGTTTCTTCAAAAAACTTGTGACTCGTATTAGGAGCATAGCGATAGCTGCTTTCCTGCATACACGAATCTAGTAGAAACAACACACTTGACGAACATGAAGATTGATACGTATATCTCCTCTCCTGTGCATACTATGAATGTAATGCAAGTTGATCGAACTGTACGCTCAATGCATCCTTTCACTACTGGTGAAAATTTAGTCAGTTAACAATTCGTCAAACACCTAGACTACATTAACTACGGGAAAATTTATATTTTGATCATGTCGTCGTTGATGGTGAGGTCAAATTTTTCTGCTTTTCGGGCATGCACGTGTGAACCTTAATCTTCACGTTGGCCTATCTCTCATGCATGGCTTAGATTAATTTGGCACCTTCCGCTGTATGGAAAGAAAGAGAAAGATCTGATGAATTATTCTGCCATGTTCTCCATCAAACCTGCATGCAATACGTTCATCCGGAATTTCAACCACAAACTAAAGATATATAAATTTGTGCATGCAGTGATTGTAAAAATAGTTAAGAAAATACCCTGCAGGCCGGCCGGCCGCATGCATGTGTACCAATGGATTTTATTCATAGTAGTAAGCTGCACGCTGCCACCGTACTGCACCACACACCGTGGCGCCCGGCCGATCGGCCAGCCGGCCAGCGCTTGCTGCCAGACAATAACGCCACAGAGCGCTCCTAGGTTTAGGAATCCTGCACTTGAGGCCAACGTCCGAGGTGTCGTTATCAGATCCGTTTTGTCTTTTTTTTTTCAGACGTTCCTCGTTTCGTAAGACTCGCATGGAAGGAGGACGTTAAGCGGACCCAATCGGACGGATATATCTGCATAATTTTCGATCGTATGGACAAAAGTTGCTAATCGCCAGATATAAGATGTTCCCTGAGAATACAGTAGCCTAATATATGTCAAAAGTAATTTGTTCGCAACGAAGATTATACTATTGTTATGCATATAAAAGGAATCAACCGAAGGCAATTCAGTCAATCTATTTTCCTGAAACTGCCTTTTTTATAGGTAGCTGCTGCTTGCTTCTCCTAATTGTATTATTATTTGAACTCTACTGTACAGTCACTACACGATTTAATGTATGTGAGAACTGAGAACTACATGCAGGATGACCGAATGATTTAGCATAACGATTTTGGACACACACTGCAGCAAACATTTTCAATAGCCCCTACTACTAACTCTCACCAATTAATTAATAGGACCACATGTTTGCTAAGACCGTGGTTAAATCTGAAGTTAACTTTAAGTCTAGAGCACTTCTTGTAATTTCGGTGTGGATGGAAAACTGAATTTTAGATTCTGACAACAATATTAGATTCGGAAGAAGCTAAACGAATCATAGGTAATTAGATTGAGTAGAGAGGAGAAAGTTAACCTCAGACTTGAACAGGGAGGACAGTGTAAACTTCATCATAGCCCCGTGTTATGTGTTTGCACGGATTCGACCAATCCATCCATGAAGAAACGGAATTACTTCTCTTGAAATTTATAGCTTAGAGCATTAGACAGATCTGACTGGAAAAGTCAGTGTGGTACTTGAATCTCACCTGAGCACGGAAATTAATACGGCTGCTGGTTCCTCATGTTGGCGTCCGGCCGTCCGCGATAGTGCACCTTCAGCCATCATCTGCGCGGAGACGCACTGTCTCTACGATGTAGATTGGCAACAGGGAAAGGCTCGTACATGGAACAAATTAATTAGGGTCCGCTCTGGACTTTTATTTTTTGGACAATACCGATCTGGAGTATGATTTGGGATTCGAACTCATGCCGAGAGAGATAGGTGCGAGAAGGGTTACGCCTGTGCGCGTTAGACAGACGACGTTAATCCAACGGCTTTAGACAGATTACGACTACATCCGAGCGACAAAATTTTCTAACCTCCAGGATTAACGTGGAGCCTCGTATGGTGCCTCCAATTAGTAAATATAAGATATAAGATGTTTTATCATGATTTTGGGAATACTTCATAGTTTTCCCATTTATTTGGAATTAACCCTGCACAGGCAGAAAACCCTAGTTTTATATTTTAATGTTTCAGGGACCCAAACGTCAACGAAATCACCTGGAAATTTACGGGCGTCAATATTTGGAAGGAAGAAGGACTACGGAAAAGGGAAGCAAGCAAACGGAGACCCGAGGGCCAAACGGGCATGGCCCACGCGGCCACAGTACCAGGCCGCGTGGGACCCACCCGTTCGGGCCTCGTGGCTCTGTTGCCGTCGATCTTCGCTCCACCGCCTTCGTCTTGACCTAGAAACGCCTATAAAAAAGGTCCCCCGACGTTCTCTGGAAGGAGCGCCGCACAAACACAGAAACACAGAAACGGAGATCAGGAGCTGCAGATTGGAGGGGGAAAACTCCGGCGGGGCGCTGCCGGCGTGGTCTCCATCCTCTCCATCGACTTCTCCACCGTCTCCATCATGAAGAGGGAGTAGTCCACCTCTAGACTTTGGGTTTGTGGAAGTAACCTATGTATCTCTCCTCTCTTGAGCTTCACTAATTAGCACCGTATGAGCTGCTGAACATGATTACGGTCACCGTTCTAATACCTTTGTGGTGGATCTTTATGAGTTAATATATGTTTGAGATTGCAATGTTTGTTTCAGTTATGAGTATAGATGCATATTATGTACCCCGTTCTTGTCTACTTGTTTTGATCAAGCATGTTTATGAGAGCGTGTGTGGGGGAACGTGTGCATTAGTTGGAGTAACGGGGCTGGCTAGTGCAGTGAACGTGAGAGAAAGTTCTGCGGTCCACTTTGGTATCTTTACCTTACTTTGTTATCTCACTAGGGATAAACTAAAATACCATGCTACCGGGGATGTGGGCGTGACCATTGCCACTACTCCATGACTAGATCTAGCATGTTCTTATTTTCACTTCATGTCATGATACTTAATGCTATACTCTGAGTTATCTTAATTACTGAGGTGTTATGATTTAGTTCGCATCTTGGTGGAGTATAAGAGAGGTTAATAACCAAAAGACCTCTATGATAGGACGTGATGCCCATATATCTAAGTAACTTGTTATCAAACCCTGTGTTGCAATCTCATATGTTAACTTTGTGTGTTCCATTGTCTACCACTTTATAAAGAGAGAGTGCATTTGTGAAACCATGAACCCTAGTCCATTTTTAATCATAAGAAACACCTTTCCAACACCATATACCACTTTTCTATTTTCAGCCATCTTTAAATCCGAAAATACAAAAATACTTTTCATCTTGCATACATCATTTAAAAACCCAAAAATATCATTTATCATTGCATCCACCATCATTGCATATTTATTTCTTGTTTGCATTGCATAACTATCCTGATATCATTCTTACACCTTGTGCTTGACAACTACAGGTGAGGTTGAGGACCAAAACATCTAACCTTGTTTTGTAGGTAACCAAAAGAAGGATAAGAAGATAAATCTACCACTGCAGATTCCCCGAGAGTTCGATATTAAACCCTCGAGTCACCCCTCGTGGGGAAAACTGTCTTCCACTTACTATACACTCTGCACTTGGAGTCTCAACCTAATCCCGTTTATTTGTGCAGGCATCAAGACTTGCTCATCGGGTATCAGCAACTCGGCCGTAAGTGTGTTTGACTTCTGTATGTCCTTACTTTGTCGATTGTGAATGACATCTGTCCATTTATCTCAGGTGACAAGGCAACCGCTGAGTCTCGGGTTAAAGAGCTAGAAGAGGCACTCGCCAAGAGCGGGGAGTCGAAGAAGGCCTTGGATGATGCCAAGGACTCGCGCCGCTTTGCGCGAGAAGAATTATGCTGAGCGCCTGGCGAGCCTCACCCGAGACGTAGGCGGTGAGTTGAATCTTTCACTTTTTGCCTACTTCTTTTTGCCACTGAATAGTATGTAACATTTTCTGTTACTTCTGCTTTTTTGAAGGAGCTGTTGGCGCACCGGCACCTGTAGACCAATCGAGTGTCGATTTGTCCCTTGACCGCGCAATCGGCGACCTGGATGTCGTCTCCCCCAAGCCAAGGATGCACTCGCCAAGTCTACGAGCACGCTCGGCGCCGTGTTCAAGGATGTGTTCCCATCTAGCCAACCTCCTTCGACTGTGGATGGCTTCGCAGACGTCCTGGGCCCGGGAACTTCGACTATGGAACTTTGCTCGCACTTTGACGGTACGCGGCTCAGAGACCACCCTCAAACTCCTTTTAGGTCATGGGATAGAGGGTGACTTCGAAGCCGCTCTGTCTGCTTTCCCTCGTAAGCCTGGCGGGAAACTGGTGTCCCTAAAGCATTTGAACGAGCCAGCCGCAAAGTTGGCTGAAATTTTTATGGCCACCATGGAGCGCCGGGCAGCAGAGGTCGCCGCTCGTGCGAGTAGGGCTAGGTCAGAGTCAATGTCTGAGAAGTAGGGCAGCCGCGCCTTTGATGTCTTGTAATTAAACTTATGACCATGCGAGTATGCATGTGCTTTTGCTACCTTTGTATGAATTTATGTTCCTTGTTATGATTCTGCTTGTAAAGCTGCGTGTTGTTACTCGCCTAAGCTTTGTGATGAGTTTCTTATGAAACTTTTATGATGCTTGGAACAGAAACGGCCAGCCGCCACTTCATCCAGTTCGTCGCGGCATCATGCCCCTACTCGATCTCGAGCTCAGGCGGCAAACGATGCCGCAGTAATACGTTATATGAAGGCTCGACTCGCGAAACAGGAGCAAGAGCTGGCGAGTGCCCGAAGTGAGCTGGAAAGGATGAGGGCAAGGCCTGCTTTACCCACCCAACGGGAGGAGTATGTGCTTGGCGAGATGGAGATCGTGAACAGACAGCTCGAGTGTAAGCATGACTGCCTTGATCTTATGAGTTCACGCCTGTTCTTTTTTGTTCACCCAACTTGTGTTGTTGCAGGTTTTGTTCAAGATTTCCAGGCGGAGCAGGCTCGCGTGGATGAGCAGTTGAACATGGCAACTGACGAACCCACGACTGGCCGCCAGCACTTTCGATTGGACAAGCACCGAGCACGCATACTCGCGACCTGCAGGATCGGTGTGGCGGAGCACTATGCTCTTGAGTTATGCAGGTCGGCCTTCAGTCGAATCAACCAGATGCTTTTTCCAGCTGGGCCGCAACCTCAAGGAATCCACGCGTTACTCGAGCTCTTCCGGTCAACAGGTTCCATTCGAGGCTTTATCACCCAGAAGCTTGTGGATGGCGCCAACGCAACCATGGCATATCTCCGAAGTCAACGTCCAAATTTGCAGCTACGTCCACCTGCGCCTGGATCGTCCTTGTCCCAGTCGAATCTTGACGATACATTCGATCATGCGAGGACATTGGTTGATTGCTATCAAGCGCAACTTATGGGCCCTGTTCTTCCAGCAAAGGATGAACCGGAAGATTAGGGTATTTATGTATAGGGAACAGCCCCCGAGTGTAAATTTGCCACTTGTACGTATATTTGTTTATTGTATGTATGCAGCCCCCGAGTGTATCGAGTGGGGTTTATGAAAACACTTTAATAGATCATGAATTACAGCCCCCGAGTGCTCGAGTGAGGCTATGAATTTTATGAGAGTTGAAGCTTCAACTTATGCCTGCAGGCTCAGCCCCCGAGTGATTGATTGGGGTTGAGCAACTTTTTCCTTTGTGTTTAGTTTATGATCCAGCCCCCGAGTATTCGAGTGTGGCTGGAGTATTATGTTTGAAGGAGCGAAAGCTTTTATGTTATGAGGTAGCTCAGCCCCCGAGCATACGGGTGAGGCTAAGTTTGTGCTGATAAGTTATGCGAGTAGTAAGCAGGAAAAGTATGAGGAATTTATTGACTATATTCCATTTATGAATGTTAGGCTGCAGGCCGCCTCATTAAAAACCTTCCAGTCCCCTTAGGTACCCTGGTAAGGAAAAGAGCGCGTCTGAAACCTGCAGCCATCCGACATATGAGCCTATTACATTATGCGACTGAGCAATCTAAGCATAGAAACGGCGCAGCTGCGCAACGTTCCAAGGATTGTGGGAGAGTTCGCCGGTCTTCGCGTGCTTCAGTCTGTATGCTCCACCACCAATGACCTCGGTGATGATGAAGGGTCCTTCCCATGGAGAAGCAAGTTTATGCACCTTCTTTTGCTTCAGTCGAAGTACCAAGTCACCCACCTCGAAGGACCTGGTACGCAGTCGACGGCTGTGATAGTTGCGTAGATCTTGCTGGTAGACAGCTGTGCGTGCTAGCGCCGTGTTGCGTGCTTCTTCAGCAAGTCGACTGCATCTTCGAGTGCTTCATCTGCATCTTCTTCATTGTATGCTTCGACCCTTGGTGCGTTGAACCTTACGTCTGATGGCAGGATTGCCTCTGCGCCGTAGACCATGAAGAATGGAGTGAATTGTGTTGAGGCGTTGGGTGTTGTGCGTAGGCTCCATAGCACAGACGGGAGCTCTTCTACCCAAGCACCCGCAGCCCTTTTGAGTGGCACCAGGAGGCGCTTCTTGATTCCACTCGTCACAAGCCCATTGGCCTTTTCGACTTGGCCGTTTGATTGCGGGTGCGCCACAGATGCATAATTGAGCGTGATATCTTGCTCTTTGCAGAAGGATTTGAATTCCTCAGCCGTGAAGTTTGTACCGTTGTCAGTGATGATGCTACTTGGCACACCAAAGCGGTATATGATGGATTTTATGAAATTGACTGCTGTAGTGGCAGTCGAACTTGTGATGGGTACTGCTTCAATCCACTTGGTGAACTTGTCGACCGCCACCAGAAGGTGAGTATGCCCTCCATGGGAGGATTTTTTGAGTGGCCCAACCATATCGAGCCCCCACTGGGCGAAGGGCCAGGCCAATGGTATTGTCTTCAACGCCGATGCGGGTGCGTGCGGCTTTGTGGCGAATTTTTGACAGCCGATGCACCTTTTGACTATGTCCTCCGCGTCTTTGAGTGCTGTGGGCCAGTAGAAGCCTGCGCGAAAGGCTTTGGCTACGAGTGATCGACTGCTGGCGTGATGCCCGCAAGTACCTGCATGAATATCACGAAGGATGGCTTGGCCATCTTCAAATGCTATGCAACGCTGGAACATACCTGATATGCTGCGTTTGTAAAGTTCACCGTTGATGACAGTGTATGCTTTAGATCGTCGAGTGACGCGTCTTGACTCTGTGAAGTCTTCGGGTACCTCGCCGCGGAGTATGTATGCGAGGAAGGGTTGAGTCCAAGTTGGCTCGATGAGGAGTACCTCGACTGGTGGGTCCTCTGTGCTAGGTGTTTTGCTCTTGGCTGGTGCGGCTGATGCAGGAGTTGCCCGCTTCTTTTTGATTGATCTGTGCTCGATGCGCTCGAAGAAGACACCAGGTGGCACTGGTGCTTTGGTCGCACCAATGTTGGCTAACTTATCTGCTTCTTCATTGCTCTCACGCCCTATGTGCCGCAACTCGCAGCCTTCGAAGCTGCCCTCCATGATGTTGTACAGGTCACGGTAGGCATCATGTTATCTGCGATTGCGTCGCAGCCTTCATTGTTTGCTGCACCACCAGATTCGAGTCGCCGTAGATCATCAGTCGAGTGCACCCGAGGGCTTTGGCCATCCTCATGCCATGGATCAGAGCCTCATATTCTGCTTCGTTATTGGATGGGAACTCGAATCCCATTTGCAGGATGTAGCGGAGCTTGTCGCCTTTTGGTGATATGAGGATGACACCTGCGCCTGCGCCTTCGTTTTTCTTCGAGCCATCAAAGTACATAGTCCAGGAATTGGACACATCTGGTGCTCCTGGGAGCTGAGCTTCAATCCACTCGGTGTGGAAGTCGGGTAAAACTTGTGCTTTGATGGCCTTCGGGTAATCATACTTGATGTCTCTTGGTGCTAGCTCGATGAGCCATTTTGCTACTCGCCCAGTTGCATTGGGGTTTGTGAGGATGTCCCCGATCCCTGAAGTGCTGATTACAGTGATCGGGTGCTCGGAGAAGTAATGCGTCAGCTTCCTTGAGGACATGAACACGGCGTAGCCAGCTTCTGATAGTGCGGGTACCGCTGCTTTGATGTGGAGAGCACTTCACTCAAGTAATAGACTGGACGTTGTATGCTTTGGGCGTGTCCCTCCTCTCTGCGTTCGACCACTAGAACAGTGCTCACCACCCTGTTAGTTGCAGAGACATATAGGTATAGTGGCTCGCGTTCCCTTGGTGCTACGAGGATTGGAGGGCTTGTGAGGACTCGCTTGAGGTCCGTGAAGGCTGCTTCGGCTTCTGGCGTCCACTCGAATTTATCTGCCTTCTTCATCAGTCGATAGAACGGGAGTGCTTTTTCGCCTAGCTTGCTGATGAATCGACTGAGTGCTGCTACTCTACCCGCCAACTTTTGCACGTCGTGGAGCTTTGAAGGCCTTTGCATCGTCAAGATGGCCTGTATTTTCTCCGGGTCCGCCTCGATTCCTCGAGCTGAGACTAGATACCCGAGGAGTTGCCCGGCTGGCACGCCGAACGTGCACTTCTTCGGGTTGAGCTTGATGTGGAAGCGTTTGAGGTTTGCGAATGTCTCTCGCAAGTCATCGAGTAGTGTGTTTTCCTCTCTTGTGGTGATGACGATGTCATCTACATAGACCTGGACGTTTCGCCCAATTGCTTCTTGAGGCAATCTTGCATCATGCGCTGATAGGTTGCGCCTGCGTTCTTGAGCCCGAAAGGCATTGTGGTGTAGCAGTAGACCCCGAGTGGGGTTATGAACGCCGTTTTCTCTTCATCCTCTTCCTTCATCCTTATCTGGTGGTAACCCGAGTAGCATCCAGGAAGGACAAGCGAGCGCACCCGGCGGTGGAGTCGACGATCTGGTCGATTCGAGGTAGTGGAAAGTGATCCTTTGGACAACACTTATTGAGTGCTGTAAAATCTACGCACATCCGAAGGATATCTGTGTGCTTCTTCTCTACGAGTACGGGGTTGGCCACCCATTGTGATTTCTTGATCTCTCTGATGAATCCTGCTGCGAGTAGCCTGTCGACTTCGGCTTCGACTGCAGTTCTTTTTGGGCCGGATATGCGGCGCATTGTTTGTTTGACTGGTTTAGCACCTGGAAGTAGCTGGAGAGAGTGCTCGGCGAATTCCCTGGGAATACCTGGCATGTCTGCTGGACACCATGCAAATATATCCCAGTTCTCACGGAGGAATTCGACGAGCGCGCTTTCCTATGCGATAGGCAGACTCGACGAGACATTGACTGTCTTGGTCGGGTCAGTCGGGTGCACCTGATGCGATCTTGTGTCATTGGTGGCATTGAATGCTCTGTCGACTGCCACCTTTTTTGCTCTGGCATAAGTGTTCGATCGTTGGAGACCGCTAGATCAGCGAGTGTTGCTTCCATGCCAAACATCTCAGAGATTTTGCTGAATTCTCGGTCGCAAGAGTCAGACTTTTGGAAGTTCCCCTTGACTGTGATTACTCCTTTTGGTCCAGGCATCTTCAGCTGGAGGTATGCGTAATGTGGCACCGCCATGAATCGAGCGAACGTCGGGCGTCCAAGTATAGCATGGTATTGTGACTTCCAGTCGACCACTTCGAACTCAATCGACTCTGTCCTGAAGTGGTGCTTGTCCCCGAACGTCACGTCGAGTTGTATGGTGCCTCTGGGCTTATTGCTTTCCCTGGAACGATACCGTGGAAGGTATTTGAAGATCTTGGCAGGTTTTCGACTGACCTGTTCATTTTGCGGAGCGTATCTGCGAAGATGATGTTTATGCCGCTCCCACCATCCATGAAGACCTTGGACATGGCGTAGCCTCCAATTTGCGCGTCGAGTACCAGAGCAGAGTGCCCTGGCGAACAACCGATGGAGGGTGGTCCTCTTTGCTGAAGCTTATTGTAGTTTCGGATCCCTTCAAGTATTCTGTTACCGCAGGAGGTGACATGACCGCCATGTTTACTTGTCGAGTGCGAAGTTTTTGCTCCCTGTTGGAAGGTCGACCTTTCTGTATCATGTACATCTGCCCTTGGGGGGAGGGTACTGTGGCTCGTCCACCCGAGGTATGTGCTGTATGGCACCCGCGAGGTTTCCGCCTGGGCAGGCTGTGGTGGTGGAGGTGGTGCCATCAGAACAGGCACGTTGTTTGGCTGAGGCACGGGTGCAGGTGCTTGTGCGGCTGCTGCCTTTCTGCGATTTACGTAATCAGTCGCCATTTGGTCGAACTCCCTGCAGTTTCTCATCGAGTGATTGGATCGCAGTTTTCCGTCGTCCCCCTTGTACAGGTGGAATCTGCAATCAGCGTCCATCTTTTCTTCGAATGATCGCTCAGATTGTGCCCGTGACTTGCGCCAGTCCTTCCTCTTGTAGCTATCACTGCGTTGGCCGCGGTCTCGGCTGTCTCGACGATCATCTCGACTGTCTCGCGATCATCTCGACTGTCTCGCCGATCTTCCGACCGTCGGTCGCTTCTGTCCTGGTCATTGCGGGGTGTGGAGAACCCAGCCGCCATGAATTCGGGTCTGTCATCGTCGTAGTGACGTTTTGAACGTTTGCGCCTTCGGTCGTCTCTGTACGAGTCTCTGCGGCTTCGACTGCCGCTTTCATGATTGTCACGGGGTGAGGACCCGCGTGTGGTGCGCGCCATGTCCTCTCCGTCTGCCCACTCAGTCGCGGTCATCAAGAGGCTAGCCACAGAGGTTGGCTTTTTGCGACCGAGTGCTTCTTTGAGATCCGCCTGGCGAGTCCCATTATGAAAGCATCCATGGCCATGTCTTCTGAAATTACTCCGACTGAGTTGCGTATCTCAGTCCATCGTCTGATGTATGACCTCAGCGTTTCGTCTGAACGTTGCACGCAGGCCCGCAGTTCCTCGAACGTTTTTGGGCGCTCACATAGAGGCTCGAAGTTTTTGATGAAGTCATCGCGGAAGTGATCCCACGAGTCGTACTTTGATGGAGGTAGGGCCTTGAGCCAGTCGCGGGCTGTGCCTTCGAGCATCAGTCGTATGTATTGCATGGCCGTGGTGTTTGTACCTCGCTGGCACGCGACAGCCAGCCTGTAGTCTTCCAGCCACCAGAAGGTTCCTGTCGACCCGTGTACTTGGGCTGTTCAGATGTGAGTTTGAACCCTTTGGGCATCCGTGTCTCGCGGACGCGTCGAGTGAAGCACAGAGCTCCATGTGGCTCAGGATCTCGATCAGAGTATGAGTCGCTACTGTAAGATCTGCGTGATCTGCTCCTGGACCTGCGCCTACGCGAGCCGCTTCTTTCCTTCGAGTGGTGGCGACGACCACTGTGATTATGCTCTTCCCGACGCGCGTCGACTAGGGCACGGTCTCGACTCCCACCTGGAGTTTTTGGAATTTGGCGTATGGCCTTCGCCGCTAAGGCGAGTGATTTGATCTGCTGGCGATGCAGTTTTGCATTGGGGTCATCAGCTGGAGGTTTGATTGCCTCAGGTATGCTGCAGCGGTGTAGAGAGCACCCGCAGCTGTTTTGGGTACTGGCATCCTTCCTCGTCGTATGTCATGAAGGTTGCCTAAGTTGCGGGTGAGCGCCGCCCTTTCGTCTGGCGAGAGGTGTGACAACCTTGATCTGGGTCCTGTGTCTGCTCGCCCGTGGAGCTCAGGGAGAGCTGTCTTCTTCGCGCACTCGATAAGCTAGCTTGCTTTTTGCGTTCTTCGAGTGTTGCTCTGACCTGCCGCAGTCGAAGTGATTCCTGCCAGTTGAAGTACTGGAAGGTCAGCATCTCCTCTTGTGTTGCGTCTGCTGGCATCATTGTGCACTCCTTGATGACTTTATCTGCTTTTGCTGCCATCTCAGCAGTGATTGTGAGAGTTGTGACTCCGTCCGGCATAGTACTGTGCACGGGAATTCTGTAGGCCTGCGGCTGGCCGCATCGTCTGATGATTCTGCGGCGATGGCGACGTAGACCTGCTGGGGTATCACCCGAGGGTATGTGTATGTGCTTTCGAGTCCCGTCATGGACTCGACGTCTTCATCAAGGCTCATGTCTGAGTCGTATGCCCATCGAGTGGTCCGTCTGGACGGATCTCGCAGTCGATGCCTTCATCGCCTATGCTCATCTCGGCGTCGGCGAGTTGTTATGAATCTCAAGTCGAGGTTGTTGTTGGTGCAGATCTCGGAGTCGACGTGGTTGTCGATATGAGTTTCAGGTTCGTCGAAGTCGCTGAGGGAGATCCCGCAGTCGAAACTATCCTCGAGTGGGAGATCCAGCTCGGGATCGTTTGTGCGATATGCTGATTCGGCCTCCTCGCCCTGGAGTTCTTCAATGAGCTCGCGCATCTCTCGTGTGGACATGGTTGTTGCAGACGAACAAGCTTGGAGGGTCGACGATGGTATGGACACAGTTGAGGGATCCGCAGTCGAAGGAGCCGCAACCGATGGAGCCTCGGGTGCGGAAGTCGCGAGTTGGCGTGGATCCGTCAAGTCCTGCACACCAAGCTTGTTGACGAAAAAATTGAACGAACCAACGGTTAAACCCAAACCTGACTCGAGATCGGAGAAGGCCTCCTGGAATCCTGGCGAGTGTGGCTCGAAATCCATCAGAGGATCCGATGCGCTTTTTGCGGGTGAAGCTGGCGTGTTGCCGTTTGTTGAGTGAACCGGCGAGTTGCCGTGTGCCGCCTGAGTCGGCGAGTTCTGGTTTGTTGATGCAGCCGGCGAGTTGCCGTTTGTAGATCCGATCGGCGAGTCGCCGTTTTCCGATGGAACCGAAGAAACCGCGAGTCCAGCACTATTCTTTCCCACAGACGGCGCCAATTGACGAGGTGTACCCTCATCAAATCCCATGGTTAAGGACCTAGGGTTGAGATTATGGGGAGAGAACGTGGTAGTAGTAGTTTCGTCGGCTGACAAACAGAGGCAAAGATTTACCCAGGTTCAGGCCCCTCGGGTCGAGATAAAGACCCTACTTCCTGCTTGTCTGTTATTGATCGCTGGAGATTATGAGGTTACAAGATGGCTCCGGCGAGATGACGATCTCGCAAGAGCTTTGGTGGTTCGATTATGGCTTGGTCCTAGACCGTCCCCCCTCCCAGCCTTTAAATAGGCTGGGTCTCGGGAGTTTGTAACCGACCTAGTTTACAATAAAGAAAGTCTAAACCGACTACGCCTATGTCTAATCTTGGAGGGTACTCCATCTTCTTGGGCCTCTTGTCTTGGGCTTCGAGTAGGCTCTTCGATATTGGGACTTAGTCGTTACGTGCACCAGGTACCCTCATGATAGGGTACCCGATATGTATACCCATGTCAGAGCCGCAACCGATGGAGCCTCGGGTGCGGGAGTCGCGAGTTGGCGTGGATCCGTCAAGTCCTGCACACCAAGCTTGTTGACGAAAAAATTGAACGAACCAACGGTTAAGCCCAAACCTGACTCGAGATCGGAGAAGGCCTCCTGGAATCCTGGTGAGTGTGGCTCGAAATCCATCAGAGGATCCGATGCGCTTTTTGCGGGTGAAGCTGGCGTGTTGCCGTTTGTCGAGTGAGCCGGCGAGTTGCCGTGTGCCGCCTGTGTCGGCGAGTTCTGGTTTGTCGATGCAGCCGGCGAGTTGCCGTTTGTAGATCTGATCGGCGAGTCGCCGTTTTCCGATGGAACCGAAGAAACCACGAGTCCAGCACTATTCTTTCCCACAGACGGCGCCAATTGACGAGGTGTACCCTCATCAAATCCCATGGTTAAGGACCTAGGGTTGAGATTATGGGGAGAGAACGTGGTAGTACTGGTAGTTTCGTCGGCTGACAAGCAGAGGCAAACATTTACCCAGGTTTAGTCCCCTCGGGTGGAGGTAAAGACCCTACTTCCTGCTTGTCTGGTATTGATTGTGGATTATGCGATTACAGGGGAGCTCCGGCGAGGTATCGATCTCGCTAGAACTTTTGGTGGTTCGAGTATGGCTTGGTCCTAGATCGGCACCCCTCCCAGCCTTTAAATAGGCTGGGTCTCGGGAGTTTGTAACCGACCCAGTTTACATATAAGGAAAGTATAAACCGGCTATGTCTTGTCTAAACTTGGAGGGTACTCCATCTTGTTGGGCCTCTTGTCTTGGGCATCGAGTCGTCTCTTCGCTATTGGGCTTTTAGTCATCACGTGCACCAGGTACCCTCACGGTAGGGTACCCGAGATGTATATCCTTGTCAAGAACAAAGTCACGTATTTGGGGAGCCACCCTATGTCAGTCCAGTGGGTTTTCGCCAACTCCAAAACTGGCTCGTTGGAATGGCTCAAATCAACCGCTATCGAGCCTGACCCGAGGGTGTTTTAAACATCGTGCCATGCAGAAACACGGAAAAATGTAAGCAAGCAAACGGGCCAAAAAAAAGCCATTTTTGTCTCCTCAGAGAGCCTGGTTAGGCTCTCCGCAGGCTCGCCCCTATAGATATCGCCATATCGGATGCAGTAGTAAGAACTGTGTAACAGTTTGGACTCGATGCATCATCGGATGCGGAGACAGGGAGAAGTTGCACGCTCGCACGCAATTCGACTCGTGCATGATACGAACTCAATCGGCCTACTAGCGTTACGGCCCATGTTACGGATTCGAAGATATCGCTGGCCCAAAACGTAGCCGGCCCTTCCTAATAAGAGAAGAAGGAGAAAAAGAAAAGTCCCAAACTCTTACTCCCTTCGTCGCCGCCGCCATGTCCCGTTTCGTGCGGCGCCTCGCCGGCCTCCCGTGGCGCGCCATCGCGGGGGATGTCATCACCCGCAGCGTCGTAGTCTTCTGCGGCGTCAACCTCGTCCACGAGCGCGTTGTCGGCCTCACATACGTACGACTCCTGCCTCTCCCCCTCCCCTTCTGTTCTGTCCGGGCGCTCTCGTTGCCCTGACGTGATCTATCTGTCCTCGTTGTTGCAGCCACGCGGCCCGAGCATGCTGCCGGCGCTCAACATAGCGGGTGATGTGGTGGTCGCCGACAAGCTGAGCGCACGCCGCGGGTGGGTGGCGCCCGGGGACGTCGTGCAATTCGTCTCGCCGGACGACCCTCGCAAGATGGTCATCAAGCGCGTGCTCGGGATGGAGGGCGACGCCGTCACCTACCTCGTCGATCCCGAGAACTGTGATGCCTCCAAGACCGTCGTGGTAAGCTACTACTTGATGTCTTGCTCCAAGGGAAGAAGAAAACCCTTTGGGTCGTCTGAATCTGGCATGGCCTTCCTTGCACCAACTAGATTGGCTTTCGAAGTTCCTGCTGTTATTTTAGGAAAACTTTGAATTTGGTCTAGTGCACTGACGCAGGAGTTTTGGATTTCGTCCTGACGCCATCTTCTGCAGACTTGGAAACCATAATGCCAGTGTTTTTTTTGTTGTCTCTAGATATATATGACTCGTGATTTCAGATTTCCTAGATCTATAGCAACTTTGGTATCCAGTTACACATGGTGCTACCCCAAAGGAGAATCACTTATAGCATTTGTGGATAAGGGTACGATCCTGCTGAATTAGGATGTGATGGAAACATTTACGTGCTAATAAGACACCAGCACTATTAATCTGTCAGATAATGCACTTTCTAATTTCTTATCCTTGAGTTGATGATCAATAGCACAAAATTCGGCTTGTTAAATATCTCTGTTAATTCTTCTGTTTATGTTCGTTGCAGTTTAGTGATGTCTAGGTGAAGGTTTGGAACATGACAAGTTGCATTTTTTGACCAGGCTTGAATTCCTTTTGTTATGGCTATTTTCTTCTTAAATGCTCTTACTTTCAGTATTACATAATTGTAGGTACCACAAGGTCATATTTGGGTGCAGGGTGACTATATTCATAATTCTCAAGACTCGAGGCAGTTTGGACCTGTGCCTTATGGTCTCGTAAATGGGAAGATAATCTGTCGGGTATAATATGTTCTTCTCTGCTTTGCTTCCTCATTAACTTAATAAAATACTGATGGAAGCTTTCGTGCGGTTCTGTACCTCATCTACTTCGAGGTTAACCTGGCATCGTTACCTAGTGATGATTTAAAATTCCTTTTTTTGAGTAACGAATTTAAAACTGAAACTGAACATATTATAGCTTTATACTCCACACTATGGTGTTTTTGGGCAATTAGCGATAATATATATTGTTTGGCCAAAACTGAGTTTAAAGTCTCATGATGGTCTTCTTATATTTCTATTTTTGATTATCGTAGTCAATGGTATTGACCAAATTTGACTAGTGATTATCATCTGGAGCACACATCGGCCGACTTATATTACATAATATTACGCTCTAGGCCGAATATAATGAACTTTGGGCCTTGGTTGAGCTAGTGATCAGGTTCTGAAGAAATTCCCTTTTCTGATAGTAGGGGGAATATAACCCTCAGTGTATCACAAGTATTCTTCAATACTAGAAGTTACTAGTGATAATGCACGTGCAATGCACGTGTCGACTACACAAAAAATTAATCTGATTTTAATAAATATCGATGTCACAAATAATGCTTAAGCCACAATATTTTCATCTAGAATAGCTGATTGCCAACTTCTTGGTTAATATTTTGTACATTATTAAAAAACATAATTTTTGTGTTTCATGTGTAACAGTTGCCATTATTTATTTCATATTATAGAAGAATTAAAATTCTACATTATTCAGCAACAACATTTAGGTAAAATTGAAAATTGAATACATTACTATAACATCAATCATCACTCTGTGTGTGTGGCTCTTGTTTCTATTTGTGCTCACGATTTTCTCTTTACTTAAACACAAATCTTGGAGGCCCCGTGATCCTAATACAAAATGTCCAGGATAACAGACTTGCTAAATAATGGGTTGCAAAATGCAAATGTTAAGAAATACTCCCTCCGTACCAAAATGTCGGCGTTGGCAGGCGGGGATTCTCGGCGTGATCCTGAGCGAGAAAGTAGAACAAATATGTAAGCTTAATATATGATTAAAATGAACTTTCGCAAATAAAATGGGATGCCCATGCCACAAGCTTACAAATTCTAAGCTTTTGCTATTGTTCGATTAAACACAACCTGCTACCAGCAATAGTTCACCGGTGGTCGTGGTCTTGTTATTGGTGCAAAAAAGCATTGTCCATACCCTGGTAGAAGATTCAACGAAGAAATGCAACTTCTAAATGTGGGCAACCATGGTTTCAACACTAACATGTAGAGTACTAATGTGCTATATCCGATGAAATGTCTTCAGGCTTTGGAAGATAAACTGCCCCAATTCCTCCTTTAGGAAGACATACTCTATGCTTAGACACTTTGGACGTACTACAACATGACAACAGAAAACATACCAATTAGTTCACTAGGTCCATTCATACAACTAAGCATTACCCACTGGAATGTTGTCACTACAATTTTTTCTTGGCTAACCAACGTTGTTCAAAAGCCACAAAATGGCATGCACCTGAACGACACAATTTGGAATGTAAATATATGAAGCTGCAGCGACTTTCACAAACCATCTGGCAACGACTTCGGAAAAGAAGGAATATAAGGTAGACCACCAAGGATTACGAGTCGATGAGTCGCAACTTGTCGCTTGGGTACCGACAAGTAGACAAGTCGCGCGACTTATCTAGACTTGTCGCAACTTGTCGCGACTAGTCGAGGTTTTTGGTTGGAACACAAGTACCGACAAGTAGACAAGTCGCACGACTTATCTAGACTTGTCGAGCGACACTTAATCCTTGTAGACCACCCAAGAATTATCCAAAAGGGCAGATAGAATTCACTTCCTGTTTATCCATATCGTACGATAGAGTAGTCTCCTCCCCGTCAGTAATGAAAATCAAATTCAGTTATGGATGAATTGTAAACACCTCATAGGACCCACCAGTTCCTGAACATCGACACTATGCTTTAGGATCCACTTGCCACTATTATAATACTCAAGCACCCACACGGAGAGTTGCTACTCATCAGGATCTATATACCAAACATGCAAGAGTCCTTGAGACTGCGCCAGACCATTGCTAGGTTCCATGTCTCCAGAAAGAGGAATTGTGTTCCAAACCTCCGCCTTTTCCTTTGTGTACACTGCGGCTATTGAATCTTCTTCGATCTTCAAATCATCAAGCCATTCAGGTAGACACATTCTGTAAACAGGAATAACTCCGTCATCCCACCCGCTCCGGATCCGTTGTCTAGTTTTCGACGAGTAGATTGTCACATCGTCTCGACAACCTCGCAACGGCACAAACACCACAAATCAAGACAGAAACGCTGCGTCGAAGCCGAGGAAGGCCTCTTTTGGCTCAAAACACACAAGGTCACCATCCTCTTCCTCTTCATATTCCTCTTTGTTCGGCAACATTATGGGAGGCAGCATGGTCCACTCCTCAGTTGCAGGATTGCACACAACAAGATTGATCTTGTCTTTGTCGGGACTAGATTTCTAGCATTTGCAGAGGAGAAGGCTGTTGCTTCATTGTTGAACTCTGAAGCGCTCGTAGTCGTGCAAGAAGGATAAAGAAAGGTCGACCGAGGGGGGCCCACAAGCATTCAAATTGTGGAAATAGAGGTTGCCGTCAGATATGTGGTTGTGGAAGAAGCTGGGCAGGGTCCGCGGCGAGTTTGTACGGTTCGGAGCAGAGGGCGAGCCATTCCTTGTACACGCACTTGAAGCGGCAGAGCGACCTTTATGGCAGCAGAGACGACCTCTGCAAATGGAAGAGACGGTTCGTTTAGGTTCCCGGTCGATTTCCTTCCATGAATGGAAGATCGGAAGAAGGGGTGTGAAGAAAACCTGATGCATTACGATAGGCTTGGCAGGGAGCGACAGCGTGGGATGGGGCGCAGTGTCCTCGTCGCGGTGGCTGGTCGCCGGCGAGAGGTCCTACTTCGTACAGCCATGTGGGACTCCTCCTTCTCTGCCGCCTCCTCTGCAAACCCGACGTACTAATCTGCGAGGCGAGGAGGAGACGATGCCGCCAGCAGGAGGAGTCCCACATGGCTGTAAGAAGCAGGACCACTCGCAGGCGACCGGCCACCGCGACGTGGACACTGCGCCCTATCCTACGCCGTCGCTCCCGCCAAGCCTCTCGTAACGTATCAGTTTTTCTTCATGCCCTTCTTCCGATCTTACATTCATGGAAGGAAATCAACCGGGAACCTAAACGAACGGTCTCTTCTGTTTGTAGAGGAGACCGAAAAAGGAGGAGCGGCAGGCGGTGGCGAGCATCCCGAGGGCTACCTCATGAAGATCTTGTCTCTGCTGCCGTACAGGTAGCTCTGTCGCTTCAAGTGTGTGTCCAAAGAATGGCTCGCGCTCTGCTCCGACCCGTTCATCTGCAAAAACTTGCCGCAGACCTTGGCCGGCTTCTTCCACAACCACATATCTGACGACAACCTCTATTTCCAGAATTTGAATGGTTGTGGCCCCCCTCTGGTCGACCCTTCTTGCACGAATACGAGTGCTTCAGGGTTCAACAATGCAGCAACAGCCTTCTCCTCTGCAAATGCTAGAAATCTAGTTCCGACAAAGACAAGATCGATCTTGTTGTGTGCAATCCTATAACTCAGGAGTGGACCGTGCTGACTCCCATAATGTTGCCGGACAAAGAGGAATATGAATAGGAAGAAGAGGATGAGGATGGTGACCTTGTGTGTTTTGAGCCAAAAGAGGCCCTCCTCGGCGCAGCGTTTCCGTCTTGCTTTGTGGTGTTTGTGCCGCTGCGAGGTTGTCTAGACGATGTGGCGATCTATTCGTCGAAAACTGGACAACGGATCTGGAGCGGGTGGGATGACAAAGTTGTTCCTGTTTGCAGAATGTGTCTATCTGAATGGCTTTATGCATTTGACGATCGAAAAAGATTCCATAGCCGCAGTGTACACAAAGGGGGAGGGGGAGGTTTGGGACACAATTCCTCTTACTGGATACATGGAACCCAGTAATGGCGCAGTCTCAAGGACTTTTGCGTGCTTGGTATTAGATCCTGATAAGTACCAACTCTCCGTGTGGGTGCTTGAGGATTATAATAGTGGTAAATGGACCCTGAAGCATAGTGCTGATGTTCAGGAATTGTTTGATGCGGAAGGTGGGTCCTATGAGGTGTTTGCAATTCATACATAACTGAATTTGATTTTCGTTACTGATGGGAAGGAGACTACTCTATTGTACGATATGGATATTCGGTAAGTGAATGCTATCTGCACTTCTGGAGAATTCTTGGGTGGCCTACCTTATATTCCTTGTTTTGCGAAGTCGTTGCAGATGGTCAGTGAAAGTCGTTGCAGCTTCATGTATTTACATTCCAAAATTGTGTTGTTCGGGTGCATGGCATTTTGTGGCTTTTGAACAACGTTGGTTTGCCAAGAAAAAATTGTAGTGACAACATTACAGTGTCTAATGCTTAGTTGTATGAATGGATCTAGTGAACTAATTTAACAGGATGAAGAAATGAGAGAAGGAGAGCATGGTGATCCACATAGGCAAGCCTTTCTATATTGACTCAATTGCATGATCATATTAGAATAACTTACTCCATTAAGTTCGCCACCATAGAACTCCACCGTTACGAGTTTGGAAATAATCACCTTTATATGTAACTTTGAAGGGCTACCATCCAATGCACTGGACTATCTCCTGAATGTGGTCTACATATTCGTTGTTTTCAGGTTCTGCATTTTGTCATCAAAACTGTTGTTCAGACAGCAGTACATATTGTCATAAATGAGAATGTAAATTAACTAAAGCAACACAATTTCTACCAAGCAAGAACGACCAGAATGGCGATAGCAAAAAAGTGCAGGGTTTACTTAATCAATATGCAAATACGAATAGAGATATTATGTACACTTATTATGCATAACATACAAACATGTTCCAGCTTAAGCCTGGAAGTGTACCTGTCTTTCATACTATGAAGAAAGAGCAGTTTCCATAGCCTACATAATTGCAGGAGCAATTGATTAGATAAATGCATTTTGGAAACTAGAATCCTGATGTATTTTATGTTGTGTTTCTCAAGTTGAGTGCAACATAAATTATCATCAAGATAAAGGAAGAATACAATATCTCTCTGCAAAAGGCTTCACATCAATGGAAGCGAATAAAACCACAGACTTATTTTCTCCTCTGCAAAAGAAATTATCAGGAATATATGTCTACAAACAGAAACACTGAGCGTATTCCTGTATCAAGGATGAGACGATTAATAGGACAATCTGCAGTTGTTCATAGAGATGGGCGAAAGGAAGCATTGGAGCAACACCTCGATCTTACATGACATGGAAGTCCTAGGGAGGAAGATGAACCTATCGCTGATCGTTAATTCCTCCAGATGTGCATTCAATACCACCACCTTGCTATGGAAGTTCATTGCGTCGCTGCTCATTCCTTGCAGTACCACACCTCTTGCAGACTAATATATATATTTAGTACCACACCTTCAGTACAAGCAATAACTGGGATGTACATATAATGACACCAGTTGAGACAAGCTAGCATAACAATGCCGCACACAAAATTCAGAAAAGAAATATTTCAGCAATTCACCTTGAATTTTCGGCGTCTATTCCGTGTGCACGGATGGGCGTTGCTGTGCGGCGAGAACACGGACCATGCTGACAAACTGTAGGGAAGACGTGGAGCTGCTGGCGGCCGGCGGGTGTAGGGACGTCACGGTGGCGGCTGTCCGTCCACGTCAGCGAACAGTCAAAGAATTGCTGCACGGCGCTGGGGGCTTTTCCTCGACTCCTCGTCCTCCTCGTGATCCCCCGTTGAAAGCACCAGCTGGTGCAGCGGAGGCGGGCTTGCGCTTAGGGCTGCAGCGGGTAGGCTCTGGTGGCGGAGCCTAGCAGGCTGGGCAGGCAGGCTTGTGCAGCGTGGCAGGAGGGTGACGGCAGCGGCAATGTGACAGGGCATGCATTGCGTGACGGGGAACGTTGAAAAAAAGATGCAGCAAGGTGTGGATTGATTAGCGAGGTGCAGTCGTGCTCGTCGAGCGTAGGGGCCGGCGGCGCGTCAGGCGTGGTTGCCGGTCGGGCGGGGATGGCAGGCGGCGGGCGAGCGCGTAGGGCGTCGGGGATGGAGGTTCTTTTTTTAATCTGAGAGCAGATCGATTGAATTGTCGCTCTGGCGCGTTCCACACTCCGTACTCCGTCCCTGTAATCATGGATTAGCTTGTGACCGTTTGATTAATTGTTGTGTGCCCAGGATTAGTTGGATCACCCCTATCTCCCCCTTTTTATATTAGTGGTGACTTGAGGGACTGAAGATGTTGAGTTTCTTTTGTTATACCGGTGTCTATTAGACTTCATATAAGCTGTACAGTTGTAACCAGTACAGTAAAAATTACTAGGATAAAAATCAGAGGTTAGGGGTTTGTTTGAACCTGAAAAATAATTCTGTCAGCTAGCATTATAATTCGTGTAATTTAGCTACTCCGTTAGTCTATTATCGTAACCAATTTGGCGCACTGGAAATAAGTGTGTACGTGTAATTTCACTTGAATCTCATAAGCCATAAAGTTTAACTAATGCATGATCGGGAAGTTTAACTAATGCATGGATATCAGTGTGAACTGGGGCTTATCTTGCTGTATTTACTAGTTGATGTTTATGCCTTTATGGTAGGAAACCCAACATTTAGGCTCCAGTTCTTTTTCCTGCTACTAATTATTTAACACATTAGCCAAATGTGAAATGCGACTGCATTGACATGAGAATTGGGGTCTTCCTTCTAGAGTTCTATCTTTCTGAGTTTTCCTTGCTGGTGAAAGTGTGAATATTGATAGGGTGTTTAATCTCAGATTTGGCCACTGAAAGGATTTGGTCGGATTGATTCAAAGGTGTAGCACAGAGGTAAATTGAACTTTATTACCTCTTATTTAAAGTATTCCTTCCTCTCTCTATCTTCCCTTTTTGTATGTTAACTTATTGTTTGCCATTTTTTCCACAACTTTTGAAGTCACAGATCTAAGTGACCATATCTGGGAATTCATAGGACGCAACGAGGCCCTGCAATTGTGGGTGCATCTTGATGTCTACCATTCAATACTTCGCAATTTTGATCCTGGGATAATTTTGTAATTCCGCCGATCCTGTTGTAACTTTTGGTTAGTGATTCGTGTAAAGTAAATCCAGTCTGATTGTTTGCTGGAAATGCAAGTTTTGGGCATAGTTGACCAGCCGTCATATTAACATTTCGGTTCAACTAAACATGTTGGTTTGCTGGAACCAAGCTTGATCAGTTGTGCATTGAAGCATTTGCTTATTATAAGGCCATTTAAGCTGAAGGAATTTGCATTATCGGTGAGTGTTATTTACGTGATGTTATTCAAATCCAAGCCGTGTGAGCTAACTTTAAAAGAGATACTGCGAGTGGCGGCAGTGGGGGAGTGCGTGCTCATAAAATCCGTTCCGCCCGTAGGTGTAGCATTACTTTGCCATGGTCTTGTATCGCCTTAAGCTATTGCACATAAACAAACAGAAGCAGCACAATAAGAATTGATCCATGGCATTTTGTTCTGCTTTTGATACATGGACTGTAAAAAGAAACAGTGTTCACTCCGTTCATATTTATAAGGCACTCTACTTAACATTTCAATTTTGGCCGCATACACTCTAAAATGAGTTAATCTATGTATAAAATAAGTCTAGATTTACTCATTTTAGTATGTATATAGCCAAAATTAAAATGGTAGATAAATAGAATGCCTTACAAAAGTGAACGGAGGGACTACCATAATTTCTTTTGTATTAGCTATTTTATCATTTCATTTAAAGAGAGGTTTTTTTCCTTCATAGTCTGCCAATTTTCTCTAGCATATTATCATCCTACATCCATCGGTTATCATATCATAATATCAAATATCGAAAATTTTATTTTTACTTAAAAACACAAAAAACAAAGAAAATGCAATTCCAAATATTGTGATACCAGTAAATCCTCGTCGTGCGTTTAATTTGACAAGTAGACGTGCACGCGCAACACACGTCTTTACAAATCGTGTCTTTTGATTAAGCTGAATATCACCACTCTAGCTGCCATAAACTCTTTCTAATCCATTCCTCTTAGTAGGGTATTTATTCTCCACTTACGTCTTTACAGATAATGTCTTTGATTAAGCTGAATATCACCATCTCTGGCTGCCATAAACTCTTTCTAATCTATTTCTCTTAGTAGGATATTTATTCTCCACTTGCAGTGTGCTAGAAGGGATTATATTGTCTACGTTCCTTTCTGTCGGTGTTGCTTGAATCGGCCTCTGCTGGATGTTAAATGTCGTAAGGTTATCCTTCCCTGGTTTCGCCTTGCTAGACTGATTTATCAGAAACATAGGATCAGGCCAGAAACTGGTTCCGCTGAGCAGTAACCACAGAACAAGTATACCAAGGTAGAGAACATGCGAAGAAGAGATATTGTGATGCTCCATACGGACCATATCCGCACAAGACATAGTTCTGACTTCTGAATCCAAGCCCACACGTCGAGCTTATTGCTTATTGGCTCATCTTCTTCACAGTATGGTTATTTCTTCTGGATCCAAAAATTCAGAAACACCCTCTGTTAGTTGTTGTTGTTGTTGGACGAAAAGTCCCGATTATGAACCCAAAAATGTATGCATCTTCATCTCAAAGTTGCACCGGTGATATTTGACTGCAAACAGAGTATTTTCAGCACACACGACAAAGGAACTTCAGGCTATGTAATCCTTCAATCAATTAATCAATGAGGATGCAACTTGATTTAACCAATGTAGTGTTGAACTGAACTCAGAACCCTTTTCTCAGACAATGTGATATAAAACCATATTTTGACAAGTACATGGTGTGAAAGAAATTAAGAGATGCTTCAAAGTTTATAGGCAACAACATAGACTGCACACCTTTATCGTCCGCATCAGTGCCACGAAATAAGAAAGGACTTCGGTTCAGCATTTGCATTCTTACTCTTTGCTAATGACTGTTTACTGCACAAGCTTTATCAACTTGCATGTGACAACACATAAAAAAGGGGCATCCTGCTGCAGAGTAGCGGTCACGGTTCATGCAGTTCATGTTACGATGATTCATGTTCAGTTTTCAAACGGGCAATCTCTAAAATTCTATTTACCTTTGGTGCCGATGCAATCTTCAATTGAGATAATCTTCTCTGAATTCAAGTCCATACCTGAGCCGAGATTGGAACATGAACTGAACCTTCGATTTGTTTTGAAGAAAGTGACCCGTTTCTTAAAACATTGAACTGAACCTAGGATAATCTGAAGTCCATGAACTGAACATAGAATAGTGTGAATACACAGGCCTGATTATAGGCTAATAATCAGACCATAATCTGATCTTAGGAAAGGAAGACGTCGAACCTGAAACAAGTCCAACCGCGTGCGGCTGGCGGGTGAAGGGCAGCATGGGTGTCCTCGCGTGCAGCGTGCTAGCGCTGGGTCGGGGGAGTCCGGCGGCGGTGGCGTGCTTGCCAGGGGCGGCAAGCTGTCGCTGCGGGAGGGCGGTGGCGTCTTGCTCGCCAGGGGCAGCGGGCAGGCTGTCTCTGCGGGAGGGAGGTGGCATGCATCCATGGCCGGCGAGCGTAGCTCACGCCAGCCGGCCTCCACGCCCGCGGTCAGGAGCACCTCGCACACTCGCGAAGCGGAAACAGGGGCCGCCCGTCCCATGCCTCCTCTCTTGGCTTGCGCGCGCGGGGCCGGCCGGCGAGCCAAGCCCCGACCTAATGACCTCCACGGCCAGGTAGCTTCCAAGCTTCGCCCCCGGTGCCGCCCTTCACCTCCTCTTCCGGCCACGACCGTCCCCGCGTCTTGCTCTGAACTTTCTCCTCTCTCACTGGCCCTGCTGCTACTCTCGCTGGCCGGAACGATTTATTTTTTAAGCGGTGGCAATTTTTGTAATTATCAACCTGAAAAGGTGTGTTGAGTTGCTCAACATTGTTGAAACAATCTGATCCATTGATCTGATATCGAACGATTCAAATTTAATGTATCCGTAACATGTTTGCTCTTTTAATAGTAGTATAGATAGATTATAAGGCACGACCAGGGAACATTTGATGACAACGATTATTTTGAAGTTCATCTACATTTATCGGCTCACGTTTTTTTTATGTCAAAGTTGTTGGTCTAGCCATCTAATTTGAATTCCCTGTCTACAGGAACTTTGATGCTGTGCAACATTGCTGCTTTGAAGGTTTCAAGCATGTTAGGCGTAGAAGGAATCAAGGAAATAATTATGAACATGTGCCAGCAACCTCGCATACATAGATATACTAAACATGAAAAATTATGGAGCACTTTCTATATTTTAAAACATATGGTATTTTATTCGGTGAAGTGTGTTTGACCAAAATTTACTTGCTAACATGTAAGTTCCCTGTCACAGATACGATTTGGAATCCCATTTTAATTTATATGATCATGCTAGAGTGCAAGATATGATTACCCATATGAAACGAGAAAATTACTTTCTTTGAGGGGGTTTCTCTAAGCCCCCACCTATTTTAGACGTATTTATTGCACAAAAAATTCCGAAACAAAATAAGCATTGCACTACACGTTAGTAACAAAAGCCATAAGCAATATCGATGACATATCCTTTGTTAATCTAGTCACAATGAGCACGTGATCGAATCACAGCAGAACTGTCAGCATTCAGAGATTTTATTGTAAGAAACACAAGCTGATATTTAAAAGATTTATATTTAAGCATTCTGAATAGCTGAGAATTCGAATTGGACAAGCATAAGTGGTGCGAATAAATGTAGCAATAATAACTTCTACTACTTAGAAGATAAACTTGTAGGCTCAAGTTAGCTACGAGGAGGGGAGATTTGCAGCCAGCTCCTTGTGGAAAGAAGGGCAGCTTTTCATCAGATGCCCAAAGCCGTCGCTCGCCATGACCGCCTTGAGGTTGCCTGGAGACGCGAGGAACTTGAAGCATGCGCGCTTGAGTTCGGAGCAACCATGCTGCTCGGCTAGCGCCAATGTAGTTGCTGTGGTGGCCGTGTCCATGAAGCGGCACAAGGTGCCCTCACAGATGGACTTGAGCCTCTCGAGGTTATACCTGTCCGCCACTGCAAGCAAATGCTGAGCCATCGCAACTGCATCTTCGCTCTCCTCTACATGTGGCAGCGAGTCCGTGTAGATGAAGTGGAGCATGGCCTTGAAGACCTTGGCTTCAATATCCTCGATGCGAACACAGGCGTCCGTCTTCTCCTTCATCGAGCCGTGAAACTCCGCTTTGAAGACAGGCGACCGAGCAGCGAGCACGCACCTGTGCGCACCGAAGGTCTCCGTGCCGACCTCCAACGTGACGTCGGTCCCCTCACCATCGGCGAGGAGCTGGCCGAAATGCAGCTGCAAGTCGGACGGTGGCCTCGGCACCTCATCCGGCCGGGCGAGCTCACCGAAGATGCTTACCACTGTCAGATCACACCGGACACTGAAGACATCATCCTTCAGGTAAACCGATTTCTCCAACTCGCTCCGTGTGATGACTCCATGCGAATCTCTCGGTGCTAGTTTTTTGGAGAAGGTGTTGCGTGTGCCTGTGGAGTGCCATGACTCTGCTAGTTTCCCCTCGTGGTCGAGCAGACTGACGTTGAATTGCGCAGTGACTTCGCTGTCGTCGTTGCCGTCGAGAAACAGAATAAAGCTTACCAGGCTGGCGTCGGACAAGCAACATCCGTTTGGGTAGTATCTCAGACACCAGCGATGGCCTCCGACGGCGAAGGCTTCAGATTCGATGAATTTGCCGTTGCCGAGCCGCTTGGTTAGGGAGTACCCTTTTATCTTGAGTTCATGCGACCCCGCTACGCGCTTGGCGACGATGGCCGACGCGGATCTCGACGGCGCGCCGCCGCCGTTGTTCCCGTCGGAAGATGGAGCGGAGTTGGACATGGCTGTTAGGTTAGAGCCAGGCTACAACGCGGCAGAAAATAATTTTACAAGGGTGTGGGCGTCTAGGCCTTATCACATCACGCATGGATCGAGGCGCAGCTGTGCAACACAAGGAAACCCAAACTATATAATGTTATGATCCCTAAATCAGCGTGATTATATTCTTGTTTGTTTTAGTACGGAGTAGCTTTGATTTTTTTAGGAAGGTCATTCGGCGCACTTCATTGATCTTCAAACACAGTTACATGATCGTTTATATGCTTAGGAAAGATAAAGGTGGGGGATGATCATCCCAGAAACAATCTAAATGTTCAGAAAAGCTATGCGTAGCTAATGTATGAGCTACCTCATTGGCCTCCCTATTACAATGTTCAAAAAGGTTTTCTCTAAATCCGGACACAAGAATGTTGCAAATCATCAAAAATAGCTGCTGAAGAAGTCTGTGAGAAACCTACTTCTTTCATAGTTTCAGTAACTTGTATGTTATTGGATTGGATAATAAATTTGTGGCTTCCAAGGTACTGTGTTAGGCTCAGACCTTCTCTCAAAGCATATGATTCTGCCATGAATGGATCTGCAACAAAATGTAGTTCCTTGGTAGCTTCGATCTTCTTTGCGTGTAGTAGAGCATGAGCAATAGGTTTCTTATATAGATTTAATATTCACAATTGATTACACACTTCGGGAATCCCACAAAACGCCGACGGCCGAATTATACGCCGACGGCCAAATGTCGGGGCCGTCGGCGTATAAGGCGAGCGAGGGAAGCCGAGAACGCGGCCGTCGGCGTAAAAAACCGGTCGGCGCAGCCCGACATACGCCGACGGCAGCCGTCGGCGTCTACAATGCCGTCGGCATACAATGCCCACCGCGACGGCACGCAAACGGAACTTTACGGCATTGATACGCCGACGGCGGCCGTCGGCGTCTACTTTTTCTATTTTTCTACATTGATACGCCGACGGCGGCCGTCGGCGTATACTTTTTCTATTTCCATTTAATATGAAATAATTCATATCGTTAAATCCGTAAATCAAAATTTAACAAATTAAATGTCTAAATCGATTAGAAAAATGAGAGGTGATATGGATGTCATATTTGAATTACTCTCATTTTTCTAATTGACATAGACATTTTATTTTTTAAATTTCGATTAACGGAATTAAAGATATGAATTATTCTATATTAAATGTAAAAAAGAAATAAAAGTAAAATTAATTTTATTGTCATTTATTCAAAATATACTATTACATAATCATTGTTACTTATTTAAATGGATTTTTTAAATTTAAACAATGAAAAAGTGTAACATCATAACTCGGAGGTTAATATGATTGATATGATACAAGTATCAGTAAGTTCTCATTTCTCATTTGGAAGCTAATCTTGAAGAAACTCAAATGTTAAGCATGCTTGGGTTGGAGCAATTTGAGGAGAGGTGACCGAACAGGAAACTTGACCAGCGTAATTACTTTGACCTATGATTAAATGTGTAATTAGAGATCTAGTATGTAGGTGAGTTAGAAATTTCGAAATAGAAAAAATAAAAAAGTTTTAAAAAAATCAAAAAATTCAAAAAAAATTGCATGCAAAGGCCGACGGCAATGCCGTCGGCGTATGGAGGGTTGACGGAACGGGCTGGCTGCCGTCTTGTGGGGCCCACCAAGCGTACGCCGACGGGGTCGCAGACGCCAACGGCAGCCGACGGCCTTCTGGTCTACGCCGACGGTTCCCAGCCGTCGGCGTTTTGTGGGATTCCCGTAGTGACACTATGGGTTTTTTACCGTACAACATGCTACAAAATTTAGGGTGTAATATTTAAAAGATCCAATTTCTAACACTGATTGGGCCAGAGTTAAGCCCAACTACAACTTGGTAATTCCCGTTAAGGGATGTAATTAATCATAATTAATAATCCTCATCAATTTACAGGTAATTCAAAGGATTTTAGCTGCTCTCACGCCCATGTGACGAGCGCCCTGCACTGCCTGGCCAGATGATGCACGTCAGGCAACTGCGTTGAATATGCACTCATAGGGATCGTCATTATCAGGACATTCGTGGGGATCTGCTCCAAGATACGGCGTAATAGCTAAACAAGTAGTAGAAGGTACAACATGGATATAGTTTGCAGGAAAAGGAAGAACAATAAAGAATATGAAATTAGGGTTTTGGGATCGCATGCCACCACACCTTCCACTCTCCCTGGTTATAATTAATGAGTACCCAGAGTAGTTATGCGTTCAATACTTCAATTAGTTCATAACAATCACTGCACTTAACACTAATGAGGTTTAGCTCGCTTATTACAGTTTTGGCCGTTAGATCTTGCTGAAGCGTTACAGGTACATCTGGACCGTTACTTGACTGACAATTATGAGTGTAACATCCTGATTTTTACGGGTTTAATTTTTTTTTTTTAAAGCAAAGGATGTTACGACATGATAATAAAATAAATATTTTATTCGTAGTCGATAATATTATTCCAGTGTGGTTTGAATTGAATTTGGAAAATACAAGATATTGATTTTTATTGCGTTTGAATTCAATTTGCCATTTTCCTCCTTATTGGTTTATCTGAAATTTTGCTTTTGAACTTTGGCCTCTCAACACACACGTGCATGCGTTGGCTGTAGCCATGCATGGCACATGCACATGCACGTACTGAACTGATCGATCCTTCCCTAATCTCTTTCTTTTTCTTCCCTTGTCCTGGACGTACTGCACCCAATTGATCTCTCTGTTCTTCTTATTCTTTTTCTGACGACTACCGAAGCAGTCAGCTAGCGCAGGAGGCCGGACCAGCAGCTCGATCGACCAGGCCCAGCCGCACTCGCTCGATGCTCTACTCGTACGCCCACATGAGACGCAGTCCCAGCTCAACACGCCAGGAACGCATCGTCTTCGTCTCTCTCTGCACTCTCAACGGACATACGCGAGCAGTAAAGGAAAGATCAATTCCCGTCCGAAACTGCCGCTACTGCCTCTTAATCGGCAATGAATTGCCATTCAACCGCTCTAATCTTCCATATGTAAAGGCTCAGAGCGATGGCATCGACTCCTCTTCCATCTCAGTCCACCGCCTGAGCCATAGGCTCCCACTTCCATCTGATTCCGCCCGGTGAACCGACGAACGCTGTTCGCGTTCCCGGCAGCTGCAACTACTGGAGGGCGATCTGCTGCGCAAGGAGTACCGCGTGGAGGAAAAGGGTTGATTCTGAAGACTAGAAGCTCAAGCTCGTCATCATATCTGACGCAATCTGCAACTCCCATCTCTTCACTACATCGACCTCCTAGGACAACTACATCCAGCTCGGTGAGCACAAACGTCTTTCCTTGCACACAATCGTTAGTTCCATAGACGCCTATCCAGTAGACATGATTTCCGGCTATAGAGTTCTAGTTGACCGCGTGGCCGTAGCTCCGATGCCACCCGATGGCATTGGCATGGCACTATGGCAGCGTATCTTCCATCCCTTGGATCTTCATGATCCCTACATAGAAAACGTTCCTAATGATCTTAGCAATCCAGCCGTAGTATTTGTTCTCATATACCTATGTTAGTTTACAAAATTAATTTGAAAACATGTATGCATTCGACCCAAATTCAACCCTAATTGAATTTGACACATTGTTTGGACGTAGGTAGTTTCATTTCTGATATTTGTATATGCCCAGTTTAGTGTTTGCATGTATGTTATTCCGTAGGTTTGCTTAGTTCAGTAGTAACAGGTTTATTTGTTTACCGTCGCATGTTCAGTTATAGATTCATTGAGTAGAATTAGGTAATGTTGCCACTGTTCTCATTAGTGTTGCTGCTGATTAGTTGGTACGGCTTAGCTTCTTCTGTAACTATGTTAGTTCTGTTGTTTCGTTATCTAGTAGATTGATCTCTTGTTGTTAAGCTAGTTTCATTTCGTGTCTTCCTTACAAGTATAATTGGTGTTAGCTAGACATGCTTAGCCTACAGTAGTGTTTCCATGTTTAATCCATGCTTAATTCTGTTTTGTAGTGACCATGCTCTTTTCTTGTTGGTTGTTTATATGATGTGAGCATAGGATAGTTGTTTCAGTACTTTGTTGTCGCATGAGAAGTTGTAGGCTTTCTGTTAGAATGTTTGTGCATTGCATACTTATACAGTACCACATATAGTGGCTATATTATATAAATACTATTTTTTTAATATAATACTGTTAGTTGGAAACGGTAGACGAACCGACGCACCTTGAACCATCAGAACCTTGCTAGCCTTCTTTGGGTTTATTCGACACCTCTTTATTCGAGCTTATTTCATCGTATTACTTTTATTTATTGGTTTGCAATTGCTTTGATACGACGATTAGGGAGTGGCGAGGATTACGATCACGACCAAGGAGGTGAAGAGCAGGAGTTCAACAACGAAGGCATGCCCCCCCCCTCTCATGTTTTTATCCTATGTTTTTAAAAGGGGCATTATTTATTGTTTTAAAATTATGCATGCTATTTTCAATTTACTGGCGTGTCGATTGACACACCAGCCTGATCCGCTTGTCGCCTTATATACTTGATACCCTGAGTAGAAATTATATAGTAATCCTGTAGAGTAGAAATGCTTAGTCATGCTTAATATCCAGTAGGATATCTTTATCTTGCCTCTTTGGAGGAATTGGTTGACCTTTGGGTCACAAACATATTTCTGGACATGATGAGCTCGTTGAGCTTGGCTGATGAGCCGTTGTTGCTTCCTCTACTCTACCTTCTACTCTGGGTGAAACTTACCATCTAAACATTGGCGCGGGCGACTGCTGGATCAACTGATGAAGGAGCGATTGGCTGCCCTTCACAAGCTGAAGGGGGCAATCCGTCGTCCGTGCCGCATAAGGGCCTAATAAGTCTCGGATTTGAAGATTGTGACCACCGTGCAACCACATGCTAATGGGCTCTGGCTGGGTCAAGTAAGTTAGTCAGCCTTTGGTGTCGATGTCGCCGTACCGCAGATGGGGTGTCTGCCTACGGGAGAACCTTCGGCACAGATGGGGGGACCGGTTTGGGGACGTACTCTCAGTTCCGGCGCCATACCCGGTGGGCATGTCACATCTTTGGGGGATCTAGCTAAAAGACCTTGTCACGAATTCTCTATTGCTATGCTAGCGACGGCTGGTTGCAATTAGGCGAGTTTGTGACGTGTGGTGAAAGTGTACCACCTCTGCAGAGTGTAAAACTATTCGAATAGCCGTGTCCACGGTCATGGACGACACATGAATCTTTCTTGACATACAGGAACCCTGTTTTGCTACTTCCCTCTACCCCTATTCTGGAATTCTATGGAGAACGTGAGGTGTCGTGGACACTCACGATGTTGAGAAACATTACACTGAATACAAAATCTGTTTTCATCTAAAATTGTTTTTATCAAAACTATTATGGTATTGCAAATAAAATTGGCTTTTATGCAAAAGAACCATACAACCTTCCTTTGAAGCCACATGTAGCTATTATAGGTCTTGCATGAGGGGGCACGCTGAGTACATTATTATGTACTCATCGCATTGCTTTTGTTGATTATTCAGATCACTACGAAGAAGAAGAAGACTACGACTACTACGACGATGCTTAAGAGTGAGGCCTCGTGGACTACATCGACTGCCTGTGGCTAGATGGAGTCACTTCGCATTTATATTTCCGCTGAGCTTTCTGATTGTAACAAATGTCACAAGACATTTCACTATTGCTATTCAAACTATGTAACTGTACTTTTTGTACGTTCTGCAATGGTATCATTTCGCTGTGTTGTCAACATTGATCTTGGGATTGACATGATTACACAGGAGGTCTGGAAGTGTAATTCCGGTCCTCACAATGAGCTAGTGGAGGATAACTGACAGCCTGAAGATTAGCAGAAGTTCATGTTTTGACAGTGAAGTCGTCTTTAGCTGCTGTGACTGTGAGAGACAAATGCAAGCTCATGAAGATGAAGATTGTGCCCGAAGGGTGTTTCTATTCAGCGATCTTGGGCATGCTGTCCACCGTCATGGTTGTATATAGATGCTGATGTGTGTAGGTTAGAAACTGTATATCTCTTTTGGTCGCATGTATATGTTACCAGTGTTGCGTTATGATCGGATTGCTTTGGTGTTGGATGACTGATTCATTGTTGGGTGCAGTGAAGAAAATGTGTGCTTTTATATTGATATAGAAAGAGTAAACAAGGAGGCATAAGCCAACCGAAAGGAGAAAATAAAAATAAAGAACATGTTAGATTAATCTATAATTTTCGCAAGGTGTTTCGCACCGGCTAAGATATAGTTTTTTCCCTTTTTTTTATTCTTTATATGAGCTCATACGACATCGAGAATTTGTTGTTGAATAGTATAGCGTTTCTTTTTTTTAAATCTCCCAAGTGATGAGGGTGCTCGGAGCTCTTCACGGCGCATAGGTACATGCTCGCCGCTCGTTCCTCGGTCTTCATGACGCAGCTCTTCGGCCCTATGCTGGAGAATGCCGCAGTGCGCGTGCGGATCGACGACATGGAGCCGAGAGTCTTCGAGGCCATGCTCGAGTTCATCTACACTGACTCGTATCCTGAGGTACTAATAGACGCAGGCGAGGCGGTGGAGATGGCCCTCGTGGCGGCGGACAGGTATGGCCTCGAAAGGCTGAAGTTGATCTGCGAGGACATGCTGTGTGACAACATTGACACGAGCACGGCGGCGACCATCCTGACGCTAGCCGAGCAGCATGGCTGCCGCGTGCTCAAGGAGGCGTGCATCTACTTCCTCCGGTGGACTCCAGGCAAGCTGGAGGCGGTCATGGCGAGCGACGGCTTTCAGCACCTCAAGGCAAGCTGCCCCTCCCTCGTCAATGCTATCATCAACCAGGCCGTGGCCGTGCCCGGATCACACGTTCTCAGGATTGAAGGCTATTCCTGAACACAAGGGCTCGGCGAAGGAAGATGCATCACGTCCGTTATGTTCGTCATTGGAGGCCGTGGCTGGCGTATCCAGTGTTAGAGTAGATTTGTGTATATTGTATTTTGCCCATATGTTAGGGGCCTTCCTGCATATTCACCTGTACATGTACTATATATATGTGGCCTTTGGCCCCCTGGTAATACAAGCAGTCTATTACCCTAACATGGTATCAGAGCCCTGGTTTTAGGGTCTCTTTTTTTCCTCTCTCCACGTCCGTGCCGCCGCCGCCGTCGCGCCCCCGGCTCCTCGCCGCCGCGCCCCGGCCGTTGCCGCCGTCCTCCCCGTCCCGCCCGTCGCTGCCGCCGTCCGCGTCTTCCCGTGCTTGACATCCCCGTGCTCGGTCGAGCTCGTCTGGCTGCTGCTGTCCGCGTTCGATCGTCCCGAGGTCAGCGCACAGATCGATCTTGTGCTGGTTCCGCCGCCGGCCGTTTCGTGCTCCTGGTCCAGTTTGTCTCTTGCTGGCCCACGTGCTCCCTGCTGCTCCACGTTGATCGATCCCTGCTGCTCCACGTTGATAGCTCCCGATCGTGCACGCGGCTGTGCTTGCCTGATCACTCGTGAGCTAGCAGGAAGGCTAGCTTTTCACCGATCAGATTGCTCCCGCTGCCTCCCTGCTCTCCCGTCGTGGCGTGCTGCGATTCCCGTCGTGGCGTGCTGCCCCCGATCCAATCTCTGATCTGAGTTGACTTTCTAAAAAAAAAAAAAAAAAAAAAAGAGATGTCTACCTCGTCGGGCTATGTTGCGATTCCTCGCTGCCCGATTATCTTTGATGGAGCGAATTACCCTGATTTCGCTAACTTCATGCGCGTCCACATGCGCGGTCTTCGTCTGTGGGGTGTGCTTTCTGGCGAGGTCCCTGTCCGCCCCACCCCGTTGCTCCTTCGGTGCCTGTTGCACCGACGCCTACTGCCCTTGCCTCTGATGCTTCTCAGGAGGACAAGGATTCCGCCACTCGTGCTGATGCTATTGCTCTGACTGCTTATGACCGGCAGGTCCAGGACCATTCTGCTGCTGTTGCGACATACCGGCAGGATCTGACTGCCTACTCTCAGTGGATAGATGAGGATGCTCGTGCTGCTGCTGTTCTGACTTCCAGTGTCCTGCCTCAGTATGCTGCTGAGTTTATGGCTCTTCCCACTGCTGCTGCTCAGTGGGCCTTTCTTCGTCAGCGTTATCAGCCGTCTGGGGATGCTCTTTACCTGTCTGTGGTCCGCCAGGAGCATGCCCTTCAGCAGGGCGATTTGACTATTGATGAGTTCTACACTCAGAGTGCTGCTATTTGGCGTCAGCTTGATTCTCTTCGTACGCCTGTGTGTGCCACCTGTCCCTGCTGCTTGATTGTTCGCGCCGACCTGGAGTTTCAGCGCGTCTTTGAGTTCTTGTCGCGGCTCCGCAAGGAGTTTGAGCCACGCCGTGCACAGCTACATGCCCGTGGTCGTGTTCCGCTCTCTGAGGTCCTGTCTGAGCTTCGTGCTGAGGAGACTCGTCTTCGTGGTGCTGGTCTTCTGGAGGTTCCCTCTGTTCTTGCTGCTCGTGGTCCTCCTGCGCCGTCTGCTCGTGGTCCTGCTCCGCCACAGCCTCCGTCGCGGTCTTCAGTACCGCCGATACTACCTACTCCTCAGGTCCAGGGTCAGAGTCAGCCCCCGCAGTCTCGTGGTTCTCGTGGTCCTTGCACCTACTGTGGCAAGCCTGGCCATGATATTTCTGGCTGCTGGCAGAGGGATCCCAGCTTACGTCAGCAGTATCTTGCTCGTCGGAGGACTGGTTCTTCAGGATCTTCAGGCTCTTCAGGTTCTTCTGCTGCTGCACTGTCTGATCAGGACATTATCCGTGGTCTTCGTGGTCTGCTCGCTGCTTCCGGCTCTTCCTTGCCGGGTTCTGCTGGTTCTGTGTCTGGATCTTCTGGCAACACGCGACCACCACCTTCTACACAATCAGGTATGTCATCCCCGTGGTATCTGGATTCTGGAGCTTCTTTTCATATGACTTCTGCGTCTTCTATTCTTTCTGCTCTTCGCTCTCTTATTTCTCCTGTTCGTGTCATCACGGCTGATGGTACCTCTCTTCCTGTTTCTAGTCGAGGCACCCTCTCTACTTCATCTTTCTCTGTTCCTGATGTTTCTCATGTCCCTAGCCTTAAGATGAACTTGTTTTCTGCTAGTCAGCTTACTGATTCTGGTTGTCGCGTCATTCTTGACGCTGATTCTTGTGCTGTTCAGGACCGTCGGACTCAGGCCCTGGTTGGAGCTGGCCCTCGTAGTCTTCAGTCTCCGGGGCTCTGGGAGTTAGACTGGCTTCGTGTTCCTTCCGCTGCTACTTCATCTGCCAGTTCTCCTGCGGTTGCTGCTTCTGTCACTGGCTCTTTCCAGCAGTGGCATCATCGGCTGGGTCACCTTTGTGGCTCCCGTTTATCGTCATTAGTTCGTCGAGGTCTTCTAGGGTCTGTTTCAGGAGATGTGTCTTTACATTCATGTCAGGGTTGTAGGTTAGGTAAACAGATTCAGCTTCCCTATCCTACTAGTGCGTCTGTATCTCAGCGACCTTTTGATTTAGTTCATTCAGATGTTTGGGGTCCGGCTCCCCTTCAGTCAAAGGGGGGTCATCGATACTATATTTTGTTCATTGATGATTTTTCTCGGTACACCTGGTTATTTTTTATGCGCTCTCGCAGTGAGGTTCTCTCCATTTATAAGCGCTTTGTTGCCATGGTTCGTACTCAGTATTCCACGCCTATTCGTGTCTTTCGTGCTGATTCTGCAGGTGAGTATATCTCTCAGCACTGCGTGGTGTTCTTGCTGAGGAGGGTACCCTTGCTCAGTTTTCGTGTCCCGGTGCCCATGCTCAAAATGGTGTCGCCGAACGTAAGCATCGTCATATTCTTGAGACTGCCCGTGCTATGATGATTGCTTCCTCTCTTCCGCCACATTTCTGGGCTGAGGCTGTCGCTACATCGACTTACCTCATTAACATTCAGCCCTCTGCTGCCCTTCAAGGTGGCATTCCTCTCGAGCGTCTTTCTGGTACCTCTCCAGATTACTCGGCTCTTCGTTTGTTTGGTTGCGCTTGCTATGTTCTTCTTCCTCCCCGCGAACGCACCAAACTGACCGCTCAGTCTGCTGAGTGTGTTTTCCTTGGGTACAGTGATGAGCATAAGGGCTACCGCTGTTGGGACCCTGTTGCTCGTCGGATGCGCATCTCTCGTGATGTCACGTTTGATGAGACGCGCTCCTTCTATCCTCGCCATACCTCTGGCACTTATCCGGTGGATGATATTTCTTTTCTTCTTTTTCCGGATTCACCTCCTGCTGTCTCTTCCCCATCTCCTAGTTCTCCATCTTCTACACCTGGTGCGCCTCCTCCATCTTCGGAGCCATCCTCTCCTCCGTCTAGTACCCCTAGTACTCCTCGTTCTCCTGCCTCGGCTCCTCCTTCTCCTATTCCTTCTTCCTCTTCTTCGGCTCCTCCTTCTTCCTCTTCTTCTGATGAGTCATCTTCTGCTGATGAGCCTTCCCATTCACGGCCTGTTCGTCAGCGTCGTCCTCCAGACCGTTATACTCCTAGTAAGTATGGTCTTTCTGTTGTCTCCGAGCCGACTTCTTATCGGGATGCTGAGCGTCATCCTGAGTGGCAGCTGGCCATGGCTGAGGAGATTGCTGCGCTTGAGCGCACTGGCACCTGGGATCTTGTTTCTCCCCCTTCAGGTGTTCGTCCTATCACGTGTAAGTGGGTCTATAAAATTAAGACCCGCTCTGATGGATCTCTCGAGCGCTATAAAGCGCGTCTTGTGGCTCGTGGCTTTCAGCAGGAGCACGGCCGAGACTATGACGAGACTTTTGCTCCTGTCGCTCATATGACCACTGTTCGTACTCTTCTTGCTGTTGCTTCTGTTCGACGCTGGTCTGTATCCCAGCTTGATGTTCAGAATGCTTTTCTTAATGGCGAGTTGAGTGAGGAGGTTTACATGCAGCCTCCTCCTGGGTATTCTGTTCCCGATGGGATGGTTTGTCGTCTTCGACGATCCTTATATGGTCTCAAACAGGCCCCTCGTGCCTGGTTTGAGCGTTTCTCCTCTGTGGTTATTGCCGCTGGCTTCTCTCCCAGTGCTCATGATCCAGCACTGTTTGTCTACACCTCTTCTCGGTGTCGGACCTTGTTGCTTCTCTATGTTGATGACATGATCATCACTGGTGATAACCCTGAGCACATTGCCTTTGTTAAGGCACGTCTACGTGAGCAGTTTCTCATGTCTGATCTTGGTCCTCTTCGCTACTTTCTTGGGATTGAGGTTTCTTCTACAGCCGATGGCTTCTTTATCTCCCAGGAAAAGTATATTCAGGATCTTCTTTCTCGGGCTGATCTTAGTGATGAGCGTACCGTTGAGACTCCTATGGAGCTTAATGTTAAGCTTCGATCCACTGATGGTGAGCCTCTTTCTGATCCCACACGTTATCGCCATCTTGTTGGGAGTCTTGTTTATCTCGCTGTCACTCGCCCTGATATCTCTTATCCCGTCCATATTCTGAGTCAGTTTGTCTCAGCTCCTACCACCGTTCACTATAGTCATCTCCTCCGTGTCCTTCGTTATCTTCGTGGCACGATTACTCGTCGTCTTTTCTTCCCTAGTTCCAGCTCTCTCCAGCTCCAGTGTTACTCGGATGCCACGTGGGCGAGTGATCCTACGGATCGTCGTTCACTTTCTGCTTACTGTGTGTTTCTTGGTGGTTCGCTTGTTGCTTGGAAGACGAAGAAACAGGTCGCGGTTTCCCGTTCGAGTGTTGAGGCTGAGCTGCGGGCTATGGCTTCGTTGATTGCTGAGGTGACCTGGTTACGGTGGTTGCTTGCAGATTTTGGGGTCTCTGTTACGACACCCACTCCACTTTTGTGTGACAGTACAGGTGCTATCAGTATTGCACGTGATCCGGTCAAGCATGAGCTGACCAAGCATATTGGTGTTGATGCTTTCTATACACGTGCTCAGGTGCAGGATCAGGTTGTTGCGCTTCACTATGTGCCTTCAGATTTGCAGCTGGCAGATTTCTTTACAAAGGCACAAACTCGAGCGCAACATGACTTCTTACTCTCCAAACTCAGTGTTGTGGATCCACCCTGAGTTTGAGGGGGGGTGTTAGAGTAGATTTGTGCATATTGTATTTTGCCCATATGTTAGGGGCCTTCCTGCATATTCACCTGTACATGTACTATATATATGTGGCCTTTGGCCCCCTGGTAATACAAGCAGTCTATTACCCTAACATCCAGTACTACCCGGACGGCCATAGCTCAGAGCACGCCGGCTGGATATCCGTCTTTCTCGTGCTTGATCGCGCCCCCGTGAACAGAGCCTCCGCCAAAGCGCGGTACCAGATCAGCTTGCTCGGCCTCGACGGGAAATCCGTGCCGTCGTGCAGCATGGCTAGCGACACACCATGTGAATTCTCCGGCAGACAAGGACATGGCGGTGCACTCGTCCAGAGGAAGGTCTTGGAGGGATCGGGCTACCTCAAAAATGATGGTTTCAGTCAGGTGCGATATCACCATCGCAGAGTAATATCAGGACGTATTCAGTGGAGACTAGAGGAAAGTTACTAGCATATAGGAGATGATGCGTGTAGGTGTGAGGTCAAGGTATGCGGCTCTGATCATGGCCACCTCCATCATAGTTGTAGCGACTTTTTGTTGCTGAGCGGCTGACTTTGGATTGATCAATGTTGTAACTTGTAAGATTTGATGAATAATTGCGGATGGCTGTGTGCATCAATTTGATGCAGAGGCCGGGGATCCGCACCCCCTTATCTAAAAAAAAAACTAGCATATAGGAGTACACCGTTGTGTTCACCGTGCCGTGGAGGTGAAAGCCGAATAAACCTTCAACCTGGTCGATTCAAACGAACTTGGGTTTTCCTTGTATGCACAAGACAACTCCATTTTCCTGTTGTTTTGTTCACACAGGAACAGTGTGATGAACAGAGAGTTTCTCAGTCGAAGTGGGTAGTTTGGATTGTTAACTACAAGAAGTTAATTAAGTGCTCCATGATTGTTTGGTTTAGTTAAGTCATTGTTTACATCCATTAACCCAGATTCCGTTACTTGTACTCCCTCCGTTTCAAATTAGATGACTTCCATTTGTCCACATGCGGATGTATCTAGACATGTTACAAGTATAGATACATCCGTATGTGGATAAATGAAAGTCATCTAATTTGGAACGGAGGGAGTAGAACTGAACAAACAAGGTCCGTGACAGGTTCAATTATTTCAGCATTCAGAGTGCATGCAGGAAATTAAACAGTTTGATAGCTGATCCTCACAAGGCACGCAACCATGTTTATCATAATCTCACTGCCGATACACCGCTAACATTATTACAAACCCTAGGCGATTGGGCTAATCCAAGAAAATCAAACGGACAGATGTAGTAGTAGTTCAAACTCCACGACTAAAACAGGACGGAGGGAGTACTAAGCAAGCAGCACAAAATAAGGTAAGCCATTACATCTCACCCAAGAGAGCAACAATCTGTCCATCAGCAGGAGCCTGAAGAAATACGTCTTGCCGAACTACCTCAGGGGTGCTAATGCGTCATCCTTGCACATCCTGCACATGTTTGAGCACAACACATCAGAATGAGAATAGATCAATAGAGCAATCTACCAAATAAAACCTGGCCAACACACAGAAGCATATTATATTGCCAAGTTTGCGATTAGCACCAATGACACTACCCCAAACATAGTAGACACCACTTAATCCTAAAAAAACTGAATGGAAACAGCGAAGGGGATCACCAGTCCAATTTCTCCTAGGGATATGAGAAAGAGTAGAACTGTAGTACATGATCTTAATCTTGTTTGGTTACGCAGCTTTCCAAAGGATTTATATGTTCATATTCTCAGGAAGATGTTGAGTTACCATTTTGTACATGGAACGAATACTAGTAAAGTTTCCCTCCTTTTCAATATCTCAGCTGAGAATATTTTCATGTTCACTGCTCCCCAAGAGTAAACAGTACCACATGGAACACAACTGTGTTTCCAAACTTTAGCTAAATTTCAACAATCTGCTCCAAGATAAACCAAACTCAGAATCATGTTGGTAACTATGAGTAAGAACAGTTTGTTCATTGCAAATATTATGGAACTCAGGGAACTGAGTAAGGGGAGAAGTATCACATTATTCAGTATAGCTTACCATTACAAGTTTCCTTTTTTTACTAATAATATAAAAACATTATCAGAGTTCTGGCATATCGATTTGTGTATCCTTCATAAATGAAGTAGGTGCTTGACACAAGAACAACTTTTAGATATGTATTGATGAGAAAATTAGCATCAGTGACAATTGTGCCTGCGATTATTGCCCGTATGGTGCACCTCAAATTAATTTCAAGATTATATGCTACTAACATTAGCTATTACGTAGTATCTGACTACAATTCATGTGCATTCTAGAACATCAAAGCGAAGGACGACAAAATATCAATAAAAAATTGTAGTGGGACACTCTCCCACTGTTCATATTTTAAAAAATTACCGCAAAAGGTGAAGTTAAATCAGAATCCTATTAAGTTAACAAAAGGTTTGGTAGAAAACTTCGAAAACAAATTCAAATAAATTTCACACAATTTTGTATGAGACAACCTTGGAAAAAATAAGTAATGTAAACAATGGTACAAGACAAGAACCCTAAATCAGCAAATTGTATAGGATACCCTCCTAGTTTTAATAAACATATGAAGAGAATGAGATGAATTTCAAGAAAAAAATACTGAGTTATATAGAAAAACAAAAGAATTACAGCAAACAACACTATGATATTTGCGCTTGGCATATGGGTAACATGTTTATATTCTATCAATTTCTTGTTGAAGCAGAAAAGTATACCATGATCACTTGTTAGAAATTACCAAGCCTGATTTTCAGGATTTCAACGGTGTCAGTATTTCAGGGAAACGAAATACAATAGCCATAATGCTGACAACGCTAAGCACATGCTTTAATACATTAACATGGTGCCTTGCCTAATTTGTAGTTTTGCACTTCTGCTAGTTAAGAAAAAAACAATATAACTGGATCAAAGGTCTGTGCTAAAACAAAGGCCAATCAAAAAATTTCAGCAGCACCATCAATACATGTTGTGCGCTATGACAGTAGCGCGAATGAGATATTTTGTCTATCAAATGACAGCATCTGGCATCGACTGTTGAAATTTAATTCTGTCACTCTTGTGGAACTTTTGGTCCCAAAATAATGTTTTGCTAAAACACCAAAAATAAAAATAAAGCAATGACAAGCTAGTAGGATGCTCATGAAAACATAAGCACGGCATATTTTAGCAATGACAAGCTAGTAGGATGTTCATGAAAACATACGCACAGCATATTTTGTTCATGGCATAAACTGCATGGGTATAAATTTAAGAAGAATACAACATCCTAAACATGTGAATTTATAGTAAGAATGGGTGTAATTTGTATCTCCGCGATATTAATATACATTCTTTATCTAAAAAAAATAGTAAGAATGGGTCAATAAAGAAGCATTAGCGAAGAGTACATTGGCTGATAACTTGGTACCTTCATTTCTTCTGGAGTCTGTCTGAACGAACCAGAACATCTGCCAATGTATTCTTTTCTATGACATCACTCTTTCCTGAAAAAAGTTCCTTTTATCAAGATACAAGAACTTTTAACAACACCCACCATAATAATGCATACATATTTAAAAGTGTACATACAGGCACAGTACTGCGTATAATAATTGACCTGCGATAAGCTGATCTATTTGATGATGCGGAAATGACAGTTTCATAATTGTGAGATGTTCGATCATTTGCAGGTTATTTATATGTCCGTCAATTGGCCGCGATCCGGGTCACATGTTCAGCAATGAGAGGTTTTACATGCAGCTACATCTTTGGAGGTCATCCTGAGAGCATCAGCAATGCAAGTTGGCTTTTGTTTTATTGCCGGCTGTTGAAAAAATTGGGAGCGGCCAAATCATTTATCATGTGAGGAACCAAAACAATCCTCTTAACATGATATTATCCAAACAATGTAATAATCTGGTTCTGTCAAATTTCATTTTGTAATAAATCTTTTAATTACTAATAACTTTATCCCACTAAGACACATAATTGCTTCTCCTGCCTTACCTCATTCGCCTAACTAATTACCAATTACATAGTCCCCTTCAGAACATTTACTACTTTTCGGTGCCATCACAGATTCACAGTTGCTACATAGAAATACAAAGCTTGCCCAGAGTTGGCCAGATTATGAAGCAGAATACATTGTTCACAGGATAATATCATAAAGCTCAGGCAATTGATCTACTCCCTCCGTATCAAAATATAAGACTTTCTAGCTATTCCACACACACACATGTATCTAGACATGTTTTAGTGCACACACACACACCACATGAACCTTGCACTAAAACATGTCTAAATACATGCGTGTGTGGAATAGCTATAAAGTCTTATATTTTCATACGGAGGAAGTATAACGGACTGAAATCATACCATATATCAGAAAAGAATGTCTGCTTACCATTACCAGTTGCCATCTTTCTACCGACGATATATTAAACTTTAATTAATTTGCTGTCTGGTCAGAGAGTGCTAGTTCAGGAGTTGGTCTGTCCTAATGTTATGCATACCAAAGGGATCTTTCATGCCCTATTTAGTCCAAGCATTGTAACATCTCATCCAATGAGAACGGGGCAGAGGCCCAGTGGCAAAGGTAGCAGTGGCTAAATCTGGCAACCAGAGTTCAAGCCCCGTCGGGGACGAATTTCTGGAATTCTCATAAAGTAGCATCTTCTATAAAAAGAAGCCACCATGGGCTAGTCCTGGTCGGTCTCTAAAAACATCTCATCCAAGCCGACTTATGCCGATAGGAACATGATTTAGAATTTAAAACTAGAGTTTCAAATAACTGTGCTAATTGTAAGCCAAATAAGAGAAAGGTAATCACTAGTGGGACTATAGTTGTGTTCTAGATAACACTGCTAATTCCTACTTATGCTGGTATACTTTAGTGTCTAAGATCAATGCATCAACATTATCGTGTTCTCAGTTACTAAAAGATCACATCTTTTGTCAGATTCTAAGCAAGACAGAGCTTTAGAAATAATTCTCAATCACTATTTACCATCTGTACAAGGAATACTTTGATTTGCTAAGTAATACATTGGTAACAAATCGTTGGCTTAATACAGAGGCTGCTCAAGTCGACCATTGCCACATAATGATGAGCAGTTGAATGTACCTGGTGAAGGGATCCGAGATTCTGCAAGCCACGAGGTAAGCGTACATGGCAAAATGCAGATGTCGCCTTTATGTGGACATGCTCAACAACCTCCCCCTTTTGCATGTCCACGACGACCATATGGTCGCCCACAATGAGGTACACGACATTGGGTTGAACCATATCAAGAGCACCAATCTTTGGCCTGGTGGCGCCCTGCCACGGGTAGCCACCATCCGCCCAGAGCGGGCTGAGCGCCACCCGGTGCTCCAGCGTCCAGCCGCTGCCGTCGGCGTTGAGAGCGAAGGAGCTGAGCACGAAGGGATCCTCCTCAGACACCTCGACGTAGCGCAGCCAGTCCCCGCTGAGGCCGACGCGCCGGTATATTTCCGGCGCCTGCATCCACCACACGTTGCCATCAGCGTCAGGCAGCGGGCTCCCTCGGCGGCGGGACACTTGTCGTGTGTGTCTGGAGGCAGCACGCTGCCACTGGGCAGCTCGATGAAGCGAGGCTCCGGCCGGTCGCTGAACGGGTCCGCGCCGATGACGCCCCAGGTCACGTCCACCCACCATAGGTAGCCGCCGAAGGGCACAACCTCCTGGGTTGGCACCATTCGCCGCTGAGCCGGGAGGTGGCACGGGGAGCACTTGAGGAGATCCCAATCCCCTGTTTCGGGGAGAAACCGGAGCATCACGTTCGCGTTCCCATCCAGCTCGGCGACGGCGTACCTTTCCGGTGGTCCGCGCTGAGTGAGGATGCCCAGGTGGAAGCCGGCCAAGATCTTCTTGGGGCCTTGGATGACCGGGAGACGGCGCGGGTGGCCGTTGTGAGGATTAAAGACGATGTGCGCCATGTCGGGGACGCGGTCGGGGTCCGCTAGGCCGACGCCGGTCATGTCCCGCACCTTGTGGCCGCCCTGCCTGGCGAGGACGGGGGCGGTGAGTCGGATGTCTTGGCAGCTGAGGAGGAGGGAGGCCGTCCTGGCTCACGGAGGAGGCCTGGCCGGCGGAGAGTCGCATGACGTCATCGCCTTCGGGTCGGGGGGGAGACCGCTGGTATTGGCGAAGTAGTCGGCATGATAGCCGGGAGACGCGCGGAGGACCGACGGCGCTGTACAGGCACGGGCTCGGCGACGACCCCACGGCCGCCGTCGTCTTCTCGAGCATGTACCAAGTCCTGTAGCCCTGTCGCCGGCCCGAATCGGGTGGAGACGTGGTGGCCGTGCACGTGCAGAGGGAGCGGCGGAGGCGAGCGGAGAAGCCTAGGAGGCGGCGGAGCGACATCTTGCGAGCGGCGTGGGGAGAGGGTTTTGCTCCTCTTCGTTGTGGCAGTCTGGTTCATGTGCACTGGGTGCCGCCAAGATACAGAGGGAGCGATGCACTGGGCAGAAAAAGCAGCGTGGCTTCCATTCCAGGGTCAGTCCACTGCCTGGGTTCGTTTCTTTGAATTGCTTTCTTTGCCCATTGGCTGAGGCGCTGTGCAACCTGTCCTGTTCTTCAGTACGTCACCACCGCGCAGAGTGCAACCAATCCTAGAGATTCCTGTTACTGTACTACCCCGGACTTTGCCTTTTGCTAATGTTTTGAACTTTCAATTTGGGAGAATGTTTAAACGTTCAAGTTTCAACTCATCATTCAAAATGTCGGACAACTACTCAGGACATGGAGCATTGATTCGATTCCTCAGGATTAGATCATCTCTAGCTGCGCTCCCAATAGAGCGGCAAGTATGTCGGACAACTATTAGTGGGAGCGCTAGCACGGGCTGCTGGTCTTTGGGAGCGGCTCTCCATCGGCCGCTCCCAATAGACTTCTTTTGAAAATATCGAGACGACGGATTAAAGCGAAATTGCAAATTTTCATTAAAACTTGAAGGATTTATACAAAATTTGATGGAAATTTAACTAATCTAACCATGAACCTAGCCACAACGGTAGAATCGGTCTCAGTCGTACGCCTTGACCTCGGTGTCCAGGTTGAACTCGGTCTCCGACGTCTCCGTCTTGACCTCATCCTCCTCGTCGCCTCCGGGCTGTGACGCGCACCTCCGTCTTCGTCGTTGTCCGTAATGATGACGATGTCGGCCTCCCGCCGGACAACTGCTCCGCAAACTCTTGTGTCCCCAGGAGAACGGTCTCGTATGACTGTCGCGTGGCCTCGGCGAGTTGAGGCTGGAATAGGACCTCACCCCCCTCCTCAGTCAGCTGTCGTTGCTCCGGCGGTGGAGCGACTCGCTTCTTGGAGTGGCAGGCAAGGTCGGCTCGTCCTTGACCATAGCCGGTCGAAATCCGGGATGGTGACGCCGCCTGTCCTCAGTGGCGGCACAGACCAGCCCGCCTCCTTCTTGGGGACGAGTAGGCGCGTCATTGATACCCAATGATGTAGTTATCTGCGTCAAAAGAATATGGGTTAGGTTGAGACTCCAAGTGCAGAGTGTGTTAGTGGAAGACGTGTTTTCCCACGAGGGTGACTCGAGGGTTTAATAACGAACTCTCGGGAATCAGTAGTGAAGATTTATCTTTCCTATCCTTCTTTTGGTTACCTACAAAACAAAGTAAATGTTTTGGTCCTCAACCTCACCTAGTGGTTGTCAAGCACAAGGTGTGAGAATGATATCAAGATAATATGCAATGCAAACAAGAAATAAATATGCAATGGTGGTATGCAAGATAAATGATATTTTTTGGGTTTTATATGATGAATGCAAGATGTAAAAGTGTTTTTGTATTTTCGGATTTTTAAATGGCAGAAAATGGAAAAGTGGTAAAAGTTGGAAAGGTGTTTCTTATGATTAAAAATGGACCGGGGTTCATGGTTTCACAAATGCACTCTCTCTTTAATAAAGTGGTAGACAATGGAACACTAGAGTTGACATATGAGATTGCAACACAACAGTTTAATGACAAGTTATAATTATATGGGCATCACGTCCTAACATAGAGACCTTTTGGTTATTAGTCTCTCTTATACTCCACCAAGATGCGAACTAAATCATAACACCTCAGTAATTAAGATAACTCAGAGTATAGCAATAAGTATCATGACATGAAGTTAAAATAAGAACATGCTAGATCTAGTCATGGAGGAAGTGGCAATGGTCACACCCACATCTCCGGTAGCATGGTATTTCTTTTTATCCCTAGTGAGGCAACAAAGTAAGGTAGAGATACCCAAGTGGATCGCAGAACTTTCTCTCACGTTCACTGCACTAGCCACCCCCCGTTACTCCAACTAATGCACACGTTCCCCCTCACACGCTCTCATAAACATGCTTGATCATGACAAGTAAATAAGAACGGGTACATAATATGCATCTACTTTCATAACTGAAACAAAACCATTGCAATCTCAAACATATATTAACTCATAAAAAGATCCACCACAAAGGTATTACATAGATGACCGTAATCATGTTCAGCAGCTCATACGGTACTAATTAGTGAAGCTCAAGAGAGAGAGATACATAAGTTACTTCCACAAACCCATAGTCCAGAGGTGGACTACTCCCTCTTCATCATGGAGACGGTGGAGAAGTCGTTGGAGAAGATGGAGACCACGCCGGCAGCGCCCCGCCGGAGTTTTCCCCCTCCAATCTGCAACTCCAGGTCTCTGTTTCGGTGTTTCTGTGTTTCTGCGGCGCTCCTTCCAGAGAACGTCGGGGGCTATTTTTATAGTCGGTTTTAGGTCAAAACGAGTCGGTGGAGAAAGGAACGGAGCTCCGAGGCCCAAAAGGAGGGGTCCCACGCGGCCCAGTACCTGGCCGCGTGGGCCCACCTATCTTGGCCCTCGGGCTCCGCTTGTTTGCTTCCTTCGCTCCCAAGTCTTCTTCCTTCCAAAAATGATGCTCGTAAATTTCAGGTCATTTGGACGTCGTTTGGGTCCCTGAAACATTAAAATATAGAAATAGGGTTTTCTGCCTGTGCAGGGTTAATTCCATAAAAAAGGAAACATATCAAATATTCCCAAAATCATTATAAAACAGTGATATAACCCTTATATGATGCAAATATGACTGGAATATAAGTAAAATAATGCAAAGTTCATGTATGCATTTTACATGCATCAACATCCCCAAGCTTAACCTATACTCGTCCTCGAGTATGAAGGTGATAAAACTAACATGGACTTTGCATTTAATACTATCAATGGATATCAAAGATGATTACTATTGCTACATAGAGTCAAATGATTCATTCTTAAAAGGAGTAGCAATATGCAAGATAGTTTATGAAGTGATATCAAGTATTCAATGCAAGGATGTTCAATGATAATTCACAAAGTGTAACATAAAAGAAAGTACTATGGACCACATGTATGCATAATGAAAGAAAGAACATCCTATAATGGCATAGAGTATTGATGAAAATCTGAATATAAAAGGTGGACACTTTGGAAAGATATATATGAGTAGAGGTAAAGCATGAATAATTTCATCTAACTTCTGAACTTCTCTACTTAAGTTAATGATTGTAATGTGGTAATCCTTGGTGTCAAGCTCTCATTCCCCTATCATAGCATCTTGAATGATTAAGTTTAAAGTGAAAGCAAATATGAGTAGTGTGCTTGACAAAGTACAGGTTGAAAGTCTCATGCCCCTTGAATACAAGTACCTACTCCATGTGTTACTCAACTTGGGAAACAAAGCAAGTTCAAGTTAAATATCATTGTAAGTAATAATAGTATCATTAAGAGCGTCAACTGGGGTACCTCTTGTCCCAGGATATGGAACAAGCCCATATCAAAATGACAAGACAAACAAACACAATGAACAATCTCAACACCCTTTTTATTTACCATTAGATAGCTTTTTATTGTAAGGTGTATCACAGAAGGTTCACCATAGCATGTAAGTAAATTTCCACCATGAATGATGCATGGCTTAGATTAGCGGCCCAGGCGTCTCTCTAACCATTTATACAAACTCATTTAAACCTACTTCATTTCCACATTTATTTCACCCATGGTAAGCATCCATAAACAAAAGTACATGATATCAACTAAATGAAATGAAGTGCATGTTGAAAGCTTGCCATGTGACAGCACATATGAGCTAACTCTCAACCAAAGACATTTGTCAAGCCCACAACATCATAATTTTAATCACAATGGGTCATGTTTTATTATGCAATGAAAGTAAAGTGTGCATCAAGTTCGAGAGAGCTCTATAACCAACTTTTCCCATAACAATCAACAACATAAGCATTTTCATTCAGAGGTATAGATAACACAAATATCATGATAAACATACTCGGAATAGCATAAAGCTAATAGGTAGATATGGTGGACTCACTGGAAAAACTTTGGTTGAAGGTGTTGGAAACAAGTTTTTCTTGTTGGAATTTTTGGGCTAGCAAGAGGGAGAAAGTTGACCATCTAAATGCATGCATGAGTGTCCATAGAACTAACCAATCCATGTTAAACAAGTAAAATAACATTCAGCATCAAAACATGAATAAAAGATAGCTCTTGATAAAATACTTGCAAATTATTACTCATTAACAAGCTCATGAATCATGCAACTATATGTATCTTTTAAAATCAACTCAACATCCCTTTTCCCAATCTAATAATAGCATCCAACATAAATCAACCCAAATTTCCAGTAGCTCTCTCATATATAAATGATAGTGTGGTGGTCTCACAAAATAAAAATCAAACCAAAACAAACAAAAAGACGCTCCAAGTTTATGCGATAAAGTGTTTCGATCGAAAAACAGAAGTTAGACGTGTGCAAACCGAGAGTGTGTAGGTCCAGTGGGGTTGTCTTCACATCCCCAAGCTTATGGTCTTCACCATCCTTGGATAGCTCTTGGTGCATCTCCTCTAATCCCTGTGAAAAAACTTCAAAACACCGTTTCTCCCCATTTCTTTTCTGTGGGGTGCATTAGTAGTGATAAACAAATAGATTTCTTGCTGCATATAATCCTTGAACAAAAATTCATATGATGTCCAGAAAGTGTATAATGTTGTATGCCTACTCATAAACTCAATTGGATCAAAAAGATTCAAGTTAAAAGTTCAAAGCATGCATCAAACAAAATGGGACAGAATCTGTCCAGAAAAACAGCAGCAGCAAAACGTATTTTTCTACCCTACTAACTTTGTCGAAAAATTCCGAAAAATTCATGCATACAGAGGATGAAAAGTTGCAACTACAGTTCAAATATGAGCTCATTCGGAGTTACAGAATAAGAATTAAAAATCATACCGTGCACAGATTCGTGCAGGAATAAAATCTCCGAACGCTATAAGCAACTTCTTCAAACCAAAATGAGTAAAACTTGGCACTTTATTAAAAATTCCAGAAACTAAACTAAAACAAAGTCTCTTGTTACAGCAAGAGGACACAAAGAAAATCACAAATAAAAACAACCGGGTTGCCTCCCGTAAAGCGCTTTCTTTATAGCCATATAGCTAGGCTTCTTACTTGATGTTTATAGAGGACGAAGCTCATGAGGGAGCTTGAATGATGTGCCCCCTCTTCCTTGGGAAGTGTTCCATGCACTTCTTGTGTGGAAACTGAAACTTCACATTCCCTTCTTTTGAATCAATGATAGCACCTGTAGTACGAAGAAAAGGTCTTCCAAGAATAATTGGACTAGAGGTTTTATTCCCCATATCCATGATTAGAAAATCAACAGGCACAAATGTCATATGTAACTCTACCATAACATCACTTACTTTCCTAAAGCATGTTTAATGGAATCATCAGCAAGTGCAAGTTCAATAGAGCATTTTTCAAGATTTTTCAATTCAAGTATATCATATAGTTCTTTAGATAAAACAGAGACACTAGATCCTAGATCAAGTATAGCATGGTGTGTCTCTTTTCCAATGGTTACTAGGACTTTGGGAATCCATATATCCCCAAGCTTAGGTGGTATCATAGCCTCTTGGTTGTACCTAGCAATCTTTTCTTTCAAGACATGATTAGCAATATAAGAACCAAAACCAGCTTGGTTAGAGTTGATGGAAGGATCACTTGCAAATTTTTGTAAGATAGATATTAATTCATGCAAGCTACAATTCTCTAAGTCAAGCAATGGTTCCTTGACTTCACTAAGCATTTTAACTTCCTCAACTTTCTCTCTTTCATTACCATAATAGTTTCCTTAGCAATTCTCTCTTGCTCATGAATATGTTCCCAAGATTTATTTATAACCTCTTGACAATATTTAATTGTTTCCTCATGTTTTTGAGCTATAATGGTGTTCTTTAATGAGGAAACTTCCTTAGTGAGCTGATCTACCCTTTCAAACAAAGAGTCTTGTTTTTCAAACTTAGATATAAATTCCTTATTAAGCTCCTTTTGAGTAGATATAAATGATCTAATGGTGTCCAAATCACTAGAAACATTACCACTAGTATATTTTTTGGCACATATGGGGGTTATATTAGAATTATAATTGTTGTTACCATACCCATTATTACCATAGTTCCTAATGAAGTTGACATCAACATTTTCAGGATTATTACCAACTAATTCTTGCAAAGGCACATTTTCAATATTTTGTTTATTAATGAAAGCAAGAATAGTTCCATTTTAGATGACAAATCATTTGTTTCTTCTATGGAGTTTACTTCTTAGATGGATTAGGTGCTCTATCAGTATGCCATTGACTATAGTTTTGCAAAATACTTTCCAATATCTTAGCTTCTACTATAGTTTTTCCCATAAAAGCACCTCCCAGCAGAATCAAGAATATTTCTAGACATGTAATTTAGACCATTGTAAAAAGAGTGTAGTATGGTCCATTCGTTGACCCCATGTGATGGACAAGTTCTAAGCATAAGTTTAATCCTATCCCAAGCCATAGCAACATGTTCATTTTCATTTTGCCTAAAAGAAAGAATGTTGTTTCTATTTTGCAAAATTTTAACAGGAGGATAGTATTTCTTAATGAAAGCTTCTTTTAAATCATCCCAAGTTTTAATGCTATCAATAGGTAATGAATGCAGCCACTCTTTAGCTTTTCCTCTAAGTGAGAAAGGAAATAACTTCAGTTTTAGAATATCACTTTCCACATTTTTAAATTTCTGCATGTCACATATTTCAACAAAATCATGAAGATGCATAGAGGCATCCTCCATAGCACTACCGCCAAATTGTTCCCTAGTTATCAAGTTCAACAAACTAGGACTTACTTCATAACTATCAGCTTTTATCTCAGGTGTGGCAATGGGCCTAGCAATAAATTGATCATTTGGAGTGTTTGTGTAATCACACAACTTAGTTCTTTCTCCCATTTTAGCAAGTTTTTATGTGTTTTTTAATTTTTTATGCAAAACTGAAAATAAAATGACACTAAATGATGCAAACCGAAATAACAAATGCAACACAAAATGCAAAACTGAAAATAAATATGCAAACCGAACTTAAAAATGCAAGACAATGACAAAACAAGATAAATTGCTTTGAAGGTAAAGATGGATAAGATGATGCTCACGTAGGTGCAACCTCCCCAAGCTTAGGTGTTAGCACAAGTTGGTGATGAAGTTGACTTGGTGAGATATCCTTGGATAAACCCGGCGCCAGAAAACAGAGCTAGTGCAGGGGACCCTTGGATAAACCTTTCAGCAATGATTCCCCGGCAACGGCGCCAGAAAACAGTCTTGATACCCGATGACGTAGTTACCTGCGTCAAAAGAATATGGGTTAGGTTGAGACTCCAAGTGCAGAGTGTGTAGTAAGTGGAAGACGTGTTTTCCCCACGAGGGGTGACTCGAGGGTTTAATATCGAACTCTCGGGAATCAGTAGTGAAGATTTATCTTTCCTATCCTTCTTTTGGTTACCTACAAAACAAAGTAAATGTTTTGGTCCTCAACCTCACCTAGTGGTTGTCAAGCACAAGGTGTGAGAATGATATCAAGATAATATGCAATGCAAACAAGAAATAAATATGCAATGGTGGTAAATAAATATGCAAGGATGGTGGTAGCAATGATAAATGATATTTTTGGGTTTTATATGATGAATGCAAGATGTAAAAGTGTTTTTGTATTTTCGGATTTTTAAATGGCAGAAAATGGAAAGTGGTAAAAGTTGTTGGAAAGGTGTTTCTTATGATTAAAAATGGACCGGGTTCATGGTTTCACAAATGCACTCTCTCTTTAATAAAGTGGTAGACAATGGAACACTAGAGTTGACATATGAGATTGCAACACAACAGTTTAATGACAAGTTATAATTATATGGGCATCACGTCCTAACATAGAGACCTTTTGGTTATTAGTCTCTCTTATACTCCACCAAGATGCGAACTAAATCATAACACCTCAGTAATTAAGATAACTCAGAGTATAGCAATAAGTATCATGACATGAAGTTAAAATAAGAACATGCTAGATCTAGTCATGGAGGAAGTGGCAATGGTCACACCCACACTCCGGTAGCATGGTATTTCTTTTTATCCCTAGTGAGGCAACAAAGTAAGGTAGAGATACCCAAGTGGATCGCAGAACTTTCTCTCACGTTCACTGCACTAGCCACCCCCCGTTACTCCAACTAATGCACACGTTCCCCCACACGCTCTCATAAACATGCTTGATCATGACAAGTAAATAAGAACGGGGTACATAATATGCATCTACTTTCATAACTGAAACAAAACCATTGCAATCTCAAACATATATTAACTCATAAAAAGATCCACCACAAAGGTATTACATAGATGACCGTAATCATGTTCAGCAGCTCATACGGTACTAATTAGTGAAGCTCAAGAGAGAGAGAGATACATAAGTTACTTCCACAAACCCATAGTCCAGAGGTGGACTACTCCCTCTTCATCATGGAGACGGTGGAGAAGTCGTTGGAGAAGATGGAGACCACGCCGGCAGCGCCCCGCCGGAGTTTTCCCCTCCAATCTGCAGCTCCAGGTCTCTGTTTCGTGTTTCTGTGTTTCTACGGCGCTCCCCCAGAAACGTCGGGGGCTATTTTTATAGTCGGTTTTAGGTCAAAACCGAGTCGTGGAGGAAGATCACGACAACGGAGCTCCGAGGCCCAAAAGGAGGGGTCCCACGCGGCCCATGTACCTGGCCACGTGGGCCCACCTATCTTGGCCCTCGGTCTCCGTTGTTTGCTTCCTTCGCTCCCAAGTCTTCTTCCTACCAAAAATTGACGATCGTAAATTTGCAGGTCATTTGACTCGTTTGGGTCCCTGAAACATTAAAATATAGAAATAGGGTTTTGCCTGTCCAGGTTAATCCATAAAAAAAGGAAACATATCAAATATTCCCAAAATTATAAAACAGTGATATAACCCTTATATGATGCAAATATGACTGGAATATAAGTAAAATAAAGCAAAG
>CAMZMU010000117.1:59379351-59543349 GCA_947311845.1 Poa pratensis | reverse complement strand
GTACAGTTGTAACCAGTACAGTAAAAATTACTAGGATAAAAATCAGAGGTTAGGGTTTGTTTGAACCTGAAAAATAATTCTGTCAGCTACATTATAATTCGTGTAATTTAGCTACTCCGTTAGTCTATTATCGTAACCAATTTGGCGCACTGGAAATAAGTGTGTACGTGTAATTTCACTTGAATCTCATAAGCCATAAAGTTTAACTAATGCATGATCGGGAAGTTTAACTAATGCATGGATATCAGTGTGAACTGGGGCTTATCTTGCTGTATTTACTAGTTGATGTTTATGCCTTTATGGTAGGAAACCCAACATTTAGGCTCCAGTTCTTTTCCTGCTACTAATTATTTAACACATTAGCCAAATGTGAAATGCGACTGCATTGACATGAGAATTGGGGTCTTCCTTCTAGAGTTCTCTCTTTCTGAGTTTTCCTTGCTGGTGAAAGTGTGAATATTGATAGGTGTTTAATCTCAGATTTGGCCACTGAAAGGATTTGGTCGGATTGATTCAAAGGTGTAGCACAGAGGTAAATTGAACTTTATTACCTCTTATTTAAAGTATTCCTTCCTCTCTCTATCTTCCCTTTTTGTATGTTAACTTATTGTTTGCCATTTTTTCCACAACTTTTGAAGTCACAGATCTAAGTGACCATATCTGGGAATTCATAGACGCAACGAGGCCCTGCAATTGTGGGTGCATCTTGATGTCTACCATTCAATACTTCGCAATTTTGATCCTGGGATAATTTTGTAATTCCGCCGATCCTGTTGTAACTTTTGGTTAGTGATTCGTGTAAAGTAAATCCTCTGATTGTTTGCTGGAAATGCAAGTTTGGGCATAGTTGACCAGCCGTCATATTAACATTTCGGTTCAACTAAACATGTTGGTTTGCTGGAACCAAGCTTGATCAGTTGTGCATTGAAGCATTTGCTTATTATAAGGCCATTTAAGCTGAAGGAATTTGCATTATCGGTGAGTGTTATTTACGTGATGTTATTCAAATCCAAGCCGTGTGAGCTAACTTTAAAAGAGATACTGCGAGTGGCGGCAGTGGGGAGTGCGTGCTCATAAAAACCGTTCCGCCCGTAGGTGTAGCATTACTTTGCCATGGTCTTGTATCGCCTTAAGCTATTGCACATAAACAAACAGAAGCAGCACAATAAGAATTGATCCATGGCATTTTGTTCTGCTTTTGATACATGGACTGTAAAAAGAACAGTGTTCACTCCGTTCATATTTATAAGGCACTCTACTTAACATTTCAATTTTGGCCGCATACACTCTAAAATGAGTTAATCTATGTATAAAATAAGTCTAGATTTACTCATTTTAGTATGTATATAGCCAAAATTAAAATGGTAGATAAATAGAATGCCTTACAAAAGTGAACGAGGGACTACCATAATTTCTTTTGTATTAGCTATTTTATCATTTCATTTAAAAGAGGTTTTTTTCCTTCATAGTCTGCCAAATTTTCTCTAGCATATTATCATCCTACATCCATCGGTTATCATATCATAATATCAAATATCGAAAATTTTATTTTTACTTAAAAACACAAAAAACAAAGAAAATGCAATTCCAATATTGTGATACCAGTAAATCCTCGTCGTGCGTTTAATTTGACAAGTAACGTGCACGCGCAACACACGTCTTTACAAATCGTGTCTTTTGATTAAGCTGAATATCACCACTCAGCTGCCATAAACTCTTTCTAATCCATTCCTCTTAGTAGGGTATTTATTCTCCACTTACGTCTTTACAGATAATGTCTTTGATTAAGCTGAATATCACCATCTCTGGCTGCCATAAACTCTTTCTAATCTATTTCTCTTAGTAGGATATTTATTCTCCACTTGCAGTGTGCTAGAAGGGATTATATTGTCTACGTTCCTTTCTGTCGGTGTTGCTTGAATCGGCCTCTGCTGATGTTAAATGTCGTAAGGTTATCCTTCCCTGGTTTCGCCTTGCTAGACTGATTTATCAGAAACATAGGATCAGGCCAGAAACTGGTTCCGCTGAGCAGTAACCACAGAACAAGTATACAAGGTAGAGAACATGCGAAGAAAGAGATATTGTGATGCTCCATACGGACCATATCCGCACAAGACATAGTTCTGACTTCTGAATCCAAGCCCACACGTCGAGCTTATTGCTTATTGGCTCATCTTCTTCACAGTATGGTTATTTCTTCTGGATCCAAAAATTCAGAAACACCCTCTGTTAGTTGTTGTTGTTGTTGGACGAAAAGTCCCGATTATGAACCCAAAAATGTATGCATCTTCATCTCAAAGTTGCACCGGTGATATTTGACTGCAAACAGAGTATTTTCAGCACACACGACAAAGGAACTTCAGGCTATGTAATCCTTCAATCAATTAATCAATGAGATGCAACTTGATTTAACCAATGTAGTGTTGAACTGAACTCAGAACCCTTTTCTCAGACAATGTGATATAAAACCATATTTTGACAAGTACATGTGTGAAAGAAATTAAGAGATGCTTCAAAGTTTATAGGCAACAACATAGACTGCACACCTTTATCGTCCGCATCAGTGCCACGAAATAAGAAAGGACTTCGTTTCAGCATTTGCATTCTTACTCTTTGCTAATGACTGTTTACTGCACAAGCTTTATCAACTTGCATGTGACAACACATAAAAAAGGGCATCCTGCTGCAGAGTAGCGGTCACGGTTCATGCAGTTCATGTTACGATGATTCATGTTCAGTTTCAAACGGGCAATCTCTAAAATTCTATTTACCTTTGGTGCCGATGCAATCTTCAATTGAGATAATCTTCTCTGAATTCAAGTCCATACCTGAGCCGAGATTGGAACATGAACTGAACCTTCGATTTGTTTTGAAGAAAGTGACCCGTTTCTTAAAACATTGAACTGAACCTAGGATAATCTGAAGTCCATGAACTGAACATAGAATAGTGAATACACAGGCCTGATTATAGCTAATAATCAGACCATAATCTCTGATCTTAGGAAAGGAAGACGTCGAACCTGAAACAAGTCCAACCGCGTGCGGCTGGCGGTGAAGGCAGCATGGGTGTCCTCGCGTGCAGCGTGCTAGCGCTGGGTCGGGGAGTCCGGCGGCTGGCGTGCTTGCCAGGGGCGGCAAGCTGTCGCTGCGGGAGGGCGGTGGCGTCTTGCTCGCCAGGGGCAGCGGCAGCTGTCTCTCTGCGGGAGGGGGTGGCATGCATCCATGGCCGGCGAGCGTAGCTCACGCCAGCCGGCCTCCACGCCCGCGGTCAGGAGCACCTCGCACACTCGCGAAGCGGAAACAGGGCCGCGCCTCCCATGCCTCCTCTCTTGGCTTGCGCGGCGGGGCCGGCCGGCGAGCCAAGCCCCGACCTAATGACCTCCACGGCCAGGTAGCTTCCAAGCTTCGCCCCGGTGCCGCCCTTCACCTCCTCTTCCGGCCACGACCGTCCCCGCGTCTTGCTCTGAACTTTCTCCTCTCTCACTGGCCCTGCTGCTACTCTCGCTGGCCGAACGATTTATTTTTTAAGCGGTGGCAATTTTTGTAATTATCAACCTGAAAAGGTGTGTTGAGTTGCTCAACATTGTTGAAACAATCTGATCCATTGATCTGATATCGAACGATTCAAATTTAATGTATCCGTAACATGTTTGCTCTTTTAATAGTAGTATAGATAGATTATAAGGCACGACCAGGGAACATTTGATGACAACGATTATTTGAAGTTCATCTACATTTATCGGCTCAGTTTTTTTTTATGTCAAAGTTGTTGGTCTAGCCATCTAATTTGAATTCCCTGTCTACAGAACTTTGATGCTGTGCAACATTGCTGCTTTGAAGGTTTCAAGCATGTTAGGCGTAGAAGGAATCAAGGAAATAATTATGAACATGTGCCAGCAACCTCGCATACATAGATATACTAAACATGAAAAATTATGGAGCACTTTCTATATTTAAAACATATGGTATTTTTTTCGGTGAAGTGTGTTTTGACCAAAATTTACTTGCTAACATGTAAGTTCCCTGTCACAGATACGATTTGGAATCCCATTTTAATTTATATGATCATGCTAGAGTGCAAGATATGATTACCCATATGAAACGAGAAAATTACTTTCTTTGAGGGGGTTTCTCTAAGCCCCCACCTATTTTAGACGTATTTATTGCACAAAAAATTCCGAAACAAAATAAGCATTGCACTACACGTTAGTAACAAAAGCCATAAGCAATATCGATGACATATCCTTTGTTAATCTAGTCACAATGAGCACGTGATCGAATCACAGCAGAACTGTCAGCATTCAGAGATTTTATTGTAAGAAACAAAGCTGATATTTAAAAGATTTATATTTAAGCATTCTGAATAGCTGAGAATTCGAATTGGACAAGCATAAGTGGTGCGAATAAATGTAGCAATAATAACTTCTACTACTTAGAAGATAAACTTGTAGGCTCAAGTTAGCTACGAGGAGGGAGATTTGCAGCCACTCCTTGTGGAAAGAAGGCAGCTTTTCATCAGATGCCAAAGCCGTCGCTCGCCATGACCGCCTTGAGGTTGCCTGGAGACGCGAGGAACTTGAAGCATGCGCGCTTGAGTTTCGGAGCAACCATGCTGCTCGGCTAGCGCCAATGTAGTTGCTGTGGTGGCCGTGTCCATGAAGCGGCACAAGGCCCTCACAGATGACTTGAGCCTCTCGAGGTTATACCTGTCCGCCACTGCAAGCAAATGCTGACCATCGCAACTGCATCTTCGCTCTCCTCTACATGTGCAGCGAGTCCGTGTAGATGAAGTGGAGCATGGCCTTGAAGACCTTGGCTTCAATATCCTCGATGCGAACACAGGCGTCCGTCTTCTCCTTCATCGAGCCGTGAAACTCCGCTTTGAAGACAGGCGACCGAGCAGCGAGCACGCACCTGTGCGCACCGAAGGTCTCCGTGCCGACCGACCTCCAACGTGACGTCGGTCCCCTCACCATCGGCGAGGAGCTGGCCGAAATGCAGCTGCAAGTCGGACGGTGGCCTCGGCACCTCATCCGGCCGGGCGAGCTCACCGAAGATGCTTACCACTGTCAGATCACACCGGACACTGAAGACATCATCCTTCAGGTAAACCGATTTCTCCAACTCGCTCCGTGTGATGACTCCATGCGAATCTCTCGGTGCTAGTTTTTTGGAGAAGGTGTTGCGTGTGCCTGTGGAGTGCCATGACTCTGCTAGTTTCCCCTCGTGGTCGAGCAGACTGACGTTGAATTGCGCAGTGACTTCGCTGTCGTCGTTGCCGTCGAGAAACAGAATAAAGCTTACCAGGCTGGCGTCGGACAAGCAACATCCGTTTGGGTAGTATCTCAGACACCAGCGATGGCCTCCGACGGCGAAGGCTTCAGATTCGATGAATTTGCCGTTGCCGAGCCGCTTGGTTAGGGAGTACCCTTTTATCTTGAGTTCATGCGACCCCGCGCTACGCGCTTGGCGACGATGGCCGACGCGGATCTCGACGGCGCGCCGCCGCCGTTGTTCCCGTCGGAAGATGGAGCGGAGTTGGACATGGCTGTTAGGTAGAGCCAGGCTACAACGCGGCAGAAAATAATTTTACAAGGGTGTGGGCGTCTAGGCCTATCACATCACGCATGGATCGAGGCGCAGCTGTGCAACACAAGGAAACCCAAACTATATAATGTTATTCCCTAAATCAGCGTGATTATATTCTTGTTTGTTTTAGTACGGAGTAGCTTTGATTTTTTTAGGAAGGTCATTCGGCGCACTTCATTGATCTTCAAACACAGTTACATGATCGTTTATATGCTTAGGAAAATAAAGGTGGGGGATGATCATCCCAGAAACAATCTAAATGTTCAGAAAAGCTATGCCGTACTAATGTATTGAGCTACCTCATTGGCCTCCCTATTACAATGTTCAAAAAGTTTTCTCTAAATCCGGACACAAGAATGTTGCAAATCATCAAAAATAGCTGCTGAGAAGTCTGTGAGAAACCTACTCTTTCATAGTTTCAGTAACTTGTATGTTATTGGATTGGATAATATAATTTGTGGCTTCCAAGTACTGTGTTAGGCTCAGACCTTCTCTCAAAGCATATGATTCTGCCATGAATGGATCTGCAACAAAATGTAGTTCCTTGGTAGCTTCGATCTTCTTTGCGTGTAGTAGAGCATGAGCAATAGGTTTCTTATATAGATTTAATATTCACAATTGATTACACACTTCGGGAATCCCACAAACGCCGACGGCCGAATTATACGCCGACGCCAAATCGGGCCGTCGGCGTATAAGGCGAGCGAGGGAAGCCGAGAACGCGGCCGTCGCGTAAAAAACCGGTCGGCGCAGCCCGACATACGCCGACGGCAGCCGTCGGCGTCTACAATGCCGTCGGCATACAATGCCCACCGCGACGGCACGCAAACGGAACTTTACGGCATTGATACGCCGACGGCGGCCGTCGGCGTCTACTTTTTCTATTTTTCTACATTTGATACGCCGACGGCGGCCGTCGGCGTATACTTTTTCTATTTCCATTTAATATGTAAATAATTCATATCGTTAAATCCGTAAATCAAAAATTTAATTAAAATTATGTCTAAATCGATTAGAAAAATGAGAGGTGATATGGATGTCATATTTGAATTACTCTCATTTTTCTAATTGACATAGACATTTTATTTTTTAAATTTCGATTAACGGAATTAAAGATATGATTATTCTATATTAAATGTAAAAAAGAAATAAGTAAAATTAATTTTATTGTCATTTATTCAAAATATACTATTACATAATCATTGTTACTTATTTAAATGGATTTTTTAAATTTAAACAATGAAAAAGTGTAACATTAACTCGGAGGTTAATATGATTGATATGATACAAGTATCAAAAGTTCTCATTTCTCATTTGGAAGCTAATCTTGAAGAAACAAATGTTAAGCATGCTTGGGTTGGAGCAATTTGAGGAGAGGTGACCGAACAGAAACTTGACCAGCGTAATTACTTGACCTATGATTAAATGTGTAATTAGAGATCTAGTATGTAGGTGAGTTAGAAATTTCGAAATAGAAAAAATAAAAAAGTTTTAAAAAAATCAAAAAATTCAAAAAAAATTGCATGCAAAGGCCGACGGCAATGCCGTCGGCGTATGGAGGTTGACGGAACGGGCTGGCTGCCGTCTTGTGGGCCCACCAAGCGTACGCCGACGGGGTCGCAGACGCCAACGGCAGCCGACGGCCTTCTGGTCTACGCCGACGGTTCCCAGCCGTCGGCGTTTTGTGGGATTCCCCTAGTGACACTATGGTTTTTTACCGTACAACATGCTACAAAATTTAGGGTGTAATATTTAAAAGATCCAATTTCTAACACTGATTGGGCCAGAGTTAAGCCCAACTACAACTTGGTAATTCCCGTTAAGGGATGTAATTAATCATAATTAATAATCCTCATCAATTTACAGGTAATTCAAAGGATTTTAGCTGCTCTCACGCCCATGTGACGAGCGCCCTGCACTGCCTGGCCAGATGATGCACGTCAGGCAACTGCGTTGAATATGCACTCATAGGATCGTCATTATCAGGACATTCGTGGGGATCTGCTCCAAGATACGGCGTAATAGCTAAACAAGTAGTAGAAGGTACAACATGGATATAGTTTGCAGGAAAAGGAAGAACAATAAAGAATATGAAATTAGGGTTTTGGGATCGCATGCCACCACACCTTCCACTCTCCCTGGTTATAATTAATGAGTACCCAGAGTAGTTATGCGTTTCAATACTTCAATTAGTTCATAACAATCACTGCACTTAACACTAATGAGGTTTAGCTCGCTTATTACAGTTTTGGCCGTTAGATCTTGCTGAAGCGTTACAGGTACATCTGGACCGTTACTTGACTGACAATTATGAGTGTAACATCCTGATTTTTACGGGTTTAATTTTTTTTTTAAAGCAAAGGATTTACGACATGATAATAAAATAAATATTTTATTCGTAGTCGATAATATTATTCCAGTGTGGTTTGAATTGAATTTGGAAAATACAAGATATTGATTTTTATTGCGTTTGAATTCAATTTGCCATTTTCCTCCTTATTGGTTTATCTGAAATTTTGCTTTTGAACTTTGGCCTCTCAACACACACGTGCATGCGTTGGCTGTAGCCATGCATGGCACATGCACATGCACGTACTGAACTGATCGATCCTTCCCTAATCTCTTTCTTTTTCTTCCCTTGTCCTGGACGTACTGCACCCAATTGATCTCTCTGTTCTTCTTATTCTTTTTCTGACGACTACCGAAGCAGTCTCAGCTCAGGAGGCCGGACCAGCAGCTCGATCGACCAGGCCCAGCCGCACTCGCTCGATGCTCTACTCGTACGCCCACATGAGAACGCAGTCCCAGCTCAACACGCCAGGAACGCATCGTCTTCGTCTCTCTCTGCACTCTCAACGGACATACGCGAGCAGTAAAGGAAAGATCAATTCCCGTCCGAAACTGCCGCTACTGCCTCTTAATCGGCAATGAATTGCCATTCAACCGCTCTAATCTTCCATATGTAAAGGCTCAGAGCGATGGCATCGACTCCTCTTCCATCTCAGTCCACCGCCTGAGCCATAGGCTCCCACTTCCATCTGATTCCGCCCGGTGAACCGACGAACGCTGTTCGCGTTCCCGGCAGCTGCAACTACTGGAGGGCGATCTGCTGCGCAAGGAGTACGCGTGGAGGAAAAGGTTGATTCTGAAGACTAGAAGCTCAAGCTCGTCATCATATCTGACGCAATCTGCAACTCCCATCTCTTCACTACATCGACCTCCTAGGACAACTACATCCAGCTCGGTGAGCACAAACGTCTTTCCTTGCACACAATCGTTAGTTCCATAGACGCCTATCCAGTAGACATGATTTCCGGCTATAGAGTTCTAGTTGACCGCGTGGCCGTAGCTCCGATGCCACCCGATGGCATTGGCATGGCACTATGGCAGCGTATCTTCCATCCCTTGGATCTTCATGATCCCTACATAAGAAAACGTTCCTAATGATCTTAGCAATCCAGCCGTAGTATTTGTTCTCATATACCTATGTTAGTTTACAAAATTAATTTGAAAACATGTATGCATTCGACCCAAATTCAACCCTAATTGAATTTGACACATTGTTTGGACGTAGGTAGTTTCATTTCTGATATTTGTATATGCCCAGTTTAGTGTTGCATGTATGTTATTCCGTAGGTTTGCTTAGTTCAGTAGTAACAGGTTTATTTGTTTACCGTCGCATGTTCAGTTATAGATTCATTGAGTAGAATTAGGTAATGTTGCCACTGTTCTCATTAGTGTTGCTGCTGATTAGTTGGTACGGCTTAGCTTCTTCTGTAACTATGTTAGTTCTGTTGTTTCGTTATCTAGTAGATGATCTCTTGTTGTTAAGCTAAGTTTCATTTCGTGTCTTCCTTACAAGTATAATTGGTGTTAGCTAGACATGCTTAGCCTACAGTATGTTTCCATGTTTAATCCATGCTTAATTCTGTTTTGTAGTGACCATGCTCTTTTCTTGTTGGTTGTTTATATGATGTGAGCATAGGATAGTTGTTTCAGTACTTTGTTGTCGCATGAGAAGTTTGGGCTTTCTGTTAGAATGTTTGTGCATTGCATACTTATACAGTACCACATATAGTGGCTATATTATATAATACTATTTTTTTAATATAATACTGTTAGTTGGAAACGGTAGACGAACCGACGCACCTTGAACCATCAGAACCTTGCTAGCCTTCTTTGGGTTTATTCGACACCTCTTTATTCGAGCTTATTTCATCGTATTACTTTATTTATTGGTTTGCAATTGCTTTGATACGACGATTAGGGAGTGGCGAGGATTACGATCACGACCAAGGAGGTGAAGAGCAGGAGTTCAACAACGAAGGCATGCCCCCCCCTCTCATGTTTTTATCCTATGTTTTTAAAAGGGGCATTATTTATTGTTTTTAAAATTATGCATGCTATTTTCAATTTACTGGCGTGTCGATTGACACACCAGCCTGATCCGCTTGTCGCCTTATATACTTGATACCCTGAGTAGAAATTATATAGTAATCCTGTAGAGTAGAAATGCTTAGTCATGCTTAATATCCAGTAGGATATCTTTATCTTGCCTCTTTGGAGGAATTGGTTGACCTTTGGGTCACAAACATATTTCTGGACATGATGAGCTCGTTGAGCTTGGCTATGAGCCGTTGTTGCTTCCTCTACTCTACCTTCTACTCTGGTGAAACTTACCATCTAAACATTGGCGCGGGCGACTGCTGGATCAACTGATGAAGGAGCGATTGGCTGCCCTTCACAAGCTGAAGGGGGCAATCCGTCGTCCGTGCCGCATAAGGGCCTAATAAGTCTCGGATTTGAAGATTGTGACCACCGTGCAACCACATGCTAATGGGCTCTGGCTGGGTCAAGTAAGTTAGTCAGCCTTTGGTGTCGATGTCGCCGTACCGCAGATGGGGTGTCTGCCTACGGGAGAACCTTCGGCACAGATGGGGGGACCGGTTTGGGGACGTACTCTCAGTTCCGGCGCCATACCCGTGGCATGTCACATCTTTGGGGGATCTAGCTAAAAGACCTTGTCACGAATTCTCTATTGCTATGCTAGCGACGGCTGGTTGCAATTAGGCGATTTGTGACGTGTGGTGAAAGTGTACCACCTCTGCAGAGTGTAAAACTATTCGAATAGCCGTGTCCACGTCATGGACGACACATGAATCTTTCTTGACATACAGGAACCCTGTTTTGCTACTTCCCTCTACCCCTATTCTGGAATTCTATGGAGAACGTGAGGTGTCGTGGACACTCACGATGTGAGAAACATTACACTGAATACAAAATCTGTTTTCATCTAAAATTGTTTTTATCAAAACTATTATGTATTGCAAATAAAATTGGCTTTTATGCAAAAGAACCATACAACCTTCCTTTGAAGCCACATGTAGCTATTATAGGCTTGCATGAGGGGGCACGCTGAGTACATTATTATGTACTCATCGCATTGCTTTTGTTGATTATTCAGATCACTACGAAGAAGAAGAAGACTACGACTACTACGACGATGCTTAAGAGTGAGGCCTCGTGGACTACATCGACTGCCTGTGGCTAGATGGAGTCACTTCGCATTTATATTTCCGCTGAGCTTTCTGATTGTAACAAATGTCACAAGACATTTCACTATTGCTATTCAAACTATGTAACTGTACTTTTTGTACGTTCTGCAATGGTATCATTTCGCTGTGTTGTCAACATTGATCTTGGGATTGACATGATTACACAGAGGTCTGGAAGTGTAATTCCGGTCCTCACAATGAGCTAGTGGAGGATAACTGACAGCCTGAAGATTAGCAGAAGTTCATGTTTTGACAGTGAAGTCGTCTTTAGCTGCTGGACTGTGAGAGACAAATGCAAGCTCTGAAGATGAAGATTGTGCCCGAAGGTGTTTCTATTCAGCGATCTTGGCATGCTGTCCACCGTCATGGTTGTATATAGATGCTGATGTGTGTAGGTTAGAAACTGTATATCTCTTTTGGTCGCATGTATATGTTACCAGTGTTTGCGTTATGATCGGATTGCTTTGGTGTTGGATGACTGATTCATTGTTGGGTGCAGTGAAGAAAATGTGTGCTTTTATATTGATATAGAAAGAGTAAACAAGGAGGCATAAGCCAACCGAAAGGAGAAAATAAAAATAAAGAACATGTTAGATTAATCTATAATTTTCGCAAGGTGTTTCGCACCGGCTAAGATATAGTTTTTCCCTTTTTTTTTATTCTTATATGAGCTCATACGACATCGAGAATTTGTTGTTGAATAGTATAGCGTTTCTTTTTTTTAAATCTCCCAAGTGATGAGGGTGCTCGGAGCTCTTCACGCGCATAGGTACATGCTCGCCGCTCGTTCCTCGGTCTTCATGACGCAGCTCTCGGCCCTATGCTGGAGAATGCCGCAGTGCGCGTGCGGATCGACGACATGGAGCCGAGAGTCTTCGAGGCCATGCTCGAGTTCATCTACACTGACTCGTATCCTGAGGTACTAATAGACGCAGGCGAGGCGGTGGAGATGGCCCTCGTGGCGGCGGACAGGTATGGCCTCGAAAGGCTGAAGTTGATCTGCGAGGACATGCTGTGTGACAACATTGACACGAGCACGGCGGCGACCATCCTGACGCTAGCCGAGCAGCATGGCTGCCGCGTGCTCAAGGAGGCGTGCATCTACTTCCTCCGGTTGGACTCCAGGCAAGCTGGAGGCGTCATGGCGAGCGACGGCTTTCAGCACCTCAAGGCAAGCTGCCCCTCCCTCGTCAATGCTATCATCAACCAGGCCGTGGCCGTGCCCTATCACACGTTCTCAGGATTGAAGGCTATTCCTGAACACAGGGCTCGGCGAAGGAAGATGCATCACGTCCGTTATGTTCGTCATTGGAGGCCGTGGCTGGCGTATCCAGTGTTAGAGTAGATTTGTGTATATGTATTTTGCCCATATGTTAGGGGCCTTCCTGCATATTCACCTGTACATGTACTATATATAAGTGGCCTTTGGCCCCTGGTAATACAAGCAGTCTATTACCCTAACATGGTATCAGAGCCCTGGTTTTAGGGTCTCTTTTTTTCCTCTCTCCACGTCCGTGCCGCCGCCGCCGTCGCGCCCCCGGCTCCTCGCCGCCGCGCCCCGGCCGTTGCCGCCGTCCTCCCCGTCCCGCCCGTCGCTGCCGCCGTCCGCGTCTTCCCGTGCTTGACATCCCCGTGCTCGGTCGAGCTCGTCTGGCTGCTGCTGTCCGCGTTCGATCGTCCCGAGGTCAGCGCACAGATCGATCTTGTGCTGGTTCCGCCGCCGGCCGTTTCGTGCTCCTGGTCCAGTTTGTCTCTTGCTGGCCCACGTGCTCCCTGCTGCTCCACGTTGATCGATCCCTGCTGCTCCACGTTGATAGCTCCCGATCGTGCACGCGGCTGTGCTTGCCTGATCACTCGTGAGCTAGCAGGAAGGCTAGCTTTTCACCGATCAGATTGCTCCCGCTGCCTCCCTGCTCTCCCGTCGTGGCGTGCTGCGATTCCCGTCGTGGCGTGCTGCCCCCGATCCAATCTCTGATCTGAGTTGACTTTCTAAAAAAAAAAAAAAAAAAAAAAAGAGATGTCTACCTCATCGGGCTATGTTGCGATTCCTCGCTGCCCGATTATCTTTGATGGAGCGAATTACCCTGATTTCGCTAATTTCATGCGCGTCCACATGCGCGGTCTTCGTCTGTGGGGTGTGCTTTCTGGCGAGGTCTCCTGTCCGCCCCACCCCGTTGCTCCTTCGGTGCCTGTTGCACCGACGCCTACTGCCCTTGCCTCTGATGCTTCTCAGGAGGACAAGGATTCCGCCACTCGTGCTGATGCTATTGCTCTGACTGCTTATGACCGGCAGGTCCAGGACCATTCTGCTGCTGTTGCGACATACCGGCAGGATCTGACTGCCTACTCTCAGTGGATAGATGACGATGCTCGTGCTGCTGCTGTTCTGACTTCCAGTGTCCTGCCTCAGTATGCTGCTGAGTTTATGGCTCTTCCCACTGCTGCTGCTCAGTGGGCCTTTCTTCGTCAGCGTTATCAGCCGTCTGGGGATGCTCTTTACCTGTCTGTGGTCCGCCAGGAGCATGCCCTTCAGCAGGGCGATTTGACTATTGATGAGTTCTACACTCAGAGTGCTGCTATTTGGCGTCAGCTTGATTCTCTTCGTACGCCTGTGTGTGCCACCTGTCCCTGCTGCTTGATTGTTCGCGCCGACCTGGAGTTTCAGCGCGTTTTTGAGTTCTTGTCGCGGCTCCGCAAGGAGTTTGAGCCACGCCGTGCACAGCTACATGCCCGTGGTCGTGTTCCGCTCTCTGAGGTCCTGTCTGAGCTTCGTGCTGAGGAGACTCGTCTTCGTGGTGCTGGTCTTCTGGAGGTTCCCTCTGTTCTTGCTGCTCGTGGTCCTCCTGCGCCGTCTGCTCGTGGTCCTGCTCCGCCACAGCCTCCGTCGCGTCTTCAGTACCGCCGATACTACCTACTCCTCAGGTCCAGGGTCAGAGTCAGCCCCCGCAGTCTCGTGGTCCTCGTGGTCCTTGCACCTACTGTGGCAAGCCTGGCCATGATATTTCTGGCTGCTGGCAGAGGGATCCCAGCTTACGTCAGCAGTATCTTGCTCGTCGGAGGACTGGTTCTTCAGGATCTTCAGGCTCTTCAGGTTCTTCTGCTGCTGCACTGTCTGATCAGGACATTATCCGTGGTCTTCGTGGTCTGCTCGCTGCTTCCGGCTCTTCCTTGCCGGTTCTGCTGGTTCTGTGTCTGGATCTTCTGGCAACACGCGACCACCACCTTCTACACAATCAGGTATGTCATCCCCGTGGTATCTGGATTCTGGAGCTTCTTTTCATATGACTTCTGCATCTTCTATTCTTTCTGCTCTTCGCTCTCTTATTTCTCCTGTTCGTGTCATCACGGCTGATGGTACCTCTCTTCCTGTTTCTAGTCGAGGCACCCTCTCTACTTCATCTTTCTCTGTTCCTGATGTTTCTCATGTCCCTAGCCTTAAGATGAACTTGTTTTCTGCTAGTCAGCTTACTGATTCTGGTTGTCGCGTCATTCTTGACGCTAATTCTTGTGCTGTTCAGGACCGTCGGACTCAGGCCCTGGTTGGAGCTGGCCCTCGTAGTCTTCAGTCTCCGGGGCTCTGGGAGTTAGACTGGCTTCGTGTTCCCTCCGCTGCTACTTCATCTGCCAGTTCTCCTGCGGTTGCTGCTTCTGTCACTGGCTCTTTCCAGCAGTGGCATCATCGGCTGGGTCACCTTTGTGGCTCCCGTTTATCGTCATTAGTTCGTCGAGGTCTTCTAGGGTCTGTTTTAGGAGATGTGTCTTTACATTCATGTCAGGGTTGTAGGTTAGGTAAACAGATTCAGCTTCCCTATCCTACTAGTGCGTCTGTATCTCAGCGACCTTTTGATTTAGTTCATTCAGATGTTTGGGTCCGGCTCCCCTTCAGTCAAAGGGGGGTCATCGATACTATATTTTGTTCATTGATGATTTTTCTCGGTACACCTGGTTATTTTTTATGCGCTCTCGCAGTGAGGTTCTCTCCATTTATAAGCGCTTTGTTGCCATGGTTCGTACTCAGTATTCCACGCCTATTCGTGTCTTTCGTGCTGATTCTGCAGGTGAGTATATCTCTCAGCACTTGCGTGGTGTTCTTGCTGAGGAGGGTACCCTTGCTCAGTTTTCGTGTCCCGGTGCCCATGCTCAAAATGGTGTCGCCGAACGTAAGCATCGTCATATTCTTGAGACTGCCCGTGCTATGATGATTGCTTCCTCTCTTCCGCCACATTTCTGGGCTGAGGCTGTCGCTACATCGACTTACCTCATTAACATTCAGCCCTCTGCTGCCCTTCAAGGTGGCATTCCTCTCGAGCGTCTTTCTGGTACCTCTCCAGATTACTCGGCTCTTCGTTTGTTTGGTTGCGCTTGCTATGTTCTTCTTCCTCCCCGCGAACGCACCAAACTGACCGCTCAGTCTGCTGAGTGTGTTTTCCTTGGGTACAGTGATGAGCATAAGGGCTACCGCTGTTGGGACCCTGTTGCTCGTCGGATGCGCATCTCTCGTGATGTCACGTTTGATGAGACGCGCTCCTTCTATCCTCGCCATACCTCTGGCACTTATCCGGTGGATGATATTTCTTTTCTTCTTTTTCCGGATTCACCTCCTGCTGACTCTTCCCCATCTCCTAGTTCTCCATTTTCTACACCTGGTGCGCCTCCTCCATCTTCGGAGCCATCTTCTCCTCCGTCTAGTACCCCTAGTACTCCTCGTTCTCCTGCCTCGGCTCCTCCTTCTCCTATTCCTTCTTCCTCTTCTTCGGCTCCTCCTTCTTCCTCTTCTTCTGATGAGTCATCTTCTGCTGATGAGCCTTCCCATTCACGGCCTGTTCGTCAGCGTCGTCCTCCAGACCGTTATACTCCTAGTAAGTATGGTCTTTCTGTTGTCTCCGAGCCGACTTCTTATCGGGATGCTGAGCGTCATCCTGAGTGGCAGCTGGCCATGGCTGAGGAGATTGCTGCGCTTGAGCGCACTGGCACCTGGGATCTTGTTTCTCCCCCTTCAGGTGTTCGTCCTATCACGTGTAAGTGGGTCTATAAAATTAAAACCCGCTCTGATGGATCTCTCGAGCGTTATAAAGCGCGTCTTGTGGCTCGTGGCTTTCAGCAGGAGCACGGCCGAGACTATGACGAGACTTTTGCTCCTGTCGCTCATATGACCACTGTTCGTACTCTTCTTGCTGTTGCTTCTGTTCGACGCTGGTCTGTATCTCAGCTTGATGTTCAGAATGCTTTTCTTAATGGCGAGTTGAGTGAGGAGGTTTACATGCAGCCTCCTCCTGGGTATTCTGTTCCCGATGGGATGGTTTGTCGTCTTCGACGATCCTTATATGGTCTCAAACAGGCCCCTCGTGCCTGGTTTGAGCGTTTCTCCTCTGTGGTTATCGCCGCTGGCTTCTCTCCCAGTGCTCACGATCCAGCACTGTTTGTCTACACCTCTTCTCGGTGTCGGACCTTGTTGCTTCTCTATGTTGATGACATGATCATCACTGGTGATAACCCTGAGCACATTGCCTTTGTTAAGGCCCGTCTACGTGAGCAGTTTCTCATGTCTGATCTTGGTCCTCTTCGCTACTTTCTTGGGATTGAGGTTTCTTCTACAGCCGATGGCTTCTTTATCTCCCAGGAAAAGTATATTCAGGATCTTCTTTCTCGGGCTGATCTTAGTGATGAGCGTACTGTTGAGACTCCTATAGAGCTTAATGTTAAGCTTCGATCTACTGATGGTGAGCCTCTTTCTGATCCCACGCGTTATCGCCATCTTGTTGGGAGTCTTGTTTATCTCGCTGTCACTCGCCCTGATATCTCTTATCCCGTCCATATTCTGAGTCAGTTTGTCTCAGCTCCTACCACCGTTCACTATAGTCATCTCCTCCGTGTCCTTCGTTATCTTCGTGGCACGATTACTCGTCGTCTTTTCTTCCCTAGTTCCAGCTCTCTCCAGCTCCAGTGTTACTCGGATGCCACGTGGGCGAGTGATCCTACGGATCGTCGTTCACTTTCTGCTTACTGTGTGTTTCTTGGTGGTTCGCTTGTTGATTGGAAGACGAAGAAACAGGTCGCGGTTTCCCGTTCGAGTGTTGAGGCTGAGCTGCGGGCTATGGCTTCGTTGATTGCTGAGGTGACCTGGTTACGGTGGTTGCTTGCAGATTTTGGGGTCTCTGTTACGACACCCACTCCACTTTTGTGTGACAGTACAGGTGCTATCAGTATTGCACGTGATCCGGTCAAGCATGAGCTGACCAAGCATATTGGTGTTGATGCTTTCTACACACGTGCTCAGGTGCAGGATCAGGTTGTTGCGCTTCACTATGTGCCTTCAGATTTGCAGCTGGCAGATTTCTTTACAAAGGCACAAACTCGAGCGCAACATGACTTCTTACTCTCCAAACTCAGTGTTGTGGATCCACCCTGAGTTTGAGGGGGGGTGTTAGAGTAGATTTGTGTATATTGTATTTTGCCCATATGTTAGGGGCCTTCCTGCATATTCACCTGTACATGTACTATATATATGTGGCCTTTGGCCCCCTGGTAATACAAGCAGTCTATTACCCTAACATCCAGTACTACCCGGACGGCCATAGCTCAGAGCACGCCGGCTGGATATCCGTCTTTCTCGTGCTTGATCGCGCCCCCGTGAACAGAGCCTCCGCCAAAGCGCGGTACCAGATCAGCTTGCTCGGCCTCGACGGGAAATCCGTGCCGTCGTGCAGCATGGCTAGCGACACACCATGTGAATTCTCCGGCAGACAAGGACATGGCGGTGCACTCGTCCAGAGGAAGGTCTTGGAGGGATCGGGCTACCTCAAAAATGATGGTTTCAGTCAGGTGCGATATCACCATCGCAGAGTAATATCAGGACGTATTCAGTGGAGACTAGAGGAAAGTTACTAGCATATAGGAGATGATGCGTGTAGGTGTGAGGTCAAGGTATGCGGCTCTGATCATGGCCACCTCCATCATAGTTGTAGCGACTTTTTGTTGCTGAGCGGCTGACTTTGGATTGATCAATGTTGTAACTTGTAAGATTTGATGAATAATTGCGGATGGCTGTGTGCATCAATTTGATGCAGAGGCCGGGGATCCGCACCCCCTTATCTAAAAAAAAAACTAGCATATAGGAGTACACCGTTGTGTTCACCGTGCCGTGGAGGTGAAAGCCGAATAAACCTTCAACCTGGTCGATTCAAACGAACTTGGGTTTTCCTTGTATGCACAAGACAACTCCATTTTCCTGTTGTTTTGTTCACACAGGAACAGTGTGATGAACAGAGAGTTTCTCAGTCGAAGTGGGTAGTTTGGATTGTTAACTACAAGAAGTTAATTAAGTGCTCCATGATTGTTTGGTTTAGTTAAGTCATTGTTTACATCCATTAACCCAGATTCCGTTACTTGTACTCCCTCCGTTTCAAATTAGATGACTTCCATTTGTCCACATGCGGATGTATCTAGACATGTTACAAGTATAGATACATCCGTATGTGGATAAATGAAAGTCATCTAATTTGGAACGGAGGGAGTAGAACTGAACAAACAAGGTCCGTGACAGGTTCAATTATTTCAGCATTCAGAGTGCATGCAGGAAATTAAACAGTTTGATAGCTGATCCTCACAAGGCACGCAACCATGTTTATCATAATCTCACTGCCGATACACCGCTAACATTATTACAAACCCTAGGCGATTGGGCTAATCCAAGAAAATCAAACGGGACAGATGTAGTAGTAGTTCAAACTCCACGACTAAAACAGGACGGAGGGAGTACTAAGCAAGCAGCACAAAATAAGGTAAGCCATTACATCTCACCCAAGAGAGCAACAATCTGTCCATCAGCAGGAGCCTGAAGAAATACGTCTTGCCGAACTACCTCAGGGGTGCTAATGCGTCATCCTTGCACATCCTGCACATGTTTGAGCACAACACATCAGAATGAGAATAGATCAATAGAGCAATCTACCAAATAAAACCTGGCCAACACACAGAAGCATATTATATTGCCAAGTTTGCGATTAGCACCAATGACACTACCCCAAACATAGTAGACACCACTTAATCCTAAAAAAACTGAATGGAAACAGCGAAGGGGATCACCAGTCCAATTTCTCCTAGGGATATGAGAAAGAGTAGAACTGTAGTACATGATCTTAATCTTGTTTGGTTACGCAGCTTTCCAAAGGATTTATATGTTCATATTCTCAGGAAGATGTTGAGTTACCATTTTGTACATGGAACGAATACTAGTAAAGTTTCCCTCCTTTTCAATATCTCAGCTGAGAATATTTTCATGTTCACTGCTCCCCAAGAGTAAACAGTACCACATGGAACACAACTGTGTTTCCAAACTTTAGCTAAATTTCAACAATCTGCTCCAAGATAAACCAAACTCAGAATCATGTTGGTAACTATGAGTAAGAACAGTTTGTTCATTGCAAATATTATGGAACTCAGGGAACTGAGTAAGGGGAGAAGTATCACATTATTCAGTATAGCTTACCATTACAAGTTTCCTTTTTTTACTAATAATATAAAAACATTATCAGAGTTCTGGCATATCGATTTGTGTATCCTTCATAAATGAAGTAGGTGCTTGACACAAGAACAACTTTTAGATATGTATTGATGAGAAAATTAGCATCAGTGACAATTGTGCCTGCGATTATTGCCCGTATGGTGCACCTCAAATTAATTTCAAGATTATATGCTACTAACATTAGCTATTACGTAGTATCTGACTACAATTCATGTGCATTCTAGAACATCAAAGCGAAGGACGACAAAATATCAATAAAAAATTGTAGTGGGACACTCTCCCACTGTTCATATTTTAAAAAATTACCGCAAAAGGTGAAGTTAAATCAGAATCCTATTAAGTTAACAAAAGGTTTGGTAGAAAACTTCGAAAACAAATTCAAATAAATTTCACACAATTTTGTATGAGACAACCTTGGAAAAAATAAGTAATGTAAACAATGGTACAAGACAAGAACCCTAAATCAGCAAATTGTATAGGATACCCTCCTAGTTTTAATAAACATATGAAGAGAATGAGATGAATTTCAAGAAAAAAATACTGAGTTATATAGAAAAACAAAAGAATTACAGCAAACAACACTATGATATTTGCGCTTGGCATATGGGTAACATGTTTATATTCTATCAATTTCTTGTTGAAGCAGAAAAGTATACCATGATCACTTGTTAGAAATTACCAAGCCTGATTTTCAGGATTTCAACGGTGTCAGTATTTCAGGGAAACGAAATACAATAGCCATAATGCTGACAACGCTAAGCACATGCTTTAATACATTAACATGGTGCCTTGCCTAATTTGTAGTTTTGCACTTCTGCTAGTTAAGAAAAAAACAATATAACTGGATCAAAGGTCTGTGCTAAAACAAAGGCCAATCAAAAATTTCAGCAGCACCATCAATACATGTTGTGCGCTATGACAGTAGCGCGAATGAGATATTTTGTCTATCAAATGACAGCATCTGGCATCGACTGTTGAAATTTAATTCTGTCACTCTGTGGAACTTTTGGTCCCAAATAATGTTTTGCTAAAACACCAAAAATAAAAATAAAGCAATGACAAGCTAGTAGGATGCTCATGAAAACATAAGCACGGCATATTTTAGCAATGACAAGCTAGTAGGATGTTCATGAAAACATACGCACAGCATATTTTGTTCATGGCATAAACTGCATGGGTATAAATTTAAGAAGAATACAACATCCTAAACATGTGAATTTATAGTAAGAATGGGTGTAATTTGTATCTCCGCGATATTAATATACATTCTTTATCTAAAAAAAATAGTAAGAATGGGTCAATAAAGAAGCATTAGCGAAGAGTACATTGGCTGATAACTTGGTACCTTCATTTCTTCTGGAGTCTGTCTGAACGAACCAGAACATCTGCCATGTATTCTTTTCTATGACATCACTCTTTCCTGAAAAAAGTTCCTTTTATCAAGATACAAGAACTTTTAACAACACCCACCATAATAATGCATACATATTTAAAAGTGTACATACAGGCACAGTACTGCGTATAATAATTGACCTGCGATAAGCTGATCTATTTGATGATGCGGAAATGACAGTTTCATAATTGTGAGATGTTCGATCATTTGCAGGTTATTTATATGTCCGTCAATTGGCCGCGATCCGGGTCACATGTTCAGCAATGAGAGGTTTTACATGCAGCTACATCTTTGGAGGTCATCCTGAGAGCATCAGCAATGCAAGTTGGCTTTTGTTTTATTGCCGGCTGTTGAAAAAATTGGGAGCGGCCAAATCATTTATCATGTGAGGAACCAAAACAATCCTCTTAACATGATATTATCCAAACAATGTAATAATCTGGTTCTGTCAAATTTCATTTTGTAATAAATCTTTTAATTACTAATAACTTTATCCCACTAAGACACATAATTGCTTCTCCTGCCTTACCTCATTCGCCTAACTAATTACCAATTACATAGTCCCCTTCAGAACATTTACTACTTTTCGGTGCCATCACAGATTCACAGTTGCTACATAGAAATACAAAGCTTGCCCAGAGTTGGCCAGATTATGAAGCAGAATACATTGTTCACAGGATAATATCATAAAGCTCAGGCAATTGATCTACTCCCTCCGTATCAAAATATAAGACTTTCTAGCTATTCCACACACACACATGTATCTAGACATGTTTTAGTGCACACACACACACACATGAACCTTGCACTAAAACATGTCTAAATACATGCGTGTGTGGAATAGCTATAAAGTCTTATATTTTCATACGGAGGAAGTATAACGGACTGAAATCATACCATATATCAGAAAAGAATGTCTGCTTACCATTACCAGTTGCCATCTTTCTACCGACGATATATTAAACTTTAATTAATTTGCTGTCTGGTCAGAGAGTGCTAGTTCAGGAGTTGGTCTGTCCTAATGTTATGCATACCAAAGGGATCTTTCATGCCCTATTTAGTCCAAGCATTGTAACATCTCATCCAATGAGAACGGGGCAGAGGCCCAGTGGCAAAGGTAGCAGTGGCTAAATCTGGCAACCAGAGTTCAAGCCCCGTCGGGGACGAATTTCTGGAATTCTCATAAAGTAGCATCTTCTATAAAAAGAAGCCACCATGGGCTAGTCCTGGTCGGTCTCTAAAAACATCTCATCCAAGCCGACTTATGCCGATAGGAACATGATTTAGAATTTAAAACTAGAGTTTCAAATAACTGTGCTAATTGTAAGCCAAATAAGAGAAAGGTAATCACTAGTGGGACTATAGTTGTGTTCTAGATAACACTGCTAATTCCTACTTATGCTGGTATACTTTAGTGTCTAAGATCAATGCATCAACATTATCGTGTTCTCAGTTACTAAAAGATCACATCTTTTGTCAGATTCTAAGCAAGACAGAGCTTTAGAAATAATTCTCAATCACTATTTACCATCTGTACAAGGAATACTTTGATTTGCTAAGTAATACATTGGTAACAAATCGTTGGCTTAATACAGAGGCTGCTCAAGTCGACCATTGCCACATAATGATGAGCAGTTGAATGTACCTGGTGAAGGGATCCGAGATTCTGCAAGCCACGAGGTAAGCGTACATGGCAAAATGCAGATGTCGCCTTTATGTGGACAATGCTCAACAACCTCCCCTTTTGCATGTCCACGACGACCATATGGTCGCCCACAATGAGGTACACGACATTGGGTTGAACCATATCAAGAGCACCAATCTTTGGCCTGGTGGCGCCCTGCCACGGGTAGCCACCATCCGCCCAGAGCGGGCTGAGCGCCACCCGGTGCTCCAGCGTCCAGCCGCTGCCGTCGGCGTTGAGAGCGAAGGAGCTGAGCACGAAGGGATCCTCCTCAGACACCTCGACGTAGCGCAGCCAGTCCCCGCTGAGGCCGACGCGCCGGTATATTTCCGGCGCCTGCATCCACCACACGTTGCCATCAGCGTCAGGCAGCGGGCTCCCTCGGCGGCGGGACACTTGTTCGTGTGTGTCTGGAGGCAGCACGCTGCCACTGGGCAGCTCGATGAAGCGAGGCTCCGCCGGTCGCTGAACGGGTCCGCGCCGATGACGCCCCAGGTCACGTCCACCCACCATAGGTAGCCGCCGAAGGGCACAACCTCCTGGGTTGGCACCATTCGCCGCTGAGCCGGGAGGTGGCACGGGGAGCACTTGAGGAGATCCCAATCCCCTGTTTCGGGGAGAAACCGGAGCATCACGTTCGCGTTCCCATCCAGCTCGGCGACGGCGTACCTTTCCGGTGGTCGCGCTGAGTGAGGATGCCCAGGTGGAAGCCGGCCAAGATCTTCTGGGGCCTTGGATGACCGGGAGACGGCGCGGGTGGCCGTTGTGAGGATTAAAGACGATGTGCGCCATGTCGGGGACGCGGTCGGGGTCCGCTAGGCCGACGCCGGTCATGTCCCGCACCTTGTGGCCGCCCTGCCTGGCGAGGACGGGGGCGGTGAGTCGGATGTCTTGGCAGCTGAGGAGGAGGAGGCCGTCCTGGCTCACGGAGGAGGCCTGGCGGCGGAGAGTCGCATGACGTCATCGCCTTCGGGGTCGGGTTGGGGGAGACCGCTGGTATTGGCGAAGTAGTCGGGCATGTATAGCCGGGAGACGCGCGGAGGACCGACGGCGCTGTACAGGCACGGGCTCGGCGACGACCCCACGGCCGCCGTCGTCTTCTCGAGCATGTACCAAGTCCTGTAGCCCTGTCGCCGGCCCGAATCGGGTGGAGACGTGGTGGCCGTGCACGTGCAGAGGGAGCGGCGGAGGCGAGCGGAGAAGCCTAGGAGGCGGCGGAGCGACATCTTGCGAGCGGCGGTGGGGAGAGGGTTTTGCTCCTCTTCGTTGTGGCAGGTCTGGTTCATGTGCACTGGGTGCCGCCAAGATACAGAGGGAGCGATGCACTGGGCAGAAAAAGCAGCGTGGCTTCCATTCCAGGGGTCAGTCCACTGCCTGGGGTTCGTTTCTTTGAATTGCTTTCTTTGCCCATTGGCTGAGGCGCTGTGCAACCTGTCCTGTTCTTCAGTACGTCACCACCGCGCAGAGTGCTACCAATCCTAGAGATTCCTGTTACTGTACTACCCGGACTTTGCCTTTTGCTAATGTTTTGAACTTTCAATTTGGGAGAATGTTTAAACGTTCAAGTTTCAACTCATCATTCAAAATGTCGGACAACTACTCAGGACATGGAGCATTGATTCGATTCCTCAGGATTAGATCATCTCTAGCTGCGCTCCCAATAGAGCGGCAAGTATGTCGGACAACTATTAGTGGGAGCGCTAGCACGGGCTGCTGGTCTTTGGGAGCGGCTCTCCATCGGGCCGCTCCCAATAGACTTCTTTTGAAAATATCGAGACGACGGGATTAAAGCGAAATTGCAAATTTTCATTAAAACTTGAAGGATTTATACAAAATTTGATGGAAATTTAACTAATCTAACCATGAACCTAGCCACAACGGTAGAATCGGTCTCAGTCGTACGCCTTGACCTCGGTGTCCAGGTTGAACTCGGTCTCCGACGTCTCCGTCTTGACCTCAGCCTCCTCGTCGCCTCCGGGCTGTGACGCGCACCTCCGTCTTCGTCGTTGTCCGTAATGATGACGATGTCGGCCTCCCGCGCGGACAACTGCTCCGCAAACTCTTGTGTCCCCAGGAGAACGGTCTCGTATGACTGTCGCGTGGCCTCGGCGAGTTGAGGCTGGAATAGGACCTCACCCCCCTCCTCAGTCAGCTGTCGTTGCTCCGGCGGTGGAGCGACTCGCTTCTTGGAGTGGGCAGGCAAGGTCGGCTCGTCCTTGACCATAGCCGGGTCGAAATCCGGGATGGTGACGCCGCCTGTCCTCAGTGGCGGCACAGACCAGCCCGCCTCCTTCTTGGGGACGAGTAGGCGCGTCATTGATACCCAATGATGTAGTTATCTGCGTCAAAAGAATATGGGTTAGGTTGAGACTCCAAGTGCAGAGTGTGTAGTAAGTGGAAGACGTGTTTTCCCCACGAGGGGTGACTCGAGGGTTTAATATCGAACTCTCGGGAATCAGTAGTGAAGATTTATCTTTCCTATCCTTCTTTTGGTTACCTACAAAACAAAGTAAATGTTTTGGTCCTCAACCTCACCTAGTGGTTGTCAAGCACAAGGTGTGAGAATGATATCAAGATAATATGCAATGCAAACAAGAAATAAATATGCAATGGTGGTAGCAATGATAAATGATATTTTTGGGTTTTATATGATGAATGCAAGATGTAAAAGTGTTTTTGTATTTTCGGATTTTTAAATGGCAGAAAATGAAAAGTGGTAAAAGTGTTGGAAAGGTGTTTCTTATGATTAAAAATGGACCGGGGTTCATGGTTTCACAAATGCACTCTCTCTTTAATAAAGTGGTAGACAATGGAACACTAGAGTTGACATATGAGATTGCAACACAACAGTTTAATGACAAGTTATAATTATATGGGCATCACGTCCTAACATAGAGACCTTTTGGTTATTAGTCTCTCTTATACTCCACCAAGATGCGAACTAAATCATAACACCTCAGTAATTAAGATAACTCAGAGTATAGCAATAAGTATCATGACATGAAGTTAAAATAAGAACATGCTAGATCTAGTCATGGAGTAGTGGCAATGGTCACACCCACATCTCCGGTAGCATGGTATTTCTTTTTATCCCTAGTGAGGCAACAAAGTAAGGTAAGATACCCAAGTGGATCGCAGAACTTTCTCTCACGTTCACTGCACTAGCCACCCCCCGTTACTCCAACTAATGCACACGTTCCCCCTCACACGCTCTCATAAACATGCTTGATCATGACAAGTAAATAAGAACGGGGTACATAATATGCATCTACTTTCATAACTGAAACAAAACCATTGCAATCTCAAACATATATTAACTCATAAAAAGATCCACCACAAAGGTATTACATAGATGACCGTAATCATGTTCAGCAGCTCATACGGTACTAATTAGTGAAGCTCAAGAGAGAGAGAGATACATAAGTTACTTCCACAAACCCATAGTCCAGAGGTGGACTACTCCCTCTTCATCATGGAGACGGTGGAGAAGTCGTTGGAGAAGATGGAGACCACGCCGGCAGCGCCCCGCCGGAGTTTTCCCCCTCCAATCTGCAGCTCCAGGTCTCTGTTTCGGTGTTTCTGTGTTTCTGCGGCGCTCCTTCCAGAGAACGTCGGGGGCTATTTTTATAGGCGGTTTTAGGTCAAAACGAGTCGGTGGAGGAAAGATCGACGGCAACGGAGCTCCGAGGCCCAAAGGGGGGTCCCACGCGGCCAGGTACCTGGCCGCGTGGGCCCACCTATTTGGCCCTCGGGCTCCGCTTGTTTGCTTCCTTCGCTCCCAGTCTTCTTCCTTCCAAAATTGACGCTCGTAAATTTCCAGGTCATTTGGACGTCGTTTGGGTCCCTGAAACATTAAAATATAGAAATAGGGTTTTCTGCCTGTGCAGGGTTAATTCCATAAAAATAGGAAACATATCAAATATTCCCAAAATCATTATAAAACAGTGATATAACCCTTATATGATGCAAATATGACTGGAATATAAGTAAAATAATGCAAAGTTCATGTATGCATTTTACATGCATCAACATCCCCAAGCTTAACCTATACTCGTCCTCGAGTATGAAGGTGATAAAACTAACATGGACTTTGCAATTTAATACTATCAATGGATATCAAAGATGATTACTATTGCTACATAGAGTCAAATGATTCATTCTTAAAAGGAGTAGCAATATGCAAGATAGTTTATGAAGTGATATCAAGTATTCAATGCAAGGATGTTCAATGATAATTCACAAAGTGTAACATAAAGAAAGTACTATGGACCACATGTATGCATAATGAAAGTAAGAACATCCTATAATGGTCATAGAGTATTGATGAAAATCTGAATATAAAAGGTGGACACTTTGGAAAGATATATATGAGTAGAGGTAAAGCATGAATAAGTTTCATCTAACTTCTGAACTTCTCTACTTAAGTTAATGATTGTAATGTGGTAATCCTTGGTGTCAAGCTCTCATTCCCCTATCATAGCATCTTGAATGATTAAGTTTAAAGTGAAAGCAAATATGAGTAGTGTGCTTGACAAAGTACAGGTTGAAAGTCTCATGCCCCTTGAATACAAGTACCTACTCCATGTGTTACTCAACTTGGAAACAAAGCAAGTTCAAGTTAAATATCATTGTAAGTAATAATAGTATCATTAAGAGCGTCAACTGGGGTACCTCTTGTCCCAGGATATGGAACAAGCCCATATCAAAATGACAAGACAAACAAAACAATGAACAATCTCAACACCCTTTTTATTTACCATTAGATAGCTTTTTATTGTAAGGTGTATCACAGAAGGTTCACCATAGCATGTAAGTAAATTTCCACCATGAATGATGCATGGCTTAGATTAGCGGCCCAGGCGTCTCTCTAACCATTTATACAAACTCATTTAAACTACTTCATTTCCACATTTATTTCACCCATGGTAAGCATCCATAAACAAAAGTACATGATATCAACTAAATGAAATGAAGTGCATGTTGAAAGCTTGCCATGTGACAGCACATATGAGCTAACTCTCAACCAAAGACATTTGTCAAGCCACAACATCATAATTTTAATCACAATGGGTCATGTTTTATTATGCAATGAAAGTAAAGTGTGCATCAAGTTCGAGAGAGCTCTATAACCAACTTTTCCCATAACAATCAACAACATAAGCATTTTCATTCAGAGGTATAGATAACACAAATATCATGATAAACATACTCGGAATAGCATAAAGCTAATAGGTAGATATGGTGGACTCACTGGAAAAACTTTGGTTGAAGGTGTTGGAAACAAGTTTTTGCTTGTTGGAATTTTTGGGCTAGCAAGAGGGAGAAAGTTGACCATCTAAATGCATGCATGAGTGTCCATAGAACTAACTAATCCATGTTAAACAAGTAAATAACATTCAGCATCAAAACATGAATAAAAGATAGCTCTTGATAAAATACTTGCAAATTATTACTCATTAACAAGCTCATGAATCATGCAACTATATGTATCTTTTAAAATCAACTCAACATCCCTTTTCCCAATCTATAATAGCATCCAACATAATTCAACCCAAATTTCCAGTAGCTCTCTCATATATAAATGATAGTGTGGTGGTCTCACAAAATAAAAATCAAACCAAAACAAACAAAAAGACGCTCCAAGTTTATGCGATAAAGTGTTTCGATCGAAAAACAGAAGTTAGACGTGTGCAAACCGAGAGTGTGTAGGTCCAGTGGGGTTGTCTTCACATCCCCAAGCTTATGGTCTTCACCATCCTTGGATAGCTCTTGGTGCATCTCCTCTAATCCCTGTGAAAAAACTTCAAAACACCGTTTCTCCCATTTCTTTTCTGTGGGGTGCATTAGTAGTGATAAACAAATAGATTTCTTGCTGCATATAATCCTTGAACAAAAATTCATATGAATGTCCAGAAAGTGTATAATGTTGTATGCCTACTCATAAACTCAATTGGATCAAAAAGATTCAAGTTAAAAGTTCAAAGCATGCATCAAACAAAATGGGACAGAATCTGTCCAGAAAAACAGCAGCAGCAAAACGTATTTTTCTACCCTACTTAACTTTGTCGAAAAATTCCGAAAAATTCATGCATACAGAGGATGAAAAGTTGCAACTACAGTTCAAATATGAGCTCATTCGGAGTTACAGAATAAGAATTAAAAATCATACCGTGCACAGATTCGTGCAGGAATAAAATCTCCGAACGCTATAAGCAACTTTTCAAACCAAAATGAGTAAAACTTGGCACTTTATTAAAAATTCCAGAAACTAAACTAAAACAAAGTCTCTTGTTACAGCAAGAGGACACAAAGAAAATCACAAATAAAAACAACCGGGTTGCCTCCCGTAAAGCGCTTTCTTTATAGCCATATAGCTAGGCTTCTTACTTGATGTTTATTGTGGACGAAGCTCATGAGGGAGCTTGAATGATGTGCCCTCTTCCTTGGGAAGTGTTCCATGCACTTCTTGTGTGGAAACTGAAACTTCACATTCCCTTCTTTTGAATCAATGATAGCACCTGTAGTACGAAGAAAAGGTCTTCCAAGAATAATTGGACTAGAGGTTTTATTCCCCATATCCATGATTAGAAAATCAACAGGCACAAATGTCATATGTAACTCTACCATAACATCACTTACTTTCCTAAAGCATGTTTAATGGAATCATCAGCAAGTGCAAGTTCAATAGAGCATTTTTCAAGATTTTTCAATTCAAGTATTCATATAGTTCTTTAGATAAAACAGAGACACTAGATCCTAGATCAAGTATAGCATGGTGTGTCTCTTTTCCAATGGTTACTAGGACTTTGGGAATCCATATATCCCCAAGCTTAGGTGGTATCATAGCCTCTTGGTTGTACCTAGCAATCTTTTCTTTCAAGACATGATTAGCAATATAAGAACCAAAACCAGCTTGGTTAGAGTTGATGGAAGGATCACTTGCAAATTTTTGTAAGATAGATATTAATTCATGCAAGCTACAATTCTCTAAGTCAAGCAATGGTTCCTTGACTTCACTAAGCATTTTAACTTCCTCAACTTTTCTCTCTTTCATTACCATAATAGTTTCCTTAGCAATTCTCTCTTGCTCATGAATATGTTCCCAAGATTTATTTATAACCTCTTGACAATATTTAATTGTTTCCTCATGTTTTTGAGCTATAATGGTGTTCTTTAATGAGGAAACTTCCTTAGTGAGCTGATCTACCCTTTCAAACAAAGAGTCTTGTTTTTCAAACTTAGATATAAATTCCTTATTAAGCTCCTTTTGAGTAGATATAAATGATCTAATGGTGTTTTCCAAATCACTAGAAACATTACCACTAGTAGTATATTTGTTTGGCACATATGGGGGTTTATTATAAGAGTTATAATTGTTGTTACCATACCCATTATTACCATAGTTCCTAATGAAGTTGACATCAATATTTTCAGGATTATTACCAACTAATTCTTGCAAAGGCACATTTTCAATATTTTGTTTATTAATGAAAGCAAGAATAGTCCATTTTAGATGACAAATCATTTGTTTCTTCTATGGAGTTCACTTTCTTAGAAGGATTAGGTGCTCTATCAGTATGCCATTGACTATAGTTTTGCAAAATACTTTCCAATATGTTCTTAGCTTCTACTATAGTTTTTCCCATAAAAGCACCTCCAGCAGCAGAATCAAGAATATTTCTAGACATGTAATTTAGACCATTGTAAAAAGAGTGTAGTATGGTCCATTCGTTGACCCCATGTGATGGACAAGTTCTAAGCATAAGTTTAATCCTATCCCAAGCCATAGCAACATGTTCATTTTCATTTTGCCTAAAAGAAAGAATGTTGTTTCTATTTTGCAAAATTTTAACAGGAGGATAGTATTTCTTAATGAAAGCTTCTTTTAAATCATCCCAAGTTTTAATGCTATCAATAGGTAATGAATGCAGCCACTCTTTAGCTTTTCCTCTAAGTGAGAAAGGAAATAACTTCAGTTTTAGAATATCACTTTCCACATTTTTAAATTTCTGCATGTCACATATTTCAACAAAATCATGAAGATGCATAGAGGCATCCTCCATAGCACTACCGCCAAATTGTTCCCTAGTTATCAAGTTCAACAAACTAGGACTTACTTCATAACTATCAGCTTTTATCTCAGGTGTGGCAATGGGCCTAGCAATAAATTGATCATTTGGAGTGTTTGTGTAATCACACAACTTAGTTCTTTCTCCCATTTTAGCAAGTTTTTATGTGTTTTTTAATTTTTTATGCAAAACTGAAAATAAAATGACACTAAATGATGCAAACCGAAATAACAAATGCAACACAAAATGCAAAACTGAAAATAAATATGCAAACCGAACTTAAAAATGCAAGACAATGACAAAACAAGATAAATTGCTTTGAAGGTAAAGATGGATAAGATGATGCTCACGTAGGTGCAACCTCCCCAAGCTTAGGTGTTAGCACAAGTTGGTGATGAAGTTGACTTGGTGAGATATCCTTGGATAAACCCGGCGCCAGAAAACAGAGCTAGTGCAGGGGACCCTTGGATAAACCTTTCAGCAATGATTCCCCGGCAACGGCGCCAGAAAACAGTCTTGATACCCGATGACGTAGTTACCTGCGTCAAAAGAATATGGGTTAGGTTGAGACTCCAAGTGCAGAGTGTGTAGTAAGTGGAAGACGTGTTTTCCCCACGAGGGGTGACTCGAGGGTTTAATATCGAACTCTCGGGGAATCAGTAGTGAAGATTTATCTTTCCTATCCTTCTTTTGGTTACCTACAAAACAAAGTAAATGTTTTGGTCCTCAACCTCACCTAGTGGTTGTCAAGCACAAGGTGTGAGAATGATATCAAGATAATATGCAATGCAAACAAGAAATAAATATGCAATGGTGGTAAATAAATATGCAAGGATGGTGGTAGCAATGATAAATGATATTTTTGGGTTTTATATGATGAATGCAAGATGTAAAAGTGTTTTTGTATTTTCGGATTTTTAAATGGCAGAAAATGGAAAGTGGTAAAAGTTGTTGGAAAGGTGTTTCTTATGATTAAAAATGGACCGGGGTTCATGGTTTCACAAATGCACTCTCTCTTTAATAAAGTGGTAGACAATGGAACACTAGAGTTGACATATGAGATTGCAACACAACAGTTTAATGACAAGTTATAATTATATGGGCATCACGTCCTAACATAGAGACCTTTTGGTTATTAGTCTCTCTTATACTCCACCAAGATGCGAACTAAATCATAACACCTCAGTAATTAAGATAACTCAGAGTATAGCAATAAGTATCATGACATGAAGTTAAAATAAGAACATGCTAGATCTAGTCATGGAGGAAGTGGCAATGGTCACACCCACATCTCCGGTAGCATGGTATTTCTTTTTATCCCTAGTGAGGCAACAAAGTAAGGTAGAGATACCCAAGTGGATCGCAGAACTTTCTCTCACGTTCACTGCACTAGCCACCCCCGTTACTCCAACTAATGCACACGTTCCCCTCACACGCTCTCATAAACATGCTTGATCATGACAAGTAAATAAGAACGGGGTACATAATATGCATCTACTTTCATAACTGAAACAAAACCATTGCAATCTCAAACATATATTAACTCATAAAAAGATCCACCACAAAGGTATTACATAGATGACCGTAATCATGTTCAGCAGCTCATACGGTACTAATTAGTGAAGCTCAAGAGAGAGAGAGATACATAAGTTACTTCCACAAACCCATAGTCCAGAGGTGGACTACTCCCTCTTCATCATGGAGACGGTGGAGAAGTCGTTGGAGAAGATGGAGACCACGCCGGCAGCGCCCCGCCGGAGTTTTCCTCCTCCAATCTGCAGCTCCAGGTCTCTGTTTCGTGTTTCTGTGTTTCTGCGGCGCTCCCTCCAGAGAACGTCGGGGGGCTATTTTTATAGTCGGTTTTAGGTCAAAACCGAGTCGTGGAGGAAAGATCAACGACAACGGAGCTCCGAGGCCCAAAAGGAGGGGTCCCACGCGGCCCATGTACCTGGCCACGTGGGCCCACCTATCTTGGCCTCGGGTCTCCGTTGTTTGCTTCCTTCGCTCCCAAGTCTTCTTCCTTCCAAAAATTGACGATCGTAAATTTGCAGGTCATTTGGACGTCGTTTGGGTCCCTGAAACATTAAAATATAGAAATAGGGTTTTCTGCCTGTCCAGGGTTAATTCCATAAAAATAGGAAACATATCAAATATTCCCAAAATCATTATAAAACAGTGATATAACCCTTATATGATGCAAATATGACTGGAATATAAGTAAAATAATGCAAAGTTCATGTATGCATTTTACATGCATCAGTCATCGACACTACCGAGCGAGAGGGGATCCGCGTGAGGACGAGCGCGACGTGCACAACGGCGTCGGCGTCATCCATGGCACGTTCTCCTCTCGCGAGACAGACACATACTTGCCGACGAGGACTTTCTAGAGAGGGTGGTTGCCCCACCAGCGGTGGCGCGCCCCCTGTTCCACTGCGTCGGTCTGAGGACCCTCGTGGTCGTCGATTGCCACCTGGCGCTGGGTGATGAGGATTGCCATGCAGTTGGGACTATCCTCGGCGAAATCCGGGTGGCCTGCTTGAAAGTGCATGTCGCTCCCATGCGTGGTTTGGTAATTAATGACAATCTTTATGGACTAATGTTTGCATTGAGATATCCTTATAGATCTTGTCCATGGGAAAAGATTGGAGTTCATGTGTTGGACTCTAGAAGCTTATATGATGACCAATGTTCTATCCAAGGGTTTATATGAAGAATGGTCATGTGAAGAGTTGAGCTTATTGCAAGCATTGTTTGGAAAAGAAGATTGAGTTAACATTCATGTTATCTCTAAGCCATCATATATATCAAGATAAGAAGATGAAGTGCAAGTGAATTCATGAAGACGGAGATTAGCAAGGCTCTCCCATCATTGTGTATGGGGGAGTATTTGGAGAAGTCTTCATCAAGCATGTGCTAGCAAGCTCAATCAAGAAAGGTGTTCCAACTTGAGAGAGTCAAGATCGCCATCATCTAGCTCAAGTGGAATGCGCAAGGCAAATGTATGATCTTGATAGAGGAAAAGGTATGATCTTGATAGAGTTTTTATTTTACCGATCTCATGGTGTTAGTGGGAGACCGGGTTATAGGATAGACACCGTACTATCAAGAGGGGTTCTCAAGTGAGTAACTTGATCGCATCTTTGTGGAGAGCTCAAATCTTCGCATACTTGGCATATCATCTTTCTTGGTTCTTTTTGGTTTTTATCCATGTGTGAATTTAGAGCTTGTGTTCATGTCCATACCAAGCTCTAGTTCATCAAAAACGGATTTCATATGAATATCTTGTTGTGTTTTTATGTTGGAGGTTTTACCGGTCGTTCTTTTCTAGAGAGGTTTTACCTTTCTATATTTGGTTTTATCCTCCATCTTTGGACTATGATGTTTCTCTACATGATCTTTAAGAGCTCTTCATTGTGATTCCAACGAGCCCAAGATCATCGAAATCGGAGTCCAGATGAAAAAGATACTGCAGTTTTCGTTTTGCTGTTTTTGTCAGTTTTCAGACTATCGGATAATCCGACTTTGTTTTGGATCGGAATATCCGACCCGCAAATTTGCTGGACGCGAAAAAGGCTAAGGAATTATGTTGTGGCTCTCTGGTTTGGGTCGGAATATCCGATACAAGTTAGGGTCGGATTATCCGACCCCTGTTTTTCCTGCAACGGCTCTCTTCCAAACACGTTTTCCCCTCTCTCTCTCTCTCCTGCCATTGTTGACCTTGGAAAGCTTGCCTCTCTCTCAATTCCTCCCATGATTCTTGCATATCTTTGAGGGAAAAGAGAGAGGAGATCTAGATCTACAATTCCACCAATCCATCTCTCCTCTAAGTGAGGGGAACCTAGTAGATCTTGATCTTGGAGTTCTTGGTGTTTCTCCTCCTTTTTTCTTCTTCTCTTCTCCCCCCATGAGCATTAGTTGCTTTTGGTGGGATTTGGGAGTGAAGGACTTGAGCATTTCTTTTGTTCTTGCCATTGCATTTGGTTGCATCGGTTTGCTCTCTCCACGAGGATTCGTGGAAGTGAAAGTTCGTGAGCTTGTTACTCTTGGGTCGTTGGACCCTAGACGGTGTTCTTTAGACCTTTTGTGGTCAAGGCCTTTTGTGGCTAGTTGAGACCTTTTGTGGTCACTTGGGAGCTCCCAATCCTTTTGTGGGTTTGCCTCAAGATTGTTATAAGGGATTCGAAGGAAATCAATAGTGGAAGGTGAACCGAGCTTTTGTGCAAGGTTCATCGGAGAATAGGGTGAGGACATTTGTGGCATCTTGAGTTTGAAACTCACACCCTCCAACGAAACTTACTCCCCTCAAAAGGAGGAACTCGGGAATACATCATCGTCTCCGCGTGCCTCGGTTATTTCTATACCCTAGCTCTTTTCTTATGCAATTTACTTTGTGATAGCCTTCGTGCTTGAAGTCTATATCTTGCTATCACCTTGTTACTTGTCTTGCTTAGCATAAGTTGTTGGTACACATAGGTGAACCTAGTATATTTAGGTTGTATGCTTGTTAAATTAAAACACCTAGTTTTATTCCGCATTTATCAAGCCTAAACCGGAAAAGTTTTAAATCACCTATTCACCCCTCCCTCTAGGCGACATCCTTGTCCTTTCACTGCTGCTCTGATGTCAGCTCTCGCCGGCGGTCACAGATGAGCGCACGGAGCCTGTCCTCCCCTAACGGCAGAGGCGGGACGGTGTACCCCATGGTGCACATGGCGTAGTGGCTGACAAGGCGCACCAGCGACGACACAGGGTTGTGATGCTTCGTGGCGAACGCCGCCTCGTCGAGCTAAGGCAGGTCTTGTACGCTGCGTAGCATCCGCCGCCGCCGCCGCCGCCGCTGCCTCGAGCTCCGACGTTGTGCTCCATCATTGCTCACTTGTGGTGGTGGAAGAGATTTTTTTGTTTTTGTTTTTGGTGGAAGAGATAGAAGGGGGAAGAGAGCCAGAAGCGCTGGTGGAGGCCACGGGGGCGCCGACGGCGTGCTTTTAAAAGGCAGCTGGGAGGCGAAGCGCGGGAACGCGAGGGGCACCCATTAACGCTGGCGACATTTCCCGGGACACAATTACTCCAGCGACACGGGTCAGGGAAGGCGATGCGCGACACGTCTCCGCGTTAGAGGAACCGATCCGTCCACAATAAATAACGTTGAATGACCGTTGTGTCAGTGACGGGCTGGTCCGACGTGCCACGCGTTGCCATGGTTGTTGTCACTCCCAATTGCCTCCAAACATGCGGGGTTGCCGGACGGGCCCGCTTCCGGCAACTTTGTCACTACTGGGAAAACCTGGTGGGGACCATTTTGTGTCGGCGCGCTCAATAAGGGTGTGTTTGGTAGCCGGCGCATGCATCTTCCACACGTTTCCCTCAGCGTCAGGCATCAGGCTCCCTCGGCGGATCGCTTGTTCGTGTGCGTCTAGAGGCAGCACGCTGCCGCTGGGTAGCTCGATGAAGCGAGGCTCCGACCGGTCGCTGAACGGGTCGGCGCAGATGACGCCCCAGGTCACGTCCACCCACCACAGGTAGCCGCTGAAGGACACAACCTCCTGGCTTGTCACCATTCGGCACTCAGCCGGGAGGTGACAAGGAGAGCACTTGACGAAATCCCAGTCCCATGTTTCCGAGATAAACCGGAGCATCACGTTCGCGTTTCCATCCAGCTCGGCGATGGCGTACCTGTCCGGTGGCCCGCGCCCTCCATCGGCTTTGGTTTGTGTGAGGATGCCCAGGTGGAGGCCGACCAAGATCTTCTTCTGGCCTTGGATGGCCGGGAGACGGCACAGCTGGCCGGTGAGTGGGTTGAACACGAAGTGCGCCATGTCAGGGAGGCGGTAGGGGTCGGCGAGGCCGGTCAGCTGCCACACCTTATTGCCGCCTTGCTTGGCGACGAGGGTAGCCGTGGCGCGGATGTCCATGGAGCCGAGGAGGAGGAAGCCGTCCTGGCTCGCGGAGCAGGCCTGGCCGGCGGAGAGTTGCACAACGTCGCCTTCGGGGTCAGGTTCTGTAACAGCCCACTCTTGTTAATGCAATTATGAACCAAATTTTCACTTTTTGTTCATTGCATCATGGCATCCATGCATAATCATGTGCACTTTAGGTAGTAAACATTGCAATGGAGATGTTGTTGGAGTTGTTGAACAAAAGTTTACAACTCCAATCCATATTTTGTCCAGGAAGTTCCAAGTGTTCAAATTCTATTTTGCTTTGATTCAAAATTTCTAAAGCAACAACATTTGGTTTCTGAACAAATCCTTTTCTAAACCTCTTTGAGCAAAGGAGGTCAAAAACATTTTATTTTGAGGCGCCAATTTTTGTGGAGCTTCTACTTGGTATGGGGAGGCTCCCCAAATTTTCCCAAATTTTTATAAAATGTTTTGGGTGCCCTAATAAAATTCAGGAACTGAAAGAGAAGAAAAGACCCAGGCGGCGGTAGTACCGCTGGGTTAAGCGGTACCACCGCCCGAGAGCTGCCGCCACCGCTACCGCCAGAATCGGCGTCCGACGCGCTTGACCGGTACCAACAAGTACCGCTGCCGGTACCGCCGCCGGTACCGCCGAGGTGGGAAGAGCGAAAACAGACCGCACCAGCGGTACCACCGTTGGGTTAAGCGGTAGTACCGCCGCTGCGGGATTTTTCAGCACGGCTTCGGGGCCGCCCCGCTCTCCCCATGCCCCATCCCTTCACTTGCTCCTCTTCCTCTCTCTCCTTTCTTCCCCACGAGCTCCAAACCGAGCCCGCCATGGCCGACCTCGCCGCCGGAGATTGAGCTAGGCCCGAGCAAATCGAAGACCATAGGAAGTTGCACCCCGACGTCCTCTACCATTTCACCGAAGGAATCAAGCCAAGGCGTTGTACATTGCCCGGATTCGCGTTCTTCGTCCGTGACGTGCGCCGCACTCCAAGCAAGTCGACGACGACTCCGACCTTCCCTTCCTTCGGCAAGCCTACCCACGAGTTCAGGGTGAGCATGCGAACCTTTCCATGTTTTTCCCTCGCTCCCTCTTGCTCTCTAGCTCAAATCCATCGAGGCTCGCCGTTGCACGGCTTCGGCATGTGCATCGGATAATCCGAGTCCAACTCTATCGGATAATCCGACACACCGGATACTCCAGTTACTGTTTCCACCGGATAATCCGGTTGACCTGTTCTGACTTTAATACAAACTTGTTCTTCCCAATCTTTGTAATCCGATTACAAGTATGTTTAATTCCCCCCCCCCCAAACCATGCATCTTCACATGTTCATGTCATTCATATGCAAAGTTAACCATAGGGTTCATCTATTGTAATCAACAAGTAAAGTTGAAGCATCACTTAATTCCCCGGTATATTCGAGATGTGCCCTTTTCGCATCCGAACTCCGTTTAAGTTGACTAGCTTGATTCATCCTTTTCTTGAGGATTTAAAATGTCATGCCATCATGTGTTTGCGATTGCATTTGTTAATAAATGTGAGGTGTTTGATTGTTTCTTCCCGTGTTTTGTGCTCCGATAGATCAAGCAGACGGGGTTCCCCCTCAATACCCCGCCGAGCCGTACTACCAGCACCTTGATTAAGGCAAGCGTAATCCCCCTCTGAGCATGTCTTATCCTATTTTCCGCAAATATTTTCTCCACTATAATATTGCATGCAGTTCCAAATGTCAATTTGCTTGGATTAGAGTATCCTATAGTTGCATTAAGATTCCGATGCCAATTACCTGTTTCCCCTCCTATTATCCATAGGATTGTATTGTTGGCCTGAAATATCTAACTATGAAATGTGATGCTTAGCCATGTTAGTTAAATGCTTAGCAGTCAGGTGGATGTTCCATTGTTGGAAACAGGTGTTGAGATGGACAGATGATGGTGGAGAAATTGTGGAGAAAGGTAATAAAATGCTTAAAGGTGGGGATGAGAGGCCACTCGGTATGGTGGTGTTTTGTCTCACTCTCGCCGCCTAGGTGCGAGTTCTTTACCTCTTGAACCAAGAATGAGCGCGCTTCATTTCGGTGGGCTATATGGAACCCCCGTCGACCAACTAACTTGAGCGGACTAGCCAGGGTCCTCTAGTTTGGTTTCCATTTGCGTGTGCGTTGAGATGGTGGACCAAGACTGGGATGAGGATGGTGGTGTTAGGAAAATGAGTGGCCGTGGGGCGGGTGTCGATGATCCTGGCAGTCCTACCGCCACTGATGATCCTGGGTTAGTCCTTAACAAGGTAAAGGTTGTAACCGTTCCCACTCAGCCGGCTTTCCCCGGAAGAGAGCTAGCGTAGGCAATGAGCCGGGCGGTACCGAAGGTAAACACAGTGCACCCCTGCAGGGTTAAATCTTTTCGAAAAGCCGTGTCCGCGGTTATGGACGAACTTGGGAAGTGAAGGTAAGATCATAGAATAACTTTAACGGAATGATTAAAAACTGGGTACTAGAGGTACCACTCAAGATGCAAGGTGAGCTTCCTCGAGGGTGATTCGGGGAGGTGCCTTTGATGAACAGGTACAGTGGTTGATGTTTGAGAAATGATCAAAGAAAGAGTTACTTCTTACCCTTTTGAAAATATCTGATTAGTCGATGCCATGAGTTATGTTTTTAAATAAAATCAGCTTTATGCAAAACAGCCATAAACCTTGAAAGCCTCATCGAGCATATATTAGCTCTTAATCTTGCGAGTTCGTCGAACTCAACGTCGTTTGTTTTGTTTCAGAGGAGGACTTCACCGACCTCGAAGGTGGGTTCTTTGTGGACGTCGACGAGTAGTCTGGGGTTCCCAGGTGGCAGCTTGGGACATCCGGAACAGCTGGCGCTGTGATGTTTATCTGTAGGCCTCTTAGGCCATATTTGGATCTTGTTGTTTAGAACAACCTAATTTGCTTCCGCTTGTGTAATGTTGGGTCTGTGACCTCTGGTTGTCATTTGCTATCTTTCTCTATTATAAGAGTTGAACTATATGATTTGTGTCGTAGAGTCTGTGATGTGCCAGTTGTTCCACAAGTCTTGATCTCTCTATTATGCATTGAGGGTTGTGCCTGTGTTAAGGCATCAATCGGGGTGTTGCGTTGCCGATGATCCATTCCGAGCAACGCCTGCCAAAGGTTTTGGCCGGGGATTGGTAAACCCGTAACCTCCGGTTGTATCGCTTAACCGGTGACACACAGCATCACTGTATAACAGTCGGGTCGGGGCGCCACAAGTTGGTATCAGAGCAGTACTGCCTGTAGGAAACCCTTCTACTGGTCGATGTTGAGTCTAGTGTTTGTGAAAATATTTTTAACCTAAAAATGAGTTGTGAAAACCATCTTAGGATTCTTTTTACTCCTTATCTGGTTACCCTCTAATCTCGGAGCAATCTTACCTCGATTTGAGTTAAAGGTTTTACTTCTCATCTGTTACTTCAAAATGATTAGAAACGGGGTGGGTTCGACCTTTAGTGTTATGTGTCACGTTGCTCCCGCTGCGTTGCAATCCCAAATCAACTCAGATGTTTCTACAGTCAATCATTTGATCCTTTCTTTGGGTTTTAACCCACGGACTTGAACATAAGGTCCCGGATTGTGTCAACTAGAGTGTGTTAAGTTGTGATTTCTTAACTCTCACTAGTAGCACATGATGCTGATCTTTGACCCAAGTTCTATCTTGTTGTTTTCCTTCTCGCAAAGTATTATCGTCCCTAGTCTGTGTACTTGTGTAGACGCTAATGCTATTGTTCGACCATTCGGAGAAAGATACTAACCGTGTCATTGTCAAATCTCCAGAATGGCTCGAGGAGGTCGTGGAGGCCGTGGTGGTCGCGGTAACCACAATGATGATGAGGATGATCTGCCGCCACCACCCTCGATGGCTGAGGTCTTGATGGCCATTGAGGAGAACCGTGGGCGCAATGAGCGCTTGCTGAACAGTTGGTGCAGCAGAATGCACGGAGGAACGAGTGCAACACTCTCACTGAGTTCCTGCGTTCCAGCCACCCACCTTTGCTGATGCTAAGGAGCCACTGGAAGCTGATGATTGGCTTCGTGCTTTGGAGCGCAAGTTCTCCGCGCTCATGTCCATTGGCGAGCAAGTCAACTTTGCCACCTACTCTTGGTTGGTGCTGCTGGCTGTTGGTGGGAAAGCCATGTGGCTTTGTTTCCAGCCAACCATGTCTTCACCTGGGCTGATTTCCGCACTGCCTTCCGTGCGGAGTACATTCCCAGCCGATCATGGACTTGAAGAGGAGGGAGTTCCTGGATTTGCAACAGGGACGGATGGACCTCCGCACTTATGGTCGTGAGTTCAACCATCTCTCGTTACGCCCCAAGGGACGTGACCAATGATGCTGACAAGCAAGAGCTGTTCCGCAAGGGTCTGACTCCGCAGCTCGCTATGAGTTGCCCTTCAGGTTCCAGACCTATCAGGAGCTGTTCAACCAGGCTTTCACTCTTGAGCAAGGAAGAAAGGAACTTGAAGCTTCCAAGAGGCCCGCACATGGGGACCACCAGAGTTCCTCGGGTTCTGAGAGCAAGAAGCGCAGGGTGTTTGTCCCTACAGCGCCGTACCTCGTGCTCCCTTCATGCCGAGGCAGCAGGATATAGGCCACCTCCTCCGCGCCCCACTACTTCGACACTTGGGATAGGCGGAAGTGGGTACCGTCCTATGCTACCTGCTCCACCTGGAGTCACTTGCTACACCTGTGGCCAGGCTGGCCACTACTCCAGGGAGTGCCCCCAGAAGGCACCTCTCGCGATAACTCCTGCACGAGCCCCTGCCACTCCAACTGGCAAGGCTGGACCTATTGTGCGTGGTCGCCTGAACCACGTCTCTGTGAAGAAGCTGAAGAGACCCCGGCGTTCTTATGGGTGAGTTACGAATCAACGGCAATACAGCTACAGTTTTGTTTGATTCTGGAGCATCGCATTCATTCATATCCATAGCTTTGCAAAAGACCACAAAATACCGTTCGAGAAAATGAGCCGTCCTTGGTGATCGCTACTCCTGGTTCCAAATGGCAAACCGATGGGTTACTCCTGAGGTCCAGATTAATATAGGTTCCTTGTCTTTTCCTTATGCCTTGGTAGCTCTGAAGTCCAAAGGCATTGATGTCATACTGGGCATGAACTGGCTAGCCAAATACCAGGCTAATCTCGACTGTGCCGCCAAGACCATTACTGTGACCGCTCCTTCCGGTGACATTGTGAAGTATTGGCCTGCAACATCAATACCTCCGTCCGCCATCGTACCCGCTCACCTGAGATCTCCTTTGCTTTATGGAAGGCGAATCCCCTCCTGAAATCCAGGACATACACGTGGTGTGTGACTTCCCGGATGTGTTCCCGGAAGAATTGCCTGGCATGCCTCCTGACCGAAGTGTGGAGTTTGTCATAGATCTACTTCCCGGTACCGCTCCAATTTCCAAGAAGCCCTACCGTATGCCGGTGGAAGAGTTGGCTCTGTTGAAAGAGCAAATTGATCAGCTGTTAGCTAAGGAGTTCATCCAGCCTAGCAGTTCACCTTGGGGTTGTCCGGTACTCTTTGTCAAGAAGAGGGATTCTACCGTGCCTCGTCTAGTCTCTGACTATCGACCGTTGAATGCGGTGACAATCAAGAACAAGTATCCTATTCCTCGCATCAATGATCTGTTGGATCAGTTAGCTGGTGCAACGGTATTCTCCAAGATGGATCTGAGGTCAGGCTACCATCAGATAAAAATCAGAAAGGAGGATATTCCAAAGACGGCATTTGTTACTCGTTATGGCTCATATGAGTATACCGTCATGTCCTTTGGTCTCACAAATGCCCAGCTACTTTCATGAGGCTCATGAACTCTCTTCATGGATTATCTTGACAAGTTTGTCGTCATTTACATTGATGACATCCTCATCTATTCCAAAACCAATGAAGAGCATGAGGAACATCTTCGTTTGGTTCTGACAAGACTTCGAGAACACCGCCTCTATGCCAAGTTCTCCAAGTGTGAGTTTTGGTTGGATAATCTCATCTTCCTTGGTCATGTGATATCCGCGATGGTGTGGCTGTCATTCCTGACAAGATTCAGTCCATTTGGATTGGAAAACTCCAATGTCAGTCAAGGACATTCGAAGCTTTCTCGGATTGGCGGGTTACTACCGCCGATTCATCGAAGGTTTCTCCAAGATAGCCAAGGCCCTGACTGACCTTCTCAAGAAGGATAAAAAGTTTGTATGGTCGGCCGAAGCTGAAGAGAGTTTCAAACACTGAAAGCCAAGCTCACGTCCGCTCCTGTGCTTGTCCTGCCGGACACAGCAAGGATTTCGTCGTCTTCTGTGACGCCTCTCTACAAGGCTTGGGCTGTGTGCTAATGCAAGATGGCCATGTGGTGGCATATGCTTCTCGCCAACTTAAGCCGCATGAGCACAACTACCCAACTCATGATCTAGAACTTGCCGCTGTGGTCTATGCTTTGAAGCAATGGAGACCATACCTGTTTGGTAACCGTTGCGAGATCTTCTCGGATCACAAGAGTCTGAAGTACCTCTTCACCCAGCCGGATTTAAATCTCAGGCAAAGGCGTTGGTTGGAGTTAATCACGGACTATAATGTGAGTCTGAACTATCAACCCGGCAAAGCAAACGTCGTGGCTGACGCGCTAAGTCGGAAGTCCTATTGCAACAATCTGATGATTGAAAGGCCCAACCTGCCCTATGAAGAGTTCTCCGTTTGAACTGGAAATTGTTCCCTCTGGCTACCTTGCAAATCTGGAGATCAAATCTACTCTTGTGGACCAGATTAAGGATGCTCAAAGCGTGACAAGGGTATTCTAAAAATCAAGGAGAACATTGCTAGCGGGAAGGCCAAATGTTTTCTGTCAATGAATCTGGAGTTGTTTATTTTGGTGACCGCTTGGTAGTGCCAAAGAAACGAAAATTGAGGGAGTTGATCCTCCAAGAAGCTCATGAATCTCCTCTCTCTATTCATCCCGGTAGTACCAAAATGTACCAAGACCTTCGACCACAATTCTGGTGGACTCGATGAAACGGGAAATTGCTAGGTATGTTGCTGAATGCGACACCTGTCGACGGGTAAAGGCTGAACATCAAAGGCCTGCCGGCACTCTTCACCCTATTGCTATTCCCGAGTGGAAATGGGATGAAATTGGTATGGATTTCATTACTGGTCTGCCGAAGTCTCCAAAGGGACATGATGCCATTTGGGTCATCATTGATCGACTATCAAAAGTGGCTCACTTCCTCCCCGTTCGTGTGACATTACAGCTGCCAAGTTGGCAGACCTGTATACCTCTCGTATCGTCGTCCTTCACGGCATTCCCAAGAAGATAATTTCTGATCGTGGAAGCCTATTCACCTCCAAGTTTTGGACTAGTTTCCAAACTGCTATGGGAACTCGTCTTAACTTCAGCACCGCTTTCCATCCCAAACTGATGGTCAGACCGAGAGAGTGAACCAAGTTTTGGAAGACATGCTTAGGGCATGTGTAATCTCTTTCGGCAAGGATTGGGAAAAGTATCTCCCTTTCGCGGAGTTCTCCTACAACAATAGCTATCAAGCTAGTCTGGGCATGGCTCCATTTGAGGTTCTCTATGGAAGAAAATGCCGACTCCTCTAAATTGGTCTGAACCGGAGAGAGGGCACTCTTTGGTCCAGATATTATCAATGAAGCTGAGGAGAAGGTTAGAATCATAGGGAGAATCTGAAGATTGCTCAGTCTAGGCAGAAGAGCTACTATGATAAGCATCATCAGGAAATTCACTATGAAATTGGTGATAAAGCTTATCTCCGCGTCTCTCCCCTTCGTGGCGTTCGCCGCTTCGGAATCAAAGGGAAATTGGCCCTCGCTATGTTGGCCCTTCACCGTTCTGGCCAAGCGAGGAGATCTTTCTTATAAGTTGGAGTTACCGGTCATCTTTCCGAATGTACATGATGTGTTTCATGTCTCTCAACTTCGCCGGTGTTTCAAAGATCCTATCCATGGGGTCAATCACGAGGAGCTGGATCTCCAGGAAGATCTTACTTATCGCGAACATCCTATCCATGTCCTGGATGAAGCCGAAAGAAAGACCCGGAACAAGACTACCAAGTTTCTCAAGATTCAGTGGTCGCACCATTCCGAGGAAGAAGCGACTTGGGAAAGAGAGTCTAGTCTTCGTGAGGAGTACCCCGACTTCTTTTCGCACTCTTAGAATCTCGGGACGAGATTCCTGTAAGGAGGGTAGAGTTGTAACATCCCACTCTTGTTAATGCAATTATGAACCAAATTTTCACTTTTTGTTCATTGCATCATGGCATCCATGCATAATCATGTGCACTTTAGGTAGTAAACATTGCAATGGAGATGTTGTTGGAGTTGCTGAACAAAAGTTTACAATTCCAATCCATATTTTGTCCAGGAAGTTCCAAGTGTTCAAAATTCTATTTTTGCTTTGATTCAAAATTTCTAAAGCAACAACATTTGGTTTCTGAACAAAATCCTTTTCTAAACCTCTTTGAGCAAAGGAGGTCAAAAACATTTTATTTTGAGGCGCCAATTTTTGTGGAGCTTCTACTTGGTATGGGGAGGCTCCCCAAATTTTCCCAAATTTTTATAAAATGTTTTAGGTGCCCTAATAAAATTCAGGAACTGAAAGAGAAGAAAAGACCCAGGCGGCGGTAGTACCGCTGGGTTAAGCGGTACCACCGCCCGAGAGCTGCCGCCACCGCTACCGCCAGAATCGGCGTCCGACGCGCTTGACCGATACCAACAAGTACCGCTGCCGGTACCGCCGCCGGTACCGCCGAGGTGGGAAGAGCGAAACCAGACCGCACCAGCGGTACCACCGTTGGGTTAAGCGGTAGTACCGCCGCTGCGGGATTTTTCAGCACGGCTTCGGGGCCGCCCCGCTCTCCCCATGCCCCATCCCTTCACTTGCTCCTCTTCCTCTCTCTCCTTTCTTCCCCACGAGCTCCAAACCGAGCCCGCCATGGCCGAGCTCGCCGCCGGAGATTGAGCTAGGCCCGAGCAAATCGAAGACCATAGGAAGTTGCACCCCGACGTCCTCTACCATTTCACCGAAGGAATCAAGCCAAGGCGTTGTACATTGCCCATATTCGCGTTCTTCGTCCGTGACGTGCGCCGCACTCCAAGCAAGTCGACGACGACTCCGACCTTCCCTTCCTTCGGCAAGCCTACCCACGAGTTCAGGGTGAGCATGCGAACCTTTCCATGTTTTTCCCTCGCTCCCTCTTGCTCTCTAGCTCAAATCCATCGAGGCTCGCCGTTGCACGGCTTCGGCGTGTGCATCGGATAATCCGAGTCCAACTCTATCGGATAATCCGACACACCGGATACTCCGTTACTGTTTCCACCGGATAATCCGGTTGACCTGTTCTGACTTTAATACAAACTTGTTCTTCCCAATCTTTGTAATCCGATTACAAGTATGTTTAATTCCCCCCCCCCCCCAAACCATGCATCTTCACATGTTCATGTCATTCATATGCAAAGTTAACCATAGGGTTCATCTATTGTAATCAACAAGTAAAGTTGAAGCATCACTTAATTCCCCGGTATATTCGAGATGTGCCCCTTTTCGCATCCGAACTCCGTTTAAGTTGACTAGCTTGATTCATCCTTTTCTTGAGGATTTAAAATGTCATGCCATCATGTGTTTGCGCATTGCATTTGTTAATAAATGTGAGGTGTTTGATTGTTTCTTCCCGTGTTTTGTGCTCCGATAGATCAAGCAGACGGGGTTCCCCCTCAATACCCGCCGAGCCGTACTACCAGCACCTTGATCAAGGCAAGCGTAATCCCCCTCTGAGCATGTCTTATCCTATTTTCCGCAAATATTTTCTCCACTATAATATTGCATGCGGTTCCAAATGTCAATTTGCTTGGATTAGAGTATCCTATAGTTGCATTAAGATTCCGATGCCAATTACCTGTTTCCCCTCCTATTATCCATAGGATTGTATTGTTGGCCTGAAATATCTAACTATGAAATGTCGATGCTTAGCCATGCTTAGTTAAATGCTTAGCAGTCAGGTGGATGTTCCATTGTTGGAAACAGGTGTTGAGATGGACAGATGATGGTGGAGAAATTGTGGAGAAAGGTAATAAAATGCTTAAAGGTGGGGATGAGAGGCCACTTGGTATGGTGGTGTTTTGTCTCACTCTCGCCGCCTAGGTGCGAGTTCTTTACCTCTTGAACCAAGAATGAGCGCGCTTCCTTTCGGTGGGCTATATGGAACCCCCGTCGACCAACTAACTTGAGCGGGACTAGCCAGGGTCCTCTAGTTTGGTTTTCCATTTGCGTGTGCGTTGAGATGGTGACCAAGACTGGGATGAGGATGGTGGTGTTAGGAAAATGAGTGGCCGTGGGGCGGGGTGTCGATGATCCTGGCAGTCCTACCGCCACTGATGATCCTGGGTTAGTCCTTAACAAGGTAAAGGTTGTAACCGTTCCCACTCAGCCGGCTTTCCCCGGAAGAGAGCTAAGCGTAGGCAATGAGCCGGGCGGTACCGAAGGTAAACACAGTGCACCCCTGCAGGGTTAAATCTTTTCGAAAAGCCGTGTCCGTGGTTATGGACGAACTTGGGAAGTGAAGGTAGGATCATAGAATAACTTTAACGGAATGATTAAAAACTGGGTACTAGAGGTACCACTCAAGATTGAAAGGTGAGCTTCCTCGAGGGTGATTCGGGGAGGTGCCTTGGTGAAACAGGTACGGTGGTTGATCTTTGAGTAAGATGATCAAAGTAAAGAGTTACTTCTTACCCCCTTTCAAAATAATCTGATTAGTCGATGCCATGGAGTTATGTCTTTTTGAAATAAAATCCGCTTTATGCAAAACAGCCATAAAACCTTGAAAGCCAATCATCGAGCATATATTAGCTCTTAATCTTGCGAGTTCGTCGAACTCAACGTCGTTTGTTAATTTTCAGAGGAGGACTTCACCGACCTCGAAGGTGGGTTCTTTGTGGACGTCGACGAGTAGTCTGGGGTTCCCAGGTGGCAGTTTGGGACATCCCGGAACAGCTGGCGCTGTGATGTTTATTTGTAGGCCTCTTAGGCCATAATCTGGATCTTGTTGTTTAGAACAACTTAATTTGCTTCCACTTGATGTAATGTTGGGTCTGTGACCTCTGAATGTCATTTGCTAACTTTCTCTATTATAAGAGTTGAACTATATGTTTTGTGTCGTAGAGTCTGTGATGTGCCAGTTGTTCCACAAGTCTTGATCTCTCTATTATACATTGAGGGTTGTGCCTGTGTTAAGGCATCAATCGGGGTGTTGCGTTGCCGATGATCCATTCCGAGCAACGCCTGCCAAAGGTTTTGGCCGGGGATTGGTAAACCCGTAACCTCCGGTTGTATCGCTTAACCGGTGACACACAGCATCACTGTATAGCAGTCAGGTCGGGGCGCCACAGGTTCGGGGAGGCCGCGGGTCTTGGTAAGGTGCTCAGGCATGTATAGATCGGATACGCGCGGAGGACTGCCGAAGACCACATACGGGTCCGACAACGACCCCACGGCCGCCGTAATCTTCCCGAGCGTGTACCACCCCCAGCGACCCGAATCCGGTGGAGGCGTGTGATACGTCTCCAACGTATCTATAATTTCTTATGTTCCATGCTTATATTATGTCAATTGCTACATGTTTTATTCACACTTTATAGCATTTTTATGCATTTTCTGGGACTAACCTATTAACAAGATGCCACAGTGCCAGTTCCTGTTTTCTACTGTTTTTGATTCCAGAAAAGCTGTTCTGGAAATATTCTCGAAATTGGACGAAACAAAAAACCAAGGTCCTATTTTTCTGTCACGTACACGGAGTCCGAAGGAGACGAAGGGGGGCACCGAGGCGCCCTCACCATGTGGTGGCGCGGGTCCCACCCCTGGCGCGCCGCCACGTGGTGAGGAGGTAAATTCCTATGGTAATTCTTACACGGTTGGGCGATCCACGGTTTTGAGCTTTATTCACTCCAGAAAAATTGAAAATTCTGAAAAAATTCGTGCGTGATCCTCAGATATGTACGCAACTTTCATTAGTTTTGAGTTTCTCAATCTGAGCAACTTAAGTGCCTCGAAAAAATTCGTCTTTACGGACTGTTCTGTTTTGACAGATTCTGCCATTTATTTTGCATTGCCTCTTTTACTATGTTTGATTGATTTCTTTGCTCCATAAAACATCAGTGGCTGTAGCTAATGTCCAGAAGTATTGGTGATGATTGTGTCACTGTAGAATATGAGAATTTTTGATTATGCACTAACCCTCTAATGAGAATTATTTTGAGTTTGGTGTGGCGGAAGTTTTCAAGGATCAAGCGAGAAGGATGATATGATGTGATCAAGAAGAGTGAAAAGCCTAAGCTTGGGGATGCCCCCGTGGGTCACCCAAGCATATTTCAAGAAGACTCAAGCGTCTAAGCTTGGGGATGCCCAAGGCATCCCCTTCTTCATCAACAACTTATCAGGTCATCTCTAGTGAAACTATATTTTAATTCTTCCACATCTTATGTGCTTTACTTGGAGCGTCTGTGTGCTTTTATTTTCGCATTGTTATTTTTATTTTCTGAATAAATTGGATCCTAGCATTCTTGTGTGGGAGAGAGACACGCTCCGCTTTTTCATGTGAATACTCATATTCTTCACTTATACTTGTTGAGTATTCTTATCTAGCTACTGCTATGCTTTTAGCTCCTGTTTTTCATGCATCTCTTATTCAGAGCTGTTAGTTCTTGTAGAGTAATACTCTCTTGTTTCATTTGTAAATTATTTGGAGAGTTTTTGTTGAAATAAGTTGATTGGTGTTTGGTTGGAAACAGAAAATGCAACATGTGGTAGATGGTATATCGAAAAGACACACATATAGATCATTGTCTTGGATAATTTGATACTTGGCAATTGTTTTGAGCTCTCAAGTATTTCATGTTTAAGCTCTTGCATCATGTAGTTAAAAACCTATTAGTAAAGAACTACCGTAGAGCTTGTTGAAATTTGGTTTGCATGTTTGCTATCTCTAAGGTCTAGATATTTTCTGGTAAAAGTGTTTGAGCAACAAGGAAGACAGTGTAGAGTCTTATAATGCTTGCAATATGTTTTCATGTAAGTCTTGCTGTACCGGTTGATATCTTGTGTTTGCTTCAAACAACCTTGCTAGCCTAAACTCTGTACTGAGAGGGAATGCTTCTCGTGCATCCAAATCCTTGAGCCAAAACCCATGCCATTTGTGTCCACCATAACTACCTATTATGTGGTATTTTCTGCCATTCCAAGTAAATACTTCATGTGCTACCTTTAAACTATTCAAAAGCTATTATCCCTTATTTGTGTCAATGTTTTATAGCTCATGAGGAAGTATGTGGTGTTTTATCTTTCAACCTTGTCATTTACTCCTGACAGACTTTCACCAATGGACTAGTGGCATATACATCCGCTTATCCAATAATTTTGCAAAAAGAGCTGGCAAATGGGGTGCCCAGTCCCAATTAATTACAACTTTCACCTTTAATTCTCTTCACATGTTTTGCCCTGATTTATCAGTAAGCAATTTAAAAAGTTGATCATTTAAAATAGACACTCCTCCATGGTATGTGATTGTTGGAAGGCACCCGAGGATTCGGTTAGCCATGGCTTGTGTAAGCAAAGGTTGGGAGGAGTGTCACCCAAATTAAAGTACATGTGTAAACAAAAGAGAAGAGGGATGATCTGCCTTTGGGTAGAAATAACGTCCTTCATGGGAGCCGCTCTTGAAAGTCTGGTTGACAAGGGGGTTAGAGTGCCCACTACCATTCGTTGACAACAACAAACACCTCTCAAAACTTTATTTTTATGCTCTCTATATGATTTCAAAACTTAAAAAGCTCTAGCACATGATTTAATCCCTGCTTCCCTCTGCGAAGGGCCTTTCTTTTACTTTAGGTTGAGTCAGTTTACCTACTCCTTTCTATCTCAGAAGCAAACACTTGTGTCAACTTTGTGTGCAACAATTTTTATATGCTTACTTATTGCACTTATTATATTGCTTTGTGTTGACAATTATCCATGAGATATACAAGTTGAAAGTTGAAAGCAATTGCTGAAACTTAAATCTTCCTTTGTGTTGCTTCAATGCCTTTTACTTAGAATCTATTGCTTTATGAGTTAACTCTTATGCAAAACTTTTTGATGCTTGTCTTGAAAGTACTATTTATGAAAAGTTTTTGCTTATATGATTCAGTTGTTTACTCATTATCTATTTGTTAGCAAACTATAGACCATTGCCTTGAGTCACTTCATTCATAACATATGCTTTACAATATTATTTGATCATGATTATGTGGTAGCATGTCACCTAAGAAATTATTTGTTGTTATCGTTTTACCTACTCGAGGACGAGTAGAACTAAGCTTGGGGATGCTTGATACGTCTCCAACGTATCTATAATTTCTTATGTTCCATGCTTATATTATGTCAATTGCTACATGTTTTATTCACACTTTATAGCATTTTTATGCATTTTCTGGGACTAACCTATTAACAAGATGCCACAGTGCCAGTTCCTGTTTTCTGCTGTTTTTTATTCCAGAAAAGCTGTTCTGGAAATATTCTCGGAATTGGACGAAACAAAAAGCCAAGGTCCTATTTTTCTGTCACGTACACGGAGTCCGAAGGAGAGACGAAGGGGGGCACCGAGGCGCCCTCACCATGTGGTGGCGCGGGTCCCACCCCTGGCGCGCCGCCACGTGGTGAGGAGCCCTCGGGCCTCCACCGACATCGCCCCTTCGCCTATAAATTGCCTTTCTCGGGAAAACCCTAACGCCCGAGCCTCCATCCACGAAAAGTTCCAGAGCCGCCGCCGTCGTCAACCCTAGCTCGGGAGGGTTCTGAAGCTCTTCCCGGCACCCTGCCGGAGAGGGGAATCATCACCGGAGGGCTCTACATCGCCATGCCTTCCTCCGGAGTGATGTGTGAGTAGTCCACCCTGGACTATGGGTCCATAGCAGTAGCTAGATGGTTGTCTTCTCCTCTTGTGCCATCATGTTTAGATCTTGTGAGCTGCCTATCATGATCAAGATCATCTTATTGTAATGCTACATGTTGTGTTTGCTGGGATCCGATGAATATTGAATACTATGTCAAGTTTATTATTGATTTATCATGCCTATGTTGTTTATGATCTTGCATGCTCTCCGTTATTAGTGTAGGCTTTGGCCAAGTTTATGCTTGTAACTCCAAGAGGGAGTATTTATGCTAGATAGTGGGTTCATGCCTCCATTTAATCTGGGACAGTGACAGAAAGTTCTAAGGTTGTGGATGTGCTGTTGCTACTAGGGGTAAAACAGCAATGCTTTGTCTAAGGATATTTGTATTGTTTACATTATGCACCATACTTAATGCAATTGTCTGTTGCTTGCAACTTAATACTGGAAGGGGTGCGGATGCTAACCTGAAGGTGGACTATTTAGGCACAGATGCATGCTGGATAGCGGTCTGTGTACTTTGTCGTAATGCCCAAGTAAATCTCATAGTGATCATCATGACTTGTATATGCATTGTTATGCACTCTCTATTTTGTCAATTGCCCAGCTGTAATTTGTTTACCCATCATGTTAGTATTTTATTATGGAGAGACACCACTAGTGAACTGTGGACCCCGGTCCATTTTTTACATCTGAAATACAACCAACTGCAATCATTGTTCTCTTTAATTCTCTGCAAGCAAACATCATTTTCCACACCACACTTTTAATCCTTTGTTTTCAGCAAGCCGGTGAGATTGACAACCTCACTGTTTCGTTGGGGCAAAATAGTTTGATTGTCTTGTGTGCAGGTTCCACGTTGCTGCTGATTCCCTGGTGTTGCGCCGTGCCACATTCAGCCACCAACAACCTTCAGAAGACCCTTGACTTCCTACTTGTTTGATTAAACCTTGGTTTCTTACTGAGGGAAAACTTGCTGCTGCACTCATCACACCTTCCTCTTGGGGTTCCCAACGGACGTGTAACTTAACACGCATCAGCGTGGTGGCCGTGCAGAGGGAACGGCGGAGGCGACCGGAGAAGGCTAGGAGGCGGCGGAGCTGCATCTTGGTGAGAGAGCAGGAGTTGGTGGACGCCGGCAGGTAGGGGAGAGGGTTTTGCTGCTCTTCGCCATGGCAGGTGCAGTTCCGGACTCCGGTTCATGTGGACTGGGTGCGCGTAGCTTCTGCGGGTACAGGGAAGGACCGCGAATGGCGCGTAATCGTGTTCCACTGGATACACGCTAGTAGAACTTCTGCGGGCCCCGGAGGTCAGTCACGGTGGTCCACTGGGGTTGGTGTCACTAAAGAAATTTCCATAAAGCGAGAGGTGGTTTTGAATTGCTTTTTTTGCCCATTGGCCGAGGCGCTATGCAATCTGTCCTGTTACTCAGACCATACTACGTCACCACATACTACGTCACCACCGCGCAGAGTGTTTCCAGTCGTAGAGATTCCTCCACTCCCCAAAGCTCTTCCCTCAAAGTTTTGAACTTCATATTTGGGATAATTTGGAACTCCAACTAAATATTCAAACAAAACTAAGGGCATCTCCAGTCGTGCTGCCCCCTAGGAGCTATTTTTTGGGCTCTTGGGGGGGCGCCGGCGCTATTTTGATTGCTGGGGACTTGATTTCTCAGTCGTCTCCCCCCCAATACCTAGGATTTTTCTTTCTTTAGTTCATTGTTGCTTGTCATTTCAACAAACAGGTTGTGGGCGTGCCCAGTCCACTCCACCGGCGCCGTCCTCCCCGACGAGGACGCCGCCCCCGTGCGCCTCCACTGCCCGGCCGCCGCCGCGCGCTTCCCCGGCGAGGTCGCCGCCCCGCACGCCGGAGCTCGCGAGCGCGTGTGGCAACGGACGGACGACCGCGACGGCGCCCTCCCAAGACGACCGCGACGACGCCCTCCCAACGGCCAGGCACGACTTGCACAGGCCCTGCGACGCCTCCGCCAGCGCCTCGCCCGGGCCCTGCGACGCTGTGGCCGTGGACGGCCCGGCCGCCACCGACAAATTGGCCGCCGCGGCGGGGAGCACGATGCCAGGCGTCCCTGTGCCGTCCCCGTGAGCTGCGCCCCGTGAGGACGACCGTGAGCGCCCCGACGATCTTGCCGTCGCCGTGGGCCTCCACTGCCCAGCCGCCGCTGCCCTCGCGACGAACTCGAAGCCACCCATGGCAGAGCGCGAGCTCCGCCCCGGCCGCGAGCCAGGCGGCACGCAGGCGCGAGGAGCGAGGGCCGCGAGCGAGAGCTCCGCCCCGGCCCCGGTCGCGAGGAAGAGCGTGAGCCCCGGCGTGAGGAAGAGCGTGGCGAGGTCGAGCAGAAGCAGAAAAAAGGCGCGGTTCACCCAGAGGCGGAGCTGGGCGGAGGGGCAGCGGCGAGAGGGCACGGTGGCGACCGGCGAGAACGGCGGCGAGGGGCAAGCATGGTGGGGAGAGAGAGAGCGCGTAGTGCACGTGGTGGGATTAGGGAAAATAGAGGAGAGAGAGGGAGCTGAGAGACTGGCAGTGCGCCTCTTTGCATGCGATTGCCCCCCCCCCCCCCCCCCCCCGGCGCAACCCGGCGTGCTAGGTTTGGCCTGGGTGCGCCGGCGCTAAACGGTGCTATTTGAGCTTCTGGGGACACGGCTGGGAGAATTTCGGCGCTATTTGGCTAAAAAGTGGCCTGGGGGGCTCCTGGGGGGCACGGCTGGAGATGCCCTTACAACTCTCCATGTTCTTAAATTCGAATGTTGACGCGTATATTTGCATATATCCAAAAATCTCCGAGAGCTACACAAGCCAGGTTCTCCTAGAACCATTCGTTGCAGGGTGATGGATGGCATTCCAAATAAAGTGGAGTACATCTATGGTGATTTGGCTATGGAGCTTGCAACCGAGGAGAATTGTTGAGGGAAGAGACTGAAACTTGAATGCTTAATACAGGTTGCTTCTTTTCCTGACCATGGATATCTACATCTTACCTTTGTTTTAGTCTCCAAGATTGTTTCAAATCAGAGAAGCTCGAGTTGCGGCGCCCAAATGCTTTTGGGGCGCGCCGGATAAAAAAAGGCGCCCACTCGCGGCGACCAAACGCTATTTTGGTTCGACGCGGCCCAAAATTTGGTCCAACACATCTCGCTCACGCCCTCCCCTTGCGGAGCCATTAGGCAAACGTAGTACGAAACCGAGTGCTACGCCACGTAGGAGTCCAACGTGCGAACCAGCCGTGTCAGTGACACAAAGCCATCAACTAACGGTCATGGTCAAAGCGTGTCTATCGCCTCGTTTTCCCAGCCGGTGGCCGCAGTGAAGTGTCGCGTCGCCTGTTCGGCCATGCATGGCAGCGTCAATGCGGCACGCCTTTTCGAGGGAAGCGGCGTTAATGCCACCGCCCTCCGGTGACCTTAAAAGGGCTCCCCGCCACGGCACTCGCCACCCACTGGACGCACTCGCAACGCTCCACACGACGCACTCGACGCATCGCAAAGCAATGGCAGGCAGCAACTGGAGGAGCTCGGCGCGGCGGAGAACGGCTTCACGCCGCGCACCCTCCTCATCGAGCAGGCATAGGCGCTGCGCGAGAACGGCTATCCCGCGCCGCCAGACATGAGCACCCCAGGTCGGTGGTCGCTGTTCGTCGGCGGCATCCCGGTGCCGCAAGCGCTCACCATCTCCAACCACGACTTCCGCACCGCCGTCATTGGCCACTACTGGCGGGAGCTGACGCCGGAGGATCGCAACGATCCACGGTGGGATACGGAGATCCCGGCGAACTTCCCTCGCTACAAGGCGTCGTTTTGCCGCCTGTACAAGGAGAAGATCAACCGGTGGAATGGCCCGGCGAACTTCCCTCGCTACAAGGCGGCGTTTTGCCGCTTGTACAAGGAGAAGATCAACCGGTGGGATGGCCCGGCGAACTTCCCTTGCTACGCGGCGGTGTTTCGCCGCCTGTACGAGGAGAAGATCAACCTGTGGTACAAGGAGAAGAACGCCGCCGGCCGCGACGCGTTCTGGGGCGTGCCGGAGCGCAGCCCCGCCTTCGTCCTCGACCACATGCGCAACGGCGGCTCCCTCCTCCAAACCCCGATGGCGCCTCCTCCTCATCCGACCAGTTGTTGGGAACCGTGGGCGGCAGCATCCGCGTCGCGGGCCTCCTCGCGCATGGCCTCCTCCTCCTCGCGCTCGGCCACTTCATTCCGCTCCCGCTCGTCGCCGCTGCTGATGCCTAAGCTGGAGCCGATGAAGGTGAAGAAGGAGCCGAAGTTGTCGCCGCTGTTACTCGAGCTCTTGCAGGCGCACGCGGGCAAGGACGACGCCACCGCTCGACCTGTCGGCTGCCTGCGCGTGGTCGGCGAGGGAGCACACCAAGGCGAAGGGCGTCCCCTACACTTCGACCTCACCGGCGACGACGGCGCAGTGACTAGCGGCGGCGTCAAGGAGGAGGACGATGGAGCAGGTACCAGCGGCGACGGCGGCGTCAAGAAGGAGGAGGAGGAAGAGTACATCGCGTTGGAGCGCTACTGCTGTCGGTAGATTAGGTTTAAATTCCGTCAAATTTCGTTCAAATTTGTAATATGTCCTAAAAATTTAAAATCATCGTATTTTATGTTTACAAAATTTGAATTGGCGCCGTAAGTGGGGAGCGACGCCGCCTATTCCATATTACTCGTCCAGGCGCCCATCGCCTGTCCCCACGAGCGGAGATGCTCTCAGATGTTCTGTTAGAGGATTATGCAACGGATGTTCGCTTAGTTGTATAACAATGAGGGTGGAAAATATCATATTGCCCCTGACTCAGCGGAGGCGACCCGACGGTTGACGCCATACTCGTGCAACTACTAGCATAAGATTATCAACCCACAATTGCAGGCTCGAACACGTAGCTTTAGCAGGATAACTTCGGAATTACTCTCTCCGTTCCGAATTACTTGACTTGGGTTTGTCCAAATACGGATGTATCTATACTTGTTAAGTCAAGTAATTTGTTAAGTCAAGTAATTCGGAACGGAGGGAGTACATGACAACGACTGAATATCAGGCTATCAGCCATCACCATTCCAAACAGCACAAACCTCCGGATTTTCATGCTCATCTTGATAACTACTCTCTCATCCACTACTCCATATATATAGGATGGTAAAAGGCCAAGAGTACAAGTATATGTGGAACTGGACACGAGTCCAAATCCAAAACACAAATGACCAATTATTATCCATTCTGACGTGGTCCGGTCCAGCTCCGATCCACGTTTCAGGTCGTGGTATCCAGATCCGTCTAAATCCATGTACGTGTCGATGTGGATATCCAAAGTCCAGTGACCTTCTTTTTGCATTTTTCCCCACATATATTCAACACAGAACGAAATACAGAGTACGATTACAATATGAAAGGGAAACAGAGCAAGCAAGAACCGCTGCTTCGCCGGCGACGAAGACGAAGGAGGCCATCCACCACCTTGCCACTTCCAGGGAGAACTTTGCCCTATGAGAGACGCCACCCAGCCGTTCCGCCGCGCCGCGACGGAGTTGACAATGAACGCACACGGCAGACGTCCCCCCGCCCCACCAACACCGCTTTGCCCCGGCCGCCGTCGTAGCCATCGCAGGAAGAAGAAGCCGAACTCGAGCAGCTCCGGGAACCGGCCGCCAGATCCGCCGCCACCACAGATCTGACGGGGGAGAGAGGGGCTCGAGCACCACGCCGGGCCTCAAGCCCCTCCAAGCCGAGCGCGACGGCGACAGGTCCCAGGGGGCACCACCGCCGGAGAAGAAGCCGAGCTCGACACCAAAACCACCGCCGTCAGCGCCATCTCCTCCAAGACGCCGCCGGCGAGCACTCCACCCCAACCTCCCGTATGTACAGGCCGGAGGGGGATCCCTCACCCTCCGCCGCCGAAGCGGCCGGCGGAGGAGAGGAATCCCCCGCCTCAGCGGCGCGGACGCGGTGGCTCGGCGAGTATCGTCCAAAAATCGCCTTCTTCTTCGCCTCTACAGTGACGGGAGGGAAGGGATACTTCGCTGGCCTCTGAATCACGTGTATTCCGTATGTACCTACTCCATAGGTCGTAGGTAGCTGGCCTCTGAATCCGATCGACCGCTACCACGCCCGCTCGCCGTGCGCCGCGTGAGGTTCCGGATCCAGCCTGGCCGCCCCGCCCTTTCACCGATTGCTGCTCTGCCGCTGCCGATGATGCCGTACGGCCGCGCCGACAGGTAGCTCACGCCGTCCGCCGGAACGCGCGTGGCCGCCGCCCTGCTTCGCGCTCCTCGGCTCCGTCTATCCCTGCCGGAAGGCAGCCCAAATACCCGGCGCAACCAACGGCGCGGCCTCCCCTTCGAGAGCGCCCCCACGGCGGCGGACAAAGGGCGAGGCGAAGCACACGAGACGGGGAGCCGACGCCCGATGGGTGAGGCAGCGGCGGATGAAGGGTGCGGCGACGGGCACGAGATAGGGAGCCGGTGGCTGACGGGGACAATGACGAACACGAGATGGGGAGCCACTGGCCGCTGTGTGTGTGGCGGCGGCGGCCGGCGACGCGAGAGACAGTACACGTCCATTGGACACTGGGCTATCCAACTCTGAGATCCACGTCCACCATGTGTTATTGGACATACTATCCTACTGAGGTCCACGTCCAGTTAAGTCCAATCCAATTAAATCCAATTTGTTTCAGGTCTAAAGCCCATGGACACGAGAGATCATTTAAGTACAAGTGAATGCATACTTCAGTATAAGAATTGCATTGGCATGTAATGTTTCCTATTAAACTAAATCTGCAGGTACAAGTTAATTCCTTGTGATTTACTACGAGTAGTTCAGGCTCTCATTCTGTAGGCAAAAACAACATATTGATGTTTTCATACCTTATCTAACAATAGCAAACATGGATTGGCATAATATAACTAAGCATGGTTATTGCTTTGCTTCTCTAATTTTCGCGGTAATTGAAAAAAAATCATCAATTCATCCGAGATGTGTCAAACTGTAGATGGCAGGTAGGAAGAGATCCCTGAACAATATTTTTCATAATAGAATCAAACATGTGAATTCATTGACCTTATCATATGAAAAAGGTGAGTGCAATAGCATTCGGTGATGACCAGTACTCAGTACATGCTTATCTGATTGAATAACTCTACTGGAATGTTTCAGCTTGAACTTGAAACCAAGCAACTCCCACATTTTCCCCAAAACGAGATAGTTCATCAGAAACTACAACAACCAATCTTCTCAAGTTTATCCCCAAAATGTGATGAAATTCTTGAAACACCAATACTCCTCGAAATGTTTAGCCAAAAGATACTTCAGCAGACTAATATCATCAGCTTCCTAAGTCCTAGAGCACCCCATCTGTTAGTTTGAAAAATCTGAGAAAGGAAATAAGAGACGTTACTGGCAATAAAATTTTCAGTGAAATTTCAACAAACAAATGCAGATAATGAGATGGGTTTCGCCAAAAACAATTGAGTAAACAACAAACACTAATTTTAGTACCTTTTATTTTCCTAATTGTATTTTGCACTTAATCCTAACACGAAATACAATATTCATAACAATGAGAATGCTAAACCATACGTCAGGCTCTTATACAATACGATATCGGCATCAGTAGCTTTCAGCAGCACCATTAATACATGTTCGCGATAAGACAATATAGTGAAATTGATATTTTGTTTAACAAATGACAGCGTCTGGCATCAATACTGAAATAAAATTCTGTAACTATTCTCTGCCCCCAAATTTTATTCGTTCCACTAAAAAATACAACTTAAAATCAACCAATGGCGAGCCTGTAGGAGCCGATATATTGGGCAACAAATACTATTCGCATGGAAAATACGCGTTTTGGGCTAGTCGTAAACTGCATTGGTTGGGTAAGAGTTAGAGATATATGTAATCTTGAAAACGGCATCCTAATTGTATAACCTCTAATAAGAATGGGTCACAAAAGATGCATTAGCCAACAGATACATTGGCTTGTAACTTGATACCTCATTTCTTCTGGTGTCGGTCTGAACGGACCAGAACATCGGCCTATGTGTTCTTTTCGGTGACGTCCTTCTTGCCTGATAAGAAAATCCTTTGATCAAGGGTACAAGAATTTGAACAGCAACCACCATAATAGTGCATACAAATTTATAAAAGAGTAAACGTACAAGTGCACACTGCACATACTAATCGAGCTGCAATATGCTGTTCTATTTGGTTATGTCAAAATGACAATGGATTGATGAGCATAAGATCACTAATATTTTACAGGTTATTTATATGTCTGCCAATTGGCTGTGATACTTGTTACATACACGGTCATGGGAGTGGCCGAACTACTTCTACATGCAGCTACGTCTTTGGAGGTTGTCGTCCAGGATTTATTTACTAGAGATGGGTTTCCTTATCTTAGAACTAATGCTGCTTGAGAGCATTAGCTTAATGTAATTTTTCTTTAGTTTTACTGTTTTGGTTGTTGACAAAATTGGAAATGGCCAAATCGCTTTTCTCATGTGAGGAACCGGAACATATACAGGAAGATTCATGTGTCATTGGGTCTTCCTAGTCTATATCGACTTGCATCTATACATAGCACATATGCGCACACATGATACATACTCCTAACATGGTATTAGCCGAAACGATGTAATAAAATTGGGTTTTCCAACTTCATTCTCTACTAAGAATGTATATTACCATTATACTTCTAAAACTTTCTCGCATTGAACCACACACTTGTTTCTGAACTATTTCATTCTTACCATCTCTACTACACCTAACTAAGTAACTATAACAATCGCACAATACCTCTTAGGAACATATACGACTAGTTGGCAGTCACAAATTGGGAATTAAGGGTCCAAATGCCTCTACCATTTTTAACCCAACAAGAGAAAAGGGCATCACTAGTGACCAGTGGGACTACAACTGTGCTCTAGATAACAATGATACTGTCTTACTTATATTAGCATATTTTAGCAGATAGATCAATCCTCAACATTTTATTTACTAGGAGGTCACATTGTCATATTCTCCCATCAAACATTATATTTTTTGGTTCTAAATCCTAGTACTTGCTGCCAAACAGAGCAGGAGAAATAATTTCAGACATTATTGTTCATCTAGACAAGGAATACTCTTATTATGTAGGACAGTACTCGTTGTCTAGGAATACTGACTAATTGTACATTTGCTTAATACAGATTACTGGGCCTGTTCAACCACTCTCACATTATGGTGAACAGATCCCAGCTAGCAAATAAACGAGCAATTGAGTGACTTGCCTGTGGAAGGGATCTGACTTGTTGGAAGCCAGGGCGAGAGCAGACATGGTAAAATGCAGATGTCCCCTATACGAGGGCAATGTTCAATGACCTTCCCCTTGTGTATGTCCACGACGACGACGTGTTTGCCAACAATGAGGTACACCACATTGGCTTTAAACGGGTCAAGAACGCCAATCTTTGGCCTGGTCGCCCCCTGCAATGGTAGCCACGGGTAAGCTCCATCCGCCCAGAGCGGGGTGAGCGCCACCCGGTGCACCAGCTTCCAGCCTCTGCCGTCGAGCGCGAAGGAGCTGACAACGAACGGCTCCTCCTCAGACACCTCGACGTAGCGCAGCCAGCCCCCGCTGACACCCACCCGACGATACATGGCCGGCGCCTGCATCCACCACACGTTGCCCTCAGCGTCAGGCAGCTGGCTCCCTCGGCGGAATGCTTCGTCGTTGGCGTCTGGAGGCAGCACGCTGCCGCTCGGCAGCTCGGCGAAGTGGAGCTCCGGCCGTTCGCTGAACGGGTCCGCGGCGACGGCGCCCCAGGTCACGTCCACCCACCATAGGTGGCCCCTGAAGGCCACAACTTCCTGGCTTGTCTCGAATCGGCGCGGAGCAGCCGGGGCTGGGAGCTGGCACGGGGAGCACTGCACGATTTCCCACTCCCCTGTTTCCGACAGAAACCGAAGCATCAGGTGTCCCTCTAGCTCTGCCACGGCGTACCTGTCCGGTGGCCCGCGCTCGCCGTCGGATTGGGTGAGGATGCCCAGGTGGAAGCCGCCCAAGATCTTCTTCGGGCCTTGGATTTCCGGGAGACGGGATGATACCTCGCGAGTGAAAGGGTTGAAGACGTAGTGCGTCATGTCGGGGTTGTTGTCGGGGTCGGCGAGGCCAGTCGGCGGCTGCCGGACCTTGTTGCCGCCCTGCTTGGCGATGATGGGAGACGTGAAGCGGATGTCCTGGCTTCTGAGGAGGAGGAAGCCGTCCTGGCTGGCGGAGCAGGCCTGGCCGCCGGTGAGCCGAATGGCGTCGCTTTCGGGGTCGGGCAAGGGGAGGCCGCCGGAGTCGACGAGGTGCTCGGGCATGTACAGATGGGAGATGCGCGGAGGGTTGGCGAAGCCCACTGACGGGCCCGTCGCCGACCCGAAGGCCGCCGTCGTCTTCCCGAGCATGTACCACGACCAGCGATCAGAAGAATCCGAGGCGGCCGAGCAGAGGGAGCGGCTGAGGCAGCCGGAGGCGGCGACAGAGAAGCGTAGGAGGCGGCCAAGCGGCATCGTGACCGGAGGCGGCGGAGCGTAGGAGGCGGCGGAGCGGAGTTGGGGTTTTGGTCTTCGTTCTGGCAGGTCCGGCTCATGTGGACTGGGTGCGCGCACCTCAGATAGTCAGATACAATGGTCTGGTGGAGTGGGTGACGAAAGCCAGCGGGCCCAGATGTCAGTGAAACTGGTTGATGTCTGAGCGTCGTTTTTGCCCATTGGCCATCCTGTTCCCGTAGCCCTGTGCCTAGTCTGTCCCTTCACCAAAGCTGCGTCACCAGTTTCTTGCCCATCCAAGAGATTACTTCTCACATCTCCGCACTTTCTGAAAACATTTGAACTTTCAAGTTTGGAGCGTATATTTTTTCCTTTTTGTAGACGGAACGGTTGACGAGCGTAAATTTGCAAAGAGCTAATTTGATTATTTGCCCCCTTTCGCAATTTTATTTTTGGATCATCTGCCCCCACGTTTGCTCGAAATTTTGACAAAACGGACCACCTCGGCGAATGAAATGTCAAAAAGGACGACCTCCAAAAATTTTTGTCAAAAAGGACCACCTGAACGGTGGCGGCAGGCGTGCCAGGCGACACATGGCGCCTGCCGCCACGGGCAGAGGCGGCTGGCCCGGCCGCCAGGCACGGTGGCGGCACGTTCGCCGGAACGGAAAATCCCGTCGCGCGGGAACGGAAATCCACCGCGTGGGGCCCAGCCGCCTTGGGCTGTGGCGGCACGTCTACGTGGCCGGCCGGCCGCCTCGGCCTGTGGCGGCCTCTGCCTGACGCTGCTGCTGCCGCCGTATTATTCGCTCGGGATCCCTCCAGTCGATTACTTCGTGCAGTCGTGCATGCACACCGTCCGTCATCAGGTTTCAATCGGGGCTGATGCATGCCGCCACGGAAAGATGGATCGATCAGCAGGATGCATGCGGCGCCGGAAAAGATGGATCGAAGCAGGATGCATGCGGCGGCGGAAAAGATGGAATTGCCTCATGCATGTCGCATGCAGCAGTGGACTTGCCTCATTACATGTGCCGTGTGAACATCAGCACCGATCGTCCCGCGCGTGGCTGCAGAGGCCGCCACAGGCCGAGGCGGCTGGCCGTCCACGTAGACGTGCCGCCACAGCCCAAGGCGGCTGGGTCCCACGCGGTTCCCGCGCGACGGGATTTTCCGTTCCGGCGAACGTGTCGCCACTGCGCCTGGCGGCCGGGCCAGCCGCCTCTGCCCGTGGCGGCAGGCGCCACGTGTCGCCTGGCACGCCTGCCGCCACCGTTCAGGTGGTCCTTTTTGACAAAAACTTTTGAAGGTGGTCCTTTTTGACATTTCATTCGCCGAGGTGGTCCGTTTTGTCAAAATTTCCGTTTGCTCTGCCTTAGGTCAAAATGCCCTGTGATTCATGGAAAATAGATGATGCGCGTATTAAGCATACTAGAGTACTAGACATCCGGGCCTCCCTCTAAACGTAATTTATCTAAACGAAATACAGGGTCTCCCTCTAACATAATTTATCTTCCATCCATTTGAGCTTCTCAGCGCATATTAAGCATACTAGACATTCAGATTAGCAACATATAACAAATAATTTCGCCACTCACATCAAACAATGTAGTAGCAGTTGAGATGCATAATCCTAAATCCTGAACATTGAAATAAAATTAAAACACATTTCCAAAAGCATGATCGAACATAGAAGAAGTTCATGGTACAAAAGATGTAATTGGTCTCCAAGACATCACTCCATGTTGCCATTGACATCGTCGATGCCCTCGACGCTACCACTCCCCAAGCCAGTCGAACCTCCTCTTCCTCCCATCATGCCACTGGCAGCCCACATCCCCGCATTCAAGATCTCCGCCCCGCCTAATCTCCTAAAATTCACTTGTCTCTCATCAATGCCATTTGGATCCATGATCATGAGCAGTTTCTCCTCGGCTATACTTTTTTTCCCTCGTCTCATTCTTCTTGGGAAGAAACCTATACTTAGTCTTACGCTTCTCCTTTGGTCCATTTCTTCTAGTATAAGAAATAAATTCAAATGTAGATGTTTCCATTTGTAAATAATTGCATGTATAAGTTGATTTTATGTGATTTGTCACAAACATGTGAGATACATCTATCATCAATAACTGCATAGTGATATTTTCGTCGAAAAGTCGCTTTGGCGCCCTTCCTCCATAAAGACCTTTTATTTTTTTCAAATTGACATTTAAATTCCGAAACGAAATCCAAGATGTTGACAATGACGTATTCTACAGCATTGCAAATTTTCAACCCAAAATAGTTTGTAGACCGGTCTATACAAAAATGAAAAATCTAAAAAAAAACAATTTGGCATTGTTTACCAACTCACATCCACAAATTTGTCATTTTACACAGCTTAAAATACAGAATATTTCGCATTAATTTTTTGCACATCGGTAGATATAATCAGTGTTTACATCTAATTTTTTGTTCAGGATTTTTTGACACTTCAAATATCTTTTTTATTTGTCCTCTAAACGCTGCATAGTTTTGCTTCTCTAAAATGCTGCACGCTTCATGGAGCCTGCACACCTTACTTAAGAAGAGCAATAGTACCATTTTCTTTCTCTAGTTCTTTCATAGTTTCAACGGTGAATACTGCTGAATTGGGAAAGAAAAATCTTCAACTCATCACAATAGTACTTTTCATAGTAGAATTAAACATGTGGGATACATTGAACTTTTCAGGTGGGCAAGGTCTTTGTAATCATTGGGCGATGGCCACTACATGCTGCTCTTAATTGACTAAATCTACTGAAGTAATTTAGCTTGAACTGCAAACAAGCAACTCAGCACATTATCCCCGAAACAAGATAGTTCCACAAACTACAACAAAGCCAAACTGCTGAAGTTTATCCGCAGAATGTGACCAAATTCTTAATATACCCAATGCCCTACAGATTTTCAGCAAAAAGAGACTTCAACGAACAACCAGCATCAGCTTCCTAAATCACTGGAGCACCTCCATCTGTCAGTTTTAGGAAACCTGAAAACATAATAAGAGATGTTAGTGAAAACAAGATTTCAGTGACCTGTCAAACAAAAATGCAGTGGTGAGATTGATTTGACAAAATTAAATAGTGATTCAGAAAAAGATAAATAAATTGAGCTATCCATGGTATATGGATACATGTTTATTAATTATACATGTCTTGATTGAAACAGAAAATGACACCAGGTTCGCTTGTTGAAGTAGCAAGCTTGAATTTCAGGCTTCAGCGATGACAATATTTCAGCAAAATGAAATACAAGTCATAGTGATAACAATGCTATACATTTGTGAGTCTCTTTCACATTACTACATGATGTCTTGCCTAAGTTTTAGTTTTGCACTTAACCATGCCTGCTAGTTAAGAAAAAACTTATTGACCTGGATTAAAGGACAATGCTAAAACAATCACCACTTGAGAGTTTACAGCGGCACCATCTGTTGTTTACTACTCTAAAAAACAATTCTGTGAAATTGATATTTCATTTAACAATTGCCAGCGTGTGCCAACAACACTGAAATAAAATTATGTAACTATTCTGAGACCCCAAAATAATATTCACCACTAAAACACCAAAACATGAAATCAAGCAAAGACAAAGCTCGTTCGCTGCCAAAATATTGGGCAATACATAGTATTCAGGGGCAAAATGCAGGAACCAAATATATCTGCTTGTAACTTGGTACCTCATTTCTTCTGGAGTCGATCTGAACGAACCAGAACCTCTGCCAATGTGTTCTTTTTTTTGACGTCCTTCTTGCCTGAAAATGAATTTATTTGATCAAGGTGCAAGAATTTAAACAGCAAAGAAATTACTTTGATCAAGGTAAAAGAATTTGAACAACCACCATAACAACGCACACCAGTTGGCCTATTGGTGTTCTAGATAACATTGATACTTACTTTTCCATCCTAAATCCTAATTGCTGCCAAACAGAGTTGGATAAATAATTCCAGTTAGTAATATTTATCTATAAATGGAATACTTTCAGAACTGTTCAATTTGAATCTGCGCACAGTATGATGAATAAATCCCAGGAATTGGAACATCAAGGTACAAGAATTTGAACAACAGAGAAATTGCTTTCATCAAGGCACAATAATTTGAACAGACACAATAAAAATGCAACCAGTTAGTCTATTCTAACGTTATGGACCGACAAGCACACCAAAGGGATCTTCAGTTACCTATTTGGGCCCCAAGCACTGGACCATGTAATCCTAGCTAACACTTTGGGAAAAGGACATGGCTTGGAGTTGGGAACTACTAAAGTAAAATACTTGCACCATGTTTAACCATCAAGAGAAAGGGATGCATCAACGTTTGACACATTGTAATTGCGTTCTAGATAACATTGATACTTTTTTTTCTCCATCCTAAATCCTAAAAGCTGCCCCACAGATATGAATTCGGTTATTATTGTTTATCGACACAAGGGCGCAATACTTTTAGAAATGTGCTAGTACAGCACTAACTAATGGTTGGCTTAATACATATTACAAAAGATGCTCAATCTGACTATGCGCACACAATATGATGAACAGATCCCAGCAAGCAGATAAACGAGCAATTGGTCAAGTGACTTACCAGAAGGGATCCGGCTTGTTGCAAGCCAGGGTGAAACAACACATGGTAAAATGGAGACGTCGCCTTTGTAGGGAACATGGTCAGTGATGTCCACGACGACGATGTTCTTGCCGACGACGAGGTGCACCACACTGGCTTCGTACGGGTCAAGAGCGCCAATCCGCGGCCTGCTCTCCCCTTGAAGGGGAAGCCACGGGTAAGGTCCATCCACCAAGAGCCGGCTGAGCGCCACCCGGTGCTCCAGCATCCAGCCGCTGTGGCTGCCATCGAGCGCGAAGGAGCTGAGCATGAACGGCTCCTGCAGAGACACCTCAACGTACGGCAGGCACCCCCCACTGACCCCCACGCGCCGGCACACGTTCGGCATTCGCATTGACAACACGCCCTTGCCGTCAGCGTCAGTCACAAAGACTGAGCTTTCGATGGCTTGCTTGCTTGCGTCTGCAGACAGCACGCTGCCGCTGGGCAGCTCGACGAAGTGTGGCTCCGGCCGGTCGCTGAACGGGTCGGCGCAGATGGCGCCCCAGGTGACATCCACCCACCACAGGCGGCGGTGGAGAAGCCTAGGAGGCGGCGGAGCGACATTGCGGCGAGCGCTGGAGTTGGTGGACGCCGAGTGGAGAGGAGAGGAGAGGGGTTTGCTGCTCTGTTCGTCCTGGCAAGTCGAGGGGACCCAGAGGTCGGTTATGGCGGTCCACTGGGGTTAGTCTATGAAACAGAAATTTCTGCATAAGGAGACTGCCGCGCGACCGTGGTTCTTTGTGCAAAAAGCGAGAGGTTTGAACTGCCCTTCTGCTCACTGTGCTGTGCACTGTGCAGCCTTATACGTCACCACCACCTGTCTTCTCCGCGCACTTCTCCCTGAAATTTTGAATTTTTAAATTACCGAACGCAAATTGGCTGCACTCCGCTCCCCAGATGTGCTGCCACTTGCAAAACGTGCATTCATACCCAATACTACTACTACGTTTATACCTGCCCACTAGAACTGTTAAAATCTTACGCATACAGTTCAAGTAAGAGAGACAGCTCTGAAGAAATTAAGTTTGACATTATTACTTTGTGCTTTGAAGAAATTTCTGAATTTGTACGTCAAGCGCCCTAGGATACACTAGCAGGTAAGATGGTCGCTCCAGCCTCCAGCAGGCAGCATGCAACGGTTAACCACGCATCTGTTAGCTGGGTAAATTCAGAACGAGGCAGCCAATGACTTAATGCCAGCGATCACCATTCCAGACCGCAAAAACTCCAGCTTGAGCATCTTCAGTTCATCCATACCCAACATCAGGATCTCCTTGCTCTTCTTGGTTGCTACTACTCAGTAGTCCATACATGTAGAAGTATATGATGGGAAGAGAAGAGTAATTGAGTACACACATAGTATAAAATGTGCATTTGCATATAGATCAGCTCGTATTTCTGAACTTAATTTGCAGGTGCTACTTAATTCCCTGTGACTTGCTCTAAACAGTTCAGAGTCATGCTGCAGCAAAAAATATTGCAATTCTATCTCTTATGTCATAACATTACCAAGATATGGATTGGCACGTAATTAACTAAGCATGGTGATCGTTTTCCTCATTTAAGATATTTCGTGAATACCGATGAACTGAAACGATCATGGATGTCTCACACTATAGATGACGGGTAGGCAGGCACAAGTCCAAGCATAATATTGTTCGTAACCATGTGGATGCATCCATCATTTTCTTTGAAATTGAACATACCATTCTGCACTTGTCATTACATACTCATTTAGTTGGGTAAATCTATTGGATTCATCCACCTTGAACTTTAAGCCCCCAAACCAACTCCCATAGTTTCCGCAGAACAAGATAGTTCATCAACAAGCTACTAGAAGAAAACCAAACTTGTCAAGTTTATCCCCCCAACACATGGCCATCTTAAAACACCCAAGTTTACCCCCCAAAACATGGTCTCCAGAATTTTCCAACGAAACAAGAGTTCAGCAGACTACCATCATGAGCTTCCTACATCATCAAAGCACCTGTATCTGTTAGCTTGAAATCTGAAAAATAAAATAAGAAAGGTCAGGGAAAAAAAATGGGGACGTTTCAATTTCAATATACAATGAAGAGCATGATATGCATTTCCCAACAAAAGAAAGAGTGATACTGAAAAGGTTAACACAATTGGAGTAATCAAGTAACACTACATTACTAGTACTTGGCACATGGGCAACATGTTAATTTTCAACCCATGACTGAAGCAGAAATTTATATCGTGATCACTTTTTGTTTTGTTTTGTGAAAGGTGATCACTTGTTAAGATGGCAGGCTTGAATTTAGGCTTGGCGGATGACAATATTTCAGGAAAAAAGATACAATAGACTGTTGGCAAATGCTAAGCACACCGTCAGGTACACAATGTCTTGCCTCATTTGTAATTTTGCAGTTATTCCCGCTAGTTGAGAAATACTAGTACACCTGGATGAAAGGTCCATGCCAAAACAAACACCAATCAATAATTTGCAGTAGTGCCATCAATGCAAGTTGTTGATGTAAGACAGTACTACCGTAAATTGAATATTTTTATCTAACAAATGACAGCATCTGGCATCGAATGTCAAATGTAGTTCTGTAACTTGAGACCCAATTGTATTAATCATTCCACTAAAACACAAACTAGACCGCTAGCAATAACAAGCTAGTAGGATGCCGAAATATTGGATGATACATAGTACTATAGTAGTTATTACCAAAATAAATAAATAAAATAATTTGTCCAAGTTATAAATCACATGGGTTGAGCAAGAGATATACTCGGTATGTCACAAGAATACAACATCACAAATATGTGAATGGATGGCATATATTAAGTATGGATCAATAAAGAAAGATAGATTGCCTGGTAACTATGTACCTTCAATTCTTATGTTGTCTGTTTCAGTGAACCAGAACGTCTGCTGGACTATTCTTTTCTGCTACGTCCTTCTTGCCTGAAAAGAAATTCTTTGATAAACAACCAAAATAATACCATATAAAAACTCATATCTGTACACGACTACACATACGTAAACAGGTGTGCTGCGTAAAATAATTGAGCTGGGATGTGCTGGTCTATTTGGTCATATTGAAATGACAATGGTACTGATGAGCATAAGATGTCTAATCCTTTGCAGGTTATGTATATGTCCGCTAATTGGTTGCAATCCTGATCTCATATGCAGCGAAGCGATATGTTTTAGAAGAAGCTACATATTTGGAGGTCATCATCCCGGAGTTATTTACTAGACATGGGTGATGTCATCATCTTAGAATTAGTGCTACTTATGGGATCAGGATTGCAATCCTGATCCCATATGCAGCGAAGCGATATGGTTTTAGAAGAAGCTACATCTTTGGAGGTCATCGTCCGGGAGTTATTTACTAGACATGGGTGATGTCATCATCTTAGAATTAGTGCTACTTAAGAGCACAGCTTAAAGTATTTTTTCTTTTGTTCTGTTGGCGCTATTGACAAAAATAGTGTAATATGCATCAGCGATCAAAGGCTGGGTGGTTCTACTATCTAACAATTAGTTGAGCTACAATGCATAGAGAAGGTTACCATGAACTCAGCACATGATTCAAAATTTCAAATAAGACATAGCAAATACAAAGTCTAACCAACACAATACTTATGTGGCGGACATCATGTGCTGCTATAATCACCTGGAATCAGGCATCCTTTGATCAAGTACAAGAACTTGAAGAACTGCCACAATATTAACATGGGACACTTTATAATAGTATATATTTCTGTACATTGCATACTGAATTGAGCTACCGAGCAAAGCTGATACATTAGAACAGGTTATCAACTAATCAGCCTGGTGTGCTCATAATCGACATTAATCAGACTACCATATATGTTTTCAAGAAAATAATTGAGTAGTCAGTCAAATAAAGAAGCGCGGAGAGTGATGATTAAGTTAATACAACATCCTTGAGGTACCTTTCAAAACCAAACTATAGAGAGATGTAAAAATGTAGAACATTTAGTCTAATTCTATAGAACTTTCCTAGCGAATCTTTATTCAAAGCCTGCAGATAACTCGATAAAGATTTTAGACTGGAGTGCTCTCACTTGCAGCAAGTCACCAAAGGAGTCTGCTGCTACTTTGGAGCAGAAAACATTCGCTGATTCAGTTGTGCCAAAGCCATTAGCAAGGCCACTCAAATATATCCCTTAAAAACTTCCACATGCTTAGAAAATAAAAGAATATGAACTACATTTTAGTAATAAGCTTTTGCCAGAAAATAGCAGCAATTTCATAACTAAGCACACGCACTGACAATATTCAGGTATTCAGGCCAAAGCCATTTGCCCTCAGATCTATCCCTTCAAATTTCTCACATGTTTAGAAAATAAAAGATTGATAATAATTTTGTCAGAAAATAGTTATGGGTGCTAAGATTACATAAGCACTTCCGCAGAAAATATCTACAATTTTATAAATGAGCATACGCACCAGTACTGACCATATATGTTAAGGTTGTTCTAGCTTGTAAGCTAAAGTATACGTACCGTCACAGGAAACAGAAAGTTAAAATTCTGCAGAAAAAGCTAAATGCTCTTACTAGTACAGTACCATATGTTTATTTTTCAACACTTTATTTATGACCAATGCAAACCCCAAAATTGACTAGAAAGCCAACAGGTCCAACTGTCCAGGTGCTTCAAGAAACATTTGATTTTGTTTGTGCTCAACAACACAACCAACGCAGCCTCGACGGATCCAACGATCAAACGATTCAAGTAACATGTATACAGAGACTAATTAACGGGCAAGGTAATTGGCATGGCAACAGAAAACTTAGAAATGTGAGATTGTCAGATTGTGATCACCTGGAATCAGGCTTGTTCCAAGAAATGGCGGCAGCACGCATGGAATGAAGTCATTTGACCTGCAATACATTGGATTAATGCCACTGCTCAGCACAGAACACTGATCAATGATCTTCTTCTGCCGCATGTCCACGCTGACAACAACTAAACGGCCAATGTTGAGGTACAGCAAGTCAGTGTTGAGCGGGTCAATAGCAGCAACCAAAGGCCTCTCCTTGACACCATGGTTTCCATTGTGCGTGTCAAGCGACACCTGGTGCTCCAGCGTCCACTGGCCGCCCTCTTCCTCCAGCATGAACGACCTGATCTGGAACGGTGCCTCCTTAGAAACCTCGACATAGCGCAGCCTGCCGTTGCTGACCCCCATGCGCCTGTACTTGATAAGCTCGCACATCTCCTCGCCCTCTTGCTGAGGAAGCACGCTGTCTCCCGGCAGACTGACGAGCCGGAGCTCAGGCCGGTTGCTGAACGGGTCGACAGAGACGGCGCCACAGCTGACGTCCACCCACCACAGACGCCCTCCGAAGGCCAGGACCTCGTGATTCATGTGCATCCGGCGCCCAGGCGGCAGCGGGGACGGCCGCGCCAGGAAGTCCCACTTTCCAGTATCCGAGGAGAACCGGCTCAGCAGGAAGCGCCCCGCGTCGCCGAACTCGATGAGCTCGACGGCGGCGTACCTCTTTGGCGGCCCACGGCCGCCGTCAGCTTGGGTGAGGAGACCCGTGGCCGTCGACAAGGTCTCCGTGTCCAAGAAGACCGGGAGGCGGAACAGCTGGCCTGTAATCGGGTTGCACACGAAACGCACGTACTCCTTCTCGACTAGCTCTTGGACGAGCTCCTCCACCGGGCGGTCCAGCTTCGTGTGGGCCCTCAAGCGGTGCCTGGAAATCATCAGGAGGAGGAGGCCGTCGCCGCTCGCGGCGAGGACGGCGCTGCTGTGGATGTTGATGTAGTTGCGGTCGGGGTTGGCCTTGCGTTCCTCCAGGTTAAAAGCCTGCTCGGGGATGGAGAAGCGAGAGGCCGAGGGGGCCGGGGCGAACGAGAAGGACGCGCCTCCGGTGGAATTTGCCCCCTCCTCCGAGATCCGGTAGATCATCGCCCAGGGACGGGCTGCGGCGGCGGTGGAAGGGGAGCCGCGGAGCGGAGGCAGCATTTCGGCGGAGGCGGCCATGGGTTTGGTACGGTTGTGTCCGGCAAGGTGATTTGGTCGACTTGATAAAGGCAGGACTGGAAGACTCCGCTAAAAGTCACTTGCATATTCACTCTTTTCTTCGTCTGCCAATTCCAGTGTACAAATAAACAATTTGTGCGCTGCGAAACACAAGCAGCATACTACTGCTCTATACTCCATCGTATCGAAAATGATTCACATAGATTTGTCTAAATAATGGATCTAAAATATGGATATATCTATACATTATATATATATATATATACACATCCATATTTAGATAAATTGTGTCAACCATTTTCGATCGAAGATAGTACTATTTTATAAGGATGCGAGAACGGACCCATTTGTCCCACTTCTTTTCCATTTTATACTAGACTAGCACAAAATGGAAAAGAAGTGGGACAAACGGGTCACGTTCTTGCATCCCTACTATTTTATGGGCTAGGGTTAATTATTAGAAGATGGGAGCTCCTTTCATGCCAACATAATGTAAGTTTTGGATTATCTCATCTTGCCCTTATTATTTCTCCAACATAACACATCATTAATTCTTTCGATAGTTTATAATTTTCCTTACTCAATATTTAAAGAAATTCTCAAATGAATCATAAGTGGGATATAAGTGCAATCTCACTTGACAACCTGGTAGCATTGTCGACAGCTGATTACGACAACATCTCCGACGCTATAAGAACATGGATGACGAGGCCACCATGACCATTGTTCGTGGTTTGTCGTCCCATGTGCTCTCACACCTCCTTGAGTTTGATGGTCAATGTCTTCCTTTTCTCCTTTGGCACCATTGCATCTTTATCGGCTGTGTTGTCCTAAACGCCTTCTTCTTCAATGCATTGCCACGCCATTGCATCTTTAACGGCTGTCTTGTCCTAAACGCCTTCTTCGTCAATGCATTGCCACTGTATCCAGTGGCGACGCTTAGGCTCAAATAAGGAGGAGCTAAACACGGATTAATTGTTAAATTAGACATTGAATCAAAGTGTAGCCATAGAAAATTTATCAAGTACATCTAAATATCAAGAATATGTGTGCTACAAAGATGCTTCCATAATGTGGCAAACGGCAGACACAGGAAAAAACTTATCCATTCTCTTCATCAAGATGAGGGGTTGATTGAAGGACTTGAGCAAATTAAAGCATACATAACAAAGTACTACAAAAGATTGTTTGGGGAGCCGGAGAAAGGAAACTTCTCTCTCGACGAGACCCAGATAGCTGATATCACCAAGGTATCAGATGAGGAAAATGCTTTTCTTACAGCACTTTTTTTTAGAGGAAGAGGTTAAGAAAGTTGTTTTCCAAATAGAACATAATAAGGCGTCTGGCCCGGATGGTTTCCCCGTTGAGTTTTACCAGCGATTTTGGGAATTCATTAGGCCAGACTTACTAGATTTGTTAGCATGTCTTCATGCTGGACATTTAGATTTGTTCCGTCTGAATCTTGGTGAGATTATTTTGTTACCGAAGATTAAGAATGCAGAGCGAATCCAACAATACAGACCGATCTGTATTCTTAATGTTATTTGCAAAATATTCACCATGATTGCAACTATTCGACTGAATTCGGTGGCCGATCATGTGGTTCGTCCCACACAAACTGCATTCATGCAAGGGAGAAACATTCTCGATGGATTAGTCATCCTACATGAGACGGTTCATGAGCTTCACCGGAAAAAGTTGAATGGGGTGATAACTAAAATTGACTTCGAAGAAGCATATGACAAAGTAAAATGGTCCTTTCTTCAACAAACTCTCAGAATGAAAGCATTCTCGTATGAGTGGAGAGCTATGGTTCATAGTTTTGTCAGTGGAGGCGGTGTGGCCATCAAGGTCAATGACGACGTTGGGCACTACTTTCAAACAATGAAAGGATTGCGCCAAGGTTACCCATTTTCGCCTATACTATTTAATATAGTGGCAGATATGCTAGCAGTCATGATCGTGCGTAAAACTTAACCTAGATTGAAGGGGGCAGTTCCGCACCTTGTGGATGGGGGACTATCTATTCTTCGGTACGCGGGCGATACAATTCTTTTTATATAACATGATATTGAAAAATCTAAGAACCTGAAATTAATATTGCCGGTGTTCGAGCAACTTTCGGGGCTATTAATAAATTTCCATAAGAGTGAGTTTTTTTTCGGCGATGCCTAGGAAATGGCTGCATAGTATGTTGAACTGTTTGGTTGTGAGCAAGGCCATTTTCCTACCAGGTATCTTGGGATTCCGATTCACTATTGGAGACTGACAAATGTCCAGTGGAAGTTGGTCGAGGATCGCTTGCAGGCAAGGCTAAGTAGCTGGAAAGGAAAATTGGTATCTCTAGGGGGAAGATTAGTCCTTATTAACTCAGTACTACGTAATATGGTACTGTATATGATTTCGTTCTTCCAGTTACTCAAGGGAATCTTACATAGACTGGATTTTTTCCGATCAAGATTCTTTTGGCAAGAGGATAGAAAAGAAACAAATATCGTCTTACTCGATGGGATGTGGTTTGTCGACCTAAGGATCAGGGAGGGCTCAGTGTTCATTACCTTCAAGTTAAAAACATAGCCCTTCTAGGTAAATGGATGTGTAAGCTTCTTACCGAAGATGGGGTGTGGCACATAGGCCAAAATGTGTTGTCACAGGTGTATTCAAAACCTGTCGATTCTCATTTTTGGGCAGTTCTCATGGCGACAAAAAAACATTTTTTCGCTTTGGATCATTTTCCATTAAGGATAGCTCGGAGATAAGGTTCTGGGAGGACAAGTGGTTGGGAAATACCACAATCAGGGAACTATATCCAGCTCTATATAACATTGTATGTCACAAGGAAGACACCATTGCTACGATGTTGGAAACTTCCGGCCTAATGTGACGTTCATATGAGATTTAATTGGGCCCAGGCTTGCGGCTTGGAATGCTTTACTAGAGTGTCTAGCAATGATCCAGCTATCACAAGGAGCCGATCTATTTTGTTGGAATCTACATGAGAATGGAAAATTCTGGGTAGACTCCATGTATAGGGCAATGCTTCATGAGGACGTGGCAATCGATAACAATAAAAAAACTAGAAAATGAAGATACCACTAAAAATTAAAATATTTGGATGGTATCTTCGCAAAGGAGTATCCTCACAAAAGATAACCTTGCAAAGCGTAAATGGCAAGGGAGAAAAAAATGTGTTTTTTTCATCATGATGAGACAAGAAAACACTTGTTCTTGCAATGCTCGTTTGCACGTTCTATATGGTCAATAATCCATGTGGCCTCACACTTGTAACCCCCCACGTAGTGTTGCAAATATTTTTGGTAACTGGCTACATGGCGTTGATTACAAGTTTTGAGTTCATCTTAGGGTGGGAGAGCTTGCCGTAATATGGTCGCTTTGTCTATGTAGAAATGACAAGCTCTTTAATGATAAAAATTTATCTCTTATCCAGGTCATTTACCGATGTACACAACTGTATCGTTCATGCTCGTCGCTGCAACACGTGGAATTTCATGACCTTTATATTGAGGGATCTGCTCGGTTGGAAGACATGGTGAGGGATTTTTTATCCCACATGGGTGGCCGCATAATCTTCGGATCAGACCTCCAGCTACTCCTTAGAAGTTCTACGGGCTGTCTGTTTGATCCTTGTAATTCTCCTCTAGTTCATGTTTTACTTTTGGTTGGACTACTTTGGCTATGTGCATCGTTGTTATGTAGAGCCCAGGTGTAACACTTTTTGAAAGGACACAGATGTCGGCTAGAGGGGGGTGAATAGGCGATTAAAAATATTATGGTTTAGGCTTGAATAAATGCGAAATAAAACTCGTATTTAATTTATCAAGCACGAAACCTAAACAAGCTAGGTTTACCTATGTGCACCAACAACTTATGCTAAGCAAGATAACCAACTATGTGATAGCAAGATATATTACTTCAAGCTCGATGGCGATCACAAAGTAAATTGCATAAGTAAGAAGCTCAGGTATAGAAATAATGAGGCACTTGGAGACGATGATTTATCCCGAAGTTCACTTCCTAATGGAAGCTAATCTCCGTTGGAGCGGTGCGGAGTCACAAAGTGATCCCCGAATAGCCGTCAATGGCACACCGCAATCTCCTTCGTGCCTCCACCAATGTGGAGTGCCACGAACCTCTATGGGACACTTGAGGGTGGTAACCGAACCCGTACAATGATGAGGCATGCACACTCCACAACTTAATTGGAGGCTCCCACCGAATTCCCGTGGCTCCCAAAGCCACGAGGATCACAAGGTGGAGGCACAGTGCACAACTTAATTGGAGGCTCCCAACTAATCCCGCAAGCCACCAAAACTCCGAGATTAACAAGGAACATCTAGGGCGCTCCAAGTACCCAAGAGGACAAGCTCTAGGGCACCCCAAGTACCCAAGAGTAACAAGTTTCTCAACTTTGATTTCCATGAATCACCGTGGAGAACTCAAACCGATGCAACTAATGCAGGAGGCAAAACCACTAGAAGTGGTCAAATTCTTCACTCTCAAATCCCACCAAAGTAACTAATGCTTATGGGGGGAGAAGAGAGGAAGAACAAAGAAGAACTCAACAAATGGAACTCCAGATCTAGATCTAAAGGCTTCCCCTCACTTAGAGGAGATATGGATTAGTGGAACAATAGATCTAGATCTCCTCTCTATTTTCCCACCAAATGGAGGCAAGAATCATGGAGGAATAGAGAGATAGATAAGATCAAGGAGATCAACAATGGGAGTCAATTTCATGCTCAACCAAGCTATTCTCATTGGGGAACAAGGGGTCCTTTTATAGGTCCCCACAAAATAGAGCCGTTGAAGGAAAACTTACTGTGGAGTCTCCGGCCTAGACGGAATCTCTGGCCCACGAAGGGACCGGAGTTTCTGCCAGACCAGAGACTTCCAAAAGTCTTCGGCCAGTCTTCGGACTGGGCACCAGAGGCGTACGCCAATTGCTGGCGAATATGACTGATGCATGTAAAATGCATACATGAACTTTGCATTATATCACTCATATTTCAATCATATTTGCATCATATAAGGGTTATATCATTGTTTTATATTGATTTTGGGAATATTTCATTGTTTCCCTATTTTTCTGGAATTAACCCTGCACAGGCAGAAAACCCTATTTTCTATATTTTGATATTTCAGGGACCCAAACGACGTCCAAATGACCTAGAAATTTACGAGCATCAGTTTTTGGAAGGAACAAAGCGTGGGAGCGAAGGAAGCGAACAAGCGGAGGCCCGAGGGCCAAGATGAGTGGGCCCACACGGCCAGATTCCTTGGCTGCATGGGACCCATCATCTGGGGCCTCGTGGCTCCGTTGCCGTCGATCTTTTTTCCCGAGCCTCCGTCTTGACCTAAAAACGACTATAAAAATAGTCCCCGATGCCCTTTGGAAAGGAGCGCCGCAGAAACACAGAAACCACGAAACAGAGACCTGGAGTTGCAGATTGGAGGGGGGAAACTCCGGCGGGGCGCTGCCGGTGTGGTCTCCACCTCCTCCAACGACTTCTCCACCGTCTCCATGATGAAGAGGGAGTAGTCCACCCCTGGACTATGGGTTTGTGGAAGTAACTTATGTATCTCTTCTCTCTTGAGCTTCACTAATTAGTACCGTATGAGCTGCTGAACATGATTACGGTCATCTATGTAATACCTTTGTGGTGGATCTTTTTATGAGTTAATATATGTTTGAGATTGCAATAGTTTTGTTGCAGTTATGAAAGTAGATGCATATTATGTAACCCATTCTTGTTTACTTGTTTTGATCAAGCATGTGTATGAGAGCGTGTGAGGGGGAACGTGTGCATTAGTTGGAGTAACGGGGGTGGCTAGTGCGGTGAACGTGAGAGAAAGTTCCGCGATCCACTTGGGTTTTTACCTTACTTTGTTGTCTCACTAGGGATAAAGAAAAATACCTTGCTACCGGAGATGTGGGTGTGACCATTGCCACTACTCCATGACTAGATCTAGCATGTTCTTATTTTAACTTCATGTCATGAAACTTAATGCTATGCTCTGATTTATCTTAATTACTAAGGTGTTATGATTTAGTTCGCATCTTGGTGGAGTATAAGAGAGATTAATAAACAAAAGATCTCTATGTTAGGACGTGATGCCCATATAATTAGTAACTTGTCATGAAACCTTTTTGTTGCAATCTCATATGTTAATTCTAGTGTTTCATTGTCTACCACTTTATTAAAGAGAGAGTGCATTTGTGAAACCATGAACCCCGGTCCATTTTTAATCATAAGAAACACCTTTCAAACAACTTTTATCCATTTTACATTTTATGCCATTATTAAATCCGAAAATACAAAAATATTTTTACATCTTGCATTCACATTATAAAACCCAAAAATATCATTTATCATTGTTTCCACCATGCTTGCATATTTATTTACCATCATTGCATATTTATTTACTGTTTTGCATTTACCTTTATCATATCATTCTCACACCTTGTGCTTGACAACCACTTGGTGAGGTTGAGGGCACAAAACAATTTACTTTGTTTGCAGGTTCTCAAGAGAAGGATAAGAAGATAAAACCTACACTACTGGTTCCCCGAGAGTTCGATATTAAACCCTCAAGTCACCCCTCGTGGGGAAAACTGTCTTTCCTATACTATACACTCTGCACTTGGAGTCTCAACCTAACCCATTTTCTTTTGACGCAGGTAACTACGTCAAGGGCCATCAATGACCCAGCCTAAAAATAAATAGGCCGGAGTCTCCGGCTACCCTGAGTCAGAGACTCCGGTAGCACCGGAGTCTCCGGGGTCCGGGCTATTTCAAACAGCCACTCAGCAAAACTGTAAACCCCAAAACTTTTGCATACAAACTCCAAATGAGGTGAGACCAATTTTGATGGAAAGCTATCGACAAGAGATATCACACAAAAAGGTGGTAACATAGAGAGGATATAACACATGGGAAGGTGTGAAACCTTTCTCAAAGGCGAACCTGTAATATTTCCAACACCAAAAACACAAATGGTTTTTCATACGAAATCTGTTTTCGAAGAACTTAGGCTTGTCATGAAGATCACGACAAGCACCAAAAGCCAACAAGGAGAAAAGCCAAATAAGAACCAAGAAAGATTATGATGCCAAGAATGCAAAGATTTGAGCTCTCTCCAACTGATATGCTAAAGCTCAATTGAGAGCCCATCCTGATAGTACGATATCTATCCTATAGCCCGGTCTCCCAACTAGAACCACGAGACCGGTAAAATAGAAACCCTATCAAGATTATACCTTTGTCTTGCGCATTCCACTTCATCTGGATGATGCCGATCTTGATCTCCTCTAGTGGACCACCTTTCTTGATTGCGGTTCGCTTGGTGAAGACTCACATATTGCTCCCCCATACTCCACTATGGGTAAGCCTTTCTTAAGCACATCTTCGCTTTACTATTATCTCCAAATGGGTGGAAAATTTCAAGCATAAGATATCTTCGAGATGCTTCTCTTCAACTTGCACTTCTCAAACTTGACAATGAGCGCCACTTGACGTCATCCTCCATGGGCTATACGAAATCTTCCTTTCACTAGTAGGAAATAGCCTAATAGCAACATCGTGTTTGCGACGTGTGGTGGTACTTACACGTTGCCAGTACAACACACCAACGCATAATATAAAATGTGTTGCCAATAGTCATGTACTAGCAACGTGTACTTTGGGTCAAGCGTGGCCAGAATCAATTTTCTGCCCACGAGGCTCGGTAAAAAGTAGTGGCAACACGTACCCTTAGCACACGTTGACAGTAGTACTCTAATGGCAACGTGTGCGTGTATCACACGTTGCCAATGTCAGAGTAGTGGCAACGTGTGCTTCGGCCACTTGTTGCCAGCATGTTTCGTCCCTCCCAAATCGACGCGCGCTACAATTGTTTGCTCAAACAGCCAAACCGCCCGCATCGCGCTGCCCCTCTGTTCGCACTCGCCTCGCCGTCGCCTTCCACTCGCCTCGCCGTCAGACTCCACTCGCGTCGCCTTCGCCTTCCACATGTGTCGTTGCGTCCTGGTCCGAGAGCAAGAGGCCGAGGTCTACGCCGTGCACGCCCTCCCCGAGCTAGCTTCCTCTGACGCTGCCGGGTCCATCTCCTGGTGAGCATTTCCCTCCCTCTCTACCGCCGTCGACCGGCTCGGATGCCCGTGCTCGCCGCCGGCCTCTCTCTGCTTTTGCCTGTAATAGTATGCTCCCGCCTGCCCTGAAGGTGTTCGATGAAATGGCCAGCAAGATTTTTGTGTTTGTGTGCTGCCATTTGGTGTATCTGTGGTGCCATGTTGTTGTATAGGTTTGTTGTATAGGGATATTTTGGATGATTTGTGTATGTTTGGTGCCCTTATATATGCAAATGAGAAGTGTTCCATTTTGGTATGTTTGCAGGGAATGAGGCCCTTGAGATTGCCGGAATGTTGATTAACTTCTGTTCCGGCAAATTCGGGCACTCCATATGTCCTATTTTTAGCAAAGGTCATGCCGAATTTTTTCTTGAATTTTGGCATATGACCCTCTACAAATAAGACATATTTGAGTGCCCGAAATGTTAGTTGTAGAATTTTAGGTTTATTGGATCAATATATACATGCATATTCGTCACATATTTGCCTAATATATTTACCTAATTCTAGTTGCCTAATTCTAATTGTAGGATTTGGAAGATGGCCGACAACGATGAGGCCGGGTGTTCGGGTAAGTCATTTTTTGATGTCCCGGAAGAAGAGCTTGCATTTTCGCAAGAGTACTTGGAGTGCATGATGGGCGGTGACCCCCGCCAAGAAGATGAGATCCCGCCCGGCGTCGACGCCGAGACCACGGATTACGACGATAACACGTCAGCCGACGAGACAATTGATGGAGCCGGACATTGCACAGATGGTAGCAAATCCAGCGGAAAGCGAAAGAGGAAGCCAAATTCGGTCAGCACCCTGACGACTGAGGTCACTCAAGTTGACCCGGGCACCGTTTTGCCTATACTTCCTGCTAAGGCTAAAAGAAGCTATGGTAACACCATAGGATCCATCAACAAAACAAACATCCAGGATCCCCGCAAAAAACCTTTAGTTGCGTGACCTCCTCCTTCAGAGGTTGCACAATGTATACAAGTTCCCGGGAGGTGATCCTGAAGAAGAGCCTCCCAATGACAAGAACTTCTAACTAATTAACGAGAAAGCCATGGTCAAGTTCAGCAAGGCCTTAGCCCAATGGAAACACAAGGTGAGAGTCAAGATCGATGGAGGTGCCACATACGAGGAAGTCCACGAGAAATGGCATAGTATTAATGGAGGACAATTTGATGTTTTCACAAATAACATATTGGACCCTAATACCATTACGTCGAGGGCTTGGGGGAAGGAACTGCAGAGCAAGAACATAGGTCCCCATCATCTCGAGAGCAATGGTTACCAGGGGAAGGAGCTCGTGTGGGCAAAGGAGGATATTGAATTTGCAAGAATGGGCATAGAGAACCCTTGGGACGTATTTGAAGACCCAATGGCCCGTGCCTTCATCAGGTCCCGATACTATTGGGATCCAAAGAAGAAGGAATTTCGCACGAGCGATAAGGTCAAGGATCTCGAGAAAGAACTGGTAATTTACTTCACCAGCTTAATTAGCTTCTAGTCAGTTTTATTAAATTCTAGTAGTCACATTTCTAAATGGTTCATGTTCCTTCTGTAGCATGACCAACAAGCTCAAAGCCATTCATCTGAGTTGTTGGGCCCATGGGAGGGTACTTTTAACTAGGCGGTGAACAAGACCCTGGGAAAGCTGATAGATCAGCCCCTGGCAACTGGTCGTGTTCTCACGCGAGGAGTCGGTGGCTCGTGGAAATACTTTTTCAATGAGGACCCCCAGAAATGAAAGAAGAGGAGGAAAACTGAGTACAACAAGTTCGAGTAGAAGATTAAAGAAGTGGAAAAAAAGACGTAATTGCGGCGAGAGAAGAATGTGAAGTCCAGATAAAAGCCCTTGTGTCTGCCATTGCTCAGTGGATAAAAGAACATCCTGGAGAAGAATTTCCAGTTCCCAACTTCAACGCTAGCAACTCGATGAACAACCATGAGAGGGATGGAAATCCAGATGGTCGCGAGCCTCAGCATAGCAGCCCCTCCTCTGTCTCTGGCATGCCCGGCACCGGTGCGGCGACATTGGCCGAAATCGTCGCCATCACGGTAACTAATTGACCGTCAAGATATCTTTAATTCTTTCCCTTTCCTTGCCTTGATTGATTGGGTCACTAACGCCCTATATGTTCTCGCAGGCCGACATAACCCCATGCATTCTATTGAACGAACATTTTGTCCCGGTTGCCAAGGGTGACTTATGCAATCCAGCTGACCGCATCATGCATGGACTCTCAATCATGTCCCCTAACATGGTTAAGATCAACCTGGCTCGTGCCTTACCGGGTTACGAGCATATGCCTCTCCCTGAGCAACCTTCCAATGGCATAGAAGAGCCCCCCCCCAACGCTCGCAGATGCAAGGATTGGCTCCTTCTGTGGCCGAAAACACAAATTCGTTTGGACTTGACCACCCCACAGACAACGCCTAGCGCCCCGACGCGTCGTTGACGTCGAGCTCCGCCGCCACCATGACGCATCGTCATCATCGAGCTCCGCTGCCGCCATGCCGCGTTGTCCTACTCGCCGCGCGTCATTGGTATGTCACGTGGAGCTGTTTTAGTATGGTGGTGGGTGGTAACTTCACCCATGTGAAAATATGTGAGACTAAGCAAGATTTGCAGCCTACCAAACAAAGTGGGAGTGGTAGCCCAGCTGATGCAGGCAAAGCCTTTGCAGGCTACCAAATGACTAACACAACATGGCTAACAAGGTGGCTCGGCCAAACCTGGCCCTGACCAGTGGCGACCTAGCACTGCCCGGCTTTCGATCGGCCGCTAGTGTAATTTTGATAGATATTAGACAAATAATTAACATCATAAGCCTTAGAATTAGGTGTTTGTCTGGGCTTTAGATTTTTCTGGGTCCGCTAATGGCCCTGACCAACCTGCCTCCAGGAAGATGAGAATCACATGCAACCTACCAAAAACATCCTAATTATCGTCACACATTAATCCCCATCCAAACTCTGGACATCAAGCACAACCACGACGAGCAGGTGCAACTTTTTTTTTAGATAAAGGAATATATTAGTATCACGAAAATATCAATTACACTCAGCCTCTGCACCAACAAAATGTCACAAACGACATCTAGGATGCACACAGCCTGAAAGCGAAAAAAAAAGTAAAAGTAAAAAAGGCCTGCCACGGTAATAAAATCCTCGCAGCAGCCCACAAACCACCACCAAAGACAACACCCGGAATACAGAAAGGTTATCCAAAAGCGACGCCTTCAAGGAGGAAAACAGTGCATAAGCGCCAACGTCGCCAGATCCAAGATCTTAGATTTTCATCTGGGCAAAGTCTGAGCTCTCAAAACAATGTCTTCAACAAGGCCGCTGATAGGCACAACTAATAAAGGTCAGACCTTAGGTTTTCACCCTGAAAGTCAAGACACGGCACTCGACGAGCGCAACCAAACTTGAATTCCTCCGGTGCTGCCGCCCCCACTTGCCAAGGCTGCTCCTGCAAGTCATCAAACACCGGGCTCACAGACGCCATGTCCGAGTTGGATCCGAACACCGGCTCCCGCAAAGCAAAGTTCTCAGCCACCATGACCTTCTCCACCGTTGTGTACAACATGGAAATCGGGATGTCGATATGTCCCATGATTCCAACAGCCAGCGGAGCTTCATGTCGCACCCTCATAAAACCAAGTAGGCTGAGATGGCGAGCACGACCGAATTCTTTCTATCCAGATAACCAGGGGCTTAACGCCAATCCGTGAAGGTCTCTGACAGAATATCCGGAACACGTCGATGACCGGATCGAAGAGGCTCAGACACGCATGCGGAGCGCTGGGTGTGCGCATGGAGTTCAGATCATCCTTCTACTTGCGACTTGCTGATAGCATGGATCACACGTTCGCTAGGAGACCCCAAGAGGAAGGTATGATGTAGAAAAGCTGTAATTTTATCAAAAGACGAGTCTCTAATTTTTGTGATGTTTATATAAAGGATTATGTGAATAAAGTTAATGAATTATGTGAATAAAGTTTATGGACTCATAAGTTAAAAAAGTTCATTTTGATATGAAGTAATGTACTATAGTTATTGGATTAAATGGTACCTAATTGACCATTATAATCTTTTTGTCTTAGTGTGTTACTTTGTTGAAAAGTGAGCTTATAAAGTTCAGCCTTTACGATCAAGGGGAAGAATGTTGGAATATTATAATGATCTAGGGTTCTTTCCTAAGAAATTCTAAGTCAACAATTTCGGCTACTACAGTAGCACTGCTGCAAGTAGGCCGGTTGTATGATGTGCCCTGATCGGGGGCAAACCTATCCAACCATGTGCTGGTTCCCCTGGTGCACAGTGCATATATAAAGCATTTTAGAGAGAGAGAGAGGGACTACGACTCTCAGTTTTCTCTTCCACTCGAAACTCTGTCTGGCTTACCGATCAAGCCTAGCACTGAAAGCACCGGGAAGAACCGTGACACACTCTGCACCAGTTCTATGAGGGAGAGAAGTAGACATGGCAGCATCACAAGATCAAGGTAACCATGCTAATCATTTCCTTTTGTGACTTAAGCTTGAGCTAGTTTTTCCTGGAGGAATCAACACCCTTCTCTTGCCATCATCTGTACTTCTATACTATATATATGGACTACTAGAGTAGCGAAGAGCAAGGAAAATGTTTCAAACTTGTAGGTTCAGACCGAATACATTGAACAACTTTGGAAATCTACATTTTTCATTTTTATCAAAATTAAATTTGAAACAATTTGATAAAAAATTAGAGAAAAGACGAACACATGACATAGATAATCAAAACATAATCAAAGTTGCACATGTGATATTATCACAAATAGTTCAAACATCATCGAAAAATAAATAACCCAAAGATAACATAGGATAAGAACATGATCAAAATGAATATGTCACCAATGGCTATAAGATCATTAAGGAGTTGGTTATAGTAGGCCCGGTCTTCTATCTGTCGGTACATGACTAGTAATCTCTCAATTTGATCAGCTGTCTTCTAAGGCATCGCATGAGTCCCAATTATAAAGTAGCTTGATTCATCTAATCTGTTATGATCTTGTTGTGAATGATCACACATCATGTCATAGTTTATCTAAGGGTCTTCTTGTCACACAAAAAAGCAGGTCCAACACAATTACAAACTACTCCCTCTGTTTCTAAATACATTATTTTTAGTCTTTTCTGGCATGCATGTATCTAGACGCGTTTTGATGTGTAGATTCATGTGCATCTTACAGTAAAATACGTCTAGACACGTGTGGGTCAGAAAAGGCTAAATCATCTTACATCTGCGTAGAGGGAATAACTTGTAAGAGTGCAAATACTAGCTCTATAATTTTCCTTAATGATTCTTGAGCCTTGGCCGCCAAGTGGGCATTCTTTCGACTCCCTCCAATTACATTAATTGTGGATGAATTAGATGTATTTAACACTAAAATATGTTTAGATACATAATAATTAATATGGATTGGAATGAGTATCTTAATTTGGAATTATTTTCTGAAAGTTGGACCAAGCGGAGTAGAGATAGTATCCCATATCTTTTTTTTTTTTTGCGAGTAAGATAGTATCCCATATCAATGTTAAAGATGTGTACTCCATCACTGTTTTGGGTAATGGATGAAGATGACGACGTTGGCGATTGGGGCAACAGCTGTTCAAAAGACCAAAACGTTCAAACCACCACCACCTCCTCCTCGGCTTTTGCAGGACGACTCTACAGTACAATCGTACGTTCTATTGTGTGCACCCAGTCCACAGAATAAACCAACACCTTCTGCAGAAAACTCACACCTTTCTTTCTCGGCCACCACTCTCAATCCACCAACGAAGACACCGCCATGTCGCTCCGTCGCCTCCTAGCCGCCGGCCTCTCCGCCGCCTCCGGGCGCCTCCGCATCCGGTCCCTCTCCACGGCCGCCGGCTCGCACCCTCCGTGGGCCATGATCGACCGTCTTTCGGGGGCCTACAAATCGGAGCCGCCGATCTTCCACCTCGCCGAGCCCCCGCGCTACTCCTTCCTGCAGATGCCGGCGGACCTCATCAACACCAGCGAAGAACCCGGACACGACAGCGACTCCGAGCAGCTGCTCGACGGTTTTGTAACCTCCAGCGGCGCCGACGGCCTCCTCCTCGTCATGTACTGCGACGCCCGCCTCGAGTCTCACATCCTCGCGCAGCAGAGGGGCAAGCAAGTGCGCCACAGGACTGGCAAGCTCGTCGACGGACACAAACCAGACTTCACCTACCTCGTCTGCAACCCTCTCAGCGGCGAGGTGTCTCGCGTCCCCAGCTTCCCCGGCACGACCAAGATCTTGCGGGATCCCTGTATGGGCCTCCTCACCCAAGCCGACCGCGGCTACGGGCTGCCTGACAGGTTCGTCATCGCCCTGCTCCTCGCGGACAACAAGATGCTCCGGTTTCGCACGGATACGGGCACCTGGGACCTTGCGGATGGCTCGCCGGAGCTGCGCGACCGTTCGTTTAAGCGGGCGATTGGGGTCAACCAGGAGACAGTGGCCTTCGGCGGGCGGCTGTGGTGGGTGGACTTGAGCAGCCGCGCCGTATCGGTGGACCCGTTCAGCGACCGCCCGGAGAGCCGCTTCGTCGAGCTGCCCAAGGCCAGCGTGCTGCCTGGAGGCCTTGGCACACTGGGGGCCGATGCGTGGATGGCGCTGCGCCAGTACCGGCGCATGGGGGTCAGCGAGGGGAGACTGCGGTATGCCGAGGTGTCTCAGCGGGAGCCCTTCGTGCTCAGCTCCTTCACGCTCGATGAAGAGGGCGGCGGCGACTGGACTCTGGAGCACCGGGTGGCGCTCAGCCGGGTCTGGGCGGCAGATGGAGGTGACCACACGTCGCTGCCCTTGCAAGGGGAGAAGACGCCACAGATTTGCGTTCTTAACCCACTGAACGCCAGTGTCATACACCTCACTGTTGGCGATCACGTCGTCGCCGTGGACATGGACGTGGGGATGGTGATTGGGAGTTCTCCGCTTCGTGGCCACGGTCTGAAGTCTGTAGGTTTCGTACCATGTGTGCTTGGACCAAGGCAGATTTCTTCTACAGGTAATCGCTCCATTGTCCTTTCTTTTTTGTAAGGATGATCGCTACATTGTCATCTTTACACCAAGTCGGAGAGGCTCATGTAATTGCAGAAAATCTTCTTTCGCATGTGCAGAAATTGCATTATTCTCAGTTAGGACTGATAGAGTGGTAATACTAGGACTATCAGTTAACATGGTGCATCAGTTCAATCACTCTGCTGAACTTTGTATCGTACTGACTACTCTAATATTGTCTTCACGAAAGAAAAGAAATTCCTCATATCTGCCCCAAGTTATGAATACTTTTCTTACCGAAATCTTGATAATTGCGCTAAACTCTTGACAACCTGCTCTATGTATTGCTTTTGTTCACTAGCTCAATCCTTATATATGTGCAGTGCACAGGAGTCTGTACCCATATGAATAGAAATTGTTCTGTTATATTGTGGCTGTTGTTCGAATTCTTGAACATTCATCAAGGGAACCATTTTCAGGCAATGGCGTCTCAAAAAACCAGTCTTTCGCACACGTTCGAGTTCATTCAAACAGTCAGTGGAAATATGAAGAATACTAGGACCAGCCTATGATGTAATGTATTTCTTTCATTCTGTGTACCTTATTTTTTTAGCTAATGCATCTTGATTTATTGATCCACTATTAGTTTATGTTGCGGTTTCACATGCGTGGGATACTGTTTCATGGAAATACAGTGCTCTGTAAACTTTGCTGATTATTGCTAATAAGTGTTGCCCATCGCTATACTTAATACTCCCAACTTGTTTGAACTAGTAATATTTTCGGAGACTCGATAATGGTTTGCATTTCGCGGTACGTACCTCTACAAAGTATTATTGGCATACTCTCAAATCACCACATATCACTACAGGAATCAGCGGCTATGCCTACGGCTTTTTGCCGTCGGCACATCCCTATGCCGACGGCCCCCGTCGGCACATGGTCGTCGGCATAGGTGCCCGTAGGCACAGACTAAATGGCCGTCGGCATAAGCATTGCCGACGGCCAAATAAGGGCCGTCGGCATTATTTTTCCATTAATATTTATTTTTTGAAAACTTTTTTATAACTTTTTTAATTCTTTTTCGAAATTTTGCACTTAGCCACATACTTAATCACTAATTACACAATTAAGCATAGGTCAAAGTACTTACCCTGGTCAAACTTCCCGTTCGGTCACCCATCCTGAAATTGATCCAGCCCAAGCACGCTTAACTTTTGAGTTTCTTTCAAATTAGTTGCCAAATGAGAAGTTAGAACTTACTGATATTTGTATCCTATCAATCATATTAACATCTCGGTGATAATGTTACACTTTTTCATTGTTTAAATTTTAAAACTTTGTTTGAATAAGTAACAATGATTATGTAATAGTATATTTTGATTAAATAACAATAAAATGAATTTTACTTTATTTTTCCTTTTTATATTTAATATGGAATAATTCATATCTTTAAATCCGTAAATCGAAATTTGACAAATAAAATGTCTAAATCGATTAGAAAAATGAGAGGAATTCAAATATGCCATCCATATCAAGATCCACCCAACTCTTTCAAAGGTTCCCTCCGTTTCGCCCAAAGTGAGAGTTTTCAGCTATAAGTCCACCAACTTACTTGAGAGAAAGTGAAGCCGGTGAAGCCGGTCACACACCGGAGTAGGATCTTGGACATGTACAACACCCAACACACTTGTATACATATGGTATGGAACCACCTAGATTTTGGTGGGTTTCAGACGCTCCGAAGCCCCGCTTCGGTGAAACCCTAGACCCGCTGGAAAAAAGTCAAAGTTCCCGCGTACCTCTTTGAACAGAGTCAAAAGGGGTAGGTCAGTGGACTTTTTTGCTTGGTTGTGTTAGGTTAGGACATAGGAACATTCAAAACTAAGATCCACCCAACTCTTGCAAAGGTTCCTCCGTTTCGCCCAAAGTGGGAGTTTTCAGCTATAAGTCCACCAACTTACTAGAGAGAAAGTGAAGTCGGTGAAGCCGGTGACACACCGGAGTAGGATTTTGGACATATACAACACCCAACACACTTGTATACATATGGTATGGAACCACCTAGGTTTTGGTGGGTTTCAGACACTCCGAAGCCCCGCTTCGGTGAAACCCTAGACTCGCTGGAAAAAAGTCAAAGTTCCCGTGTACCTCTTTGAACGGAGTCAAAAGGGGGTAGGCCAGTGAAATTTTTTGCTTGGTTGTGTTAGGTTAGGACATAGGAACATCCAAAACCAAGATCCACCCAACTATTGCAAAGGTTCCCTCCGTTTCGCCCAAAGTGGGAGTTTTCAGCTATAAGTCCACCAACTTAGTAGAGAGAAAGTGAAGCCGGTCACACACCGGAGTAGGATCTTGGATATGTACAACACCCAACACACTTGTATACATATGGTATGGAACCACCTAGTCTTTGGTGGGTTTCAGACGCTCTGAAGCCCCGCTTCGGCGAAACCCTATACCCGCTGGAAAAAAGTCAAAATTCCTGTGTACCCCTTTGAGAAAATACTCAAAAGTGAAATCTTTTGGCATGGAGTCCTTTTATAAACTTGAGTTTTGACAAACATTAAAAAAAACCTTCACAAAAAGGTCTATCATCTATGGACATGTATAGGTTTCGCTTAAATGACCAAGTTATGACCATCCCCGTGCCATAGTTTGTGATAATGTGTCCATATTTGATACATAGGTGTGTCTTGGTATGGCAAAAATAATTTTCAAATTATTTTTATAAATATCATTTTCCATTTTTTAAGTGCCAAAAATGACTTTTTTATTAAGCAAGTATCAAAAATATGTTGCAAAAAGTAATATGCATGGTGAAAATGATGATATGGATGTCATATTTGGATTCCTCTCATTTTCTAATCTATTTAGATATTTTATTTGTTAAATTCTGATTTACGGATTTAAAGATATGATTTATTTCATATTAAATGAAAAATAGAAAAAATGAGAGGGACCTATGCCGACGGTGCCGTTGGCATAGCCCTGCCGTCGGCATAGCCCAGTTTCAGTTTTTTTTTGTCTCGCGGGGTCTGTGCCGACGGCCCCGACAAAAAGCCGTCGGCATAGGTATTGGCCGTCGGCACAGAAGAGCATTCCTGTAGTGTATAATTCCGTTGAACGGATACGTTTGCTGAAGTGTGCTGCCTGAACTCGTTCTTCCACTTGTACAGAATCACAGGCCTTCCATCATGCTGTATTATTGTTTTCTGAACTAATAGTAGGCATGATAATTACGTCGACAACTATAAATTGGGGGTGTAGGAGCCTCAGTATGTTTAGCTTTATCCTTCCTGGCAAGTCCATGACGGCTTGATAAGAGCCTGAAGGGTATGTACTGTGTAGCATTGTCACTATGATTAAAACTGAAGCTCGATTGTATAATTAACTGCTGCAATTAACCCCGGTAGAAAAACAAACATGTTAGTATGCTACTCCCTCTGTTCCATAATATAAGATGTTTTAGGTTGTACAAGTGTTGTCTAGATTCGGACTAAAAAATGTGTACATGTACATTAAAATGTGTCTAGATACATGTGTATGTGTGTGAATGTAGGAGGGAGCTAAAACGTTTTATATAGTGGAACGGAGGGAGTACTAGATGATAACTCAACTGTTGTCCTACCAAATCTTTTATAGCGACAAAGATGGCCTAGAAGTGTATCGCTTATCTCAGATATTTTTGTCCTTTATATTGTTCACTCTTCATGTGTTTATTCAGTGTCCCTAATGTTTATTTTTTTTATTTTCAGGTCTTTATACCTAGAAGATACAGGCCGTGTTTTGATCGATTAGGTTGCTGATGGTGGAAGTTTGCAGAAGTCTCGTTTTGGGTGAAATCTGGAGAAATTTGCAGAACTGTCGTTTGCCGATGACCTTACCGTTTCTTGTTATGGGTGAATTTATTCAGAGTTGTTTAGAAATTTCTGTTCATACTAGAACCAGTAGCATAATCTGGTTCACTGACTGAAATCATCATGTAATGGCCATCGCCAGAACAACGAGCATGCTAGTTTACTTGCAGGAGAATGCGCTCATCATTTTGTATGGAACTGCATGTTTAATTTGCGTTATGAAAAATCTTATGTAGAGATTGGTCTCTGCTTAACCGTGCTGTGCAATATGAGACATGCATGTTATGATTTGTTAAGTGATTGATCAATAGTCGTTTGTCCGATGATAAAACATAGGATAACATCTGTAGTTGCTTATACTATGCAAAATATTGCAAATGCGCAACTCTTGATAATTCCATGCATGGTAATGACTACCCTCCGTATCAAAATATAACACTTTCTACTTTCTAGCCTTTTTCTTCACACATATAACTAGACATGTTTTAGTGCAAAATTCATGTGAACCTTGCACTAAAACATGTCTAGATACATGTGTGCAGAAAAAGGCTAGAAAATCTTATATTTTGATACGGAGGGAGTATATAGTTACTGCATGCAGTTTCTGCTGCTCGTACCTATTTCTGCGGTTGCAATCTTTTTAATTACCCGCAGCCATATGATATATATGAACTCGTTGCAAACTAGAGAAATGATGTGCAAGTGCAACCAACCATAGGTGATTGCCTGATGACTGCCGCGTAAACAGAAGACATCGATATGTGCCAGTTTGAGCCTTTGAGATCATTGAGACCCGCGTAAACCGTGATGTGCATCCATGACAAGTCGTTTGGAGGCCGGCTGGCCGGCGCTGCCAAGTCGGCCCATAGATGATTCATCAAATTATACTCCCTCCGATCGTGTAAAAAACGTCGGAAGTTATACCTACAACTTGTGCTGGCGATGTTGTTTTCTCAGGACAGTTTTTACGAAACAGAGCGAGTACGATTTGAATAACGTACCCGATGCAACCAAGTTGCACCTGCATAGGCAGCTTCGTCCCAATCGGTACACCCTCGCGTCGTCCTCCTCGGGCGACTCGGGGTTCCTGCAGCGCCCTGGCCGCCGGTCACCTCTCCCCGACCTCCCTCTTCCCGCCGCCGCCGGAGGAGGCCATCCGACGGCGGACGGCGGCGGCGGCGGCGCACTCCTGCTTTTTTTATACATTGCTTATTCCCAAAGTGACACTCATAACCATCATCATCTAAACATGAAGCAGAAACTAAGTTCCATTTCATTGAGGGTGCATAGAGAACATTATTTAGCTAAACCTTAGAACCGGTATGGAGTATGAGAGTGAAATCTCCAAGCGCCTCGGCATCAGCTTCAACACAATTAGCAACTCTAATTATTCTTTCCCCTCTCTTTAGGGTCCTCCTCATATGGAATCCCAGCAACGAATTTGCAATATGAATCATTGCACCTGAATCAGTTCACCAAGTATTTGTGGCATAATTAACATAAAGGGATTCTTCAACAAAAGTAATAACATCGGCACCTTTATCTTTGAGCCATCTCCCTTTTCTTATGAACACCTTTTGCACAAAAGTGGCAACCATCAGCATGTTTTCCTTCCGCATTAGGTGCTTTTTCAGGCTTCTTTTGCTGAGAGATTTTTGAAGATTGGCATTTTCCTTTAAACTGATTAGGCTTAGGCTTCATATAATCATTCACAAATTTTTTATACCTCTTCTTTTGTGAATGCGTGAACTGATTAATATGCTCAGTTCTATCAGCCTTAAGCCTTTCTTCTTCTTGCACACATCGCGCCATCATTTTATCAATCTCCCATTTTACATCCATTGCGTTATAGTTGATCATAAATGGAGAAAATTCAGGAGGCAAAGATGACATAATAAAATGGACGAGGAAACCATTAGAAATTTCGATCTCCATACTCTTAAGTTTGGCAGCCATGTTGCACTTCTTCATAATATGCTCTCGAAGGCTTCCAGTGGGATCATATTTTCATCATTTAGTCTTCTGATAAGACTTGTTGTGTAAACTTTAGAAGACCCTTTAAACTGATGCTCAATGTTCGCAAAATACCCCTTAGCTGTGTAATTTTCGCAAACAGTCAGGAAGGGCTCCCCTCATACTCAGTGTAATGGAGCCCTTTATCATCATAACGCACTTGCGATTAGAATCATCCCACTTAGCCTTCATAACATCATATTCCTCCTTGAGGCCATCATAATTTTCATTATTTTCTTTAGGTGAACATGATTTCCTTCTTCCAACTACCCAAAGGAGTCTTAAAACGATTGGATTATTTCGATCAAGATTCTTTTGGCAAGGGGATAGTGAAAAGAAAAAGTATCGACTTACCAAATGGAGTGTGGTTTGCCGCCCAAAAGACCAAGGTGGGCTCGATATTCATGACCTTGAGATCAAGAATAGAGCCTTGCTTGGAAAATGGCTATTCAAGCTTTTTTCTGAAGTTGGAGTTTGGCAAACCCTCCTAAGGAGAAAGTATGTGGGCGCTAGAGCGGTATCTCAGGTTCTTTGGAAACCTGGTGATTCACACTTCTGGGCAGGCCTCATGGCTACGAAAAGTTCTTTTTCCCACATGGATCATTCTCAATTAGGAATGGATCGAAATTCGGTTCTGGAGGAGAAATGGCTTGGTCAATCCACTCTCCGAGAACAATATCCGTCTTTGTACAATATTGTGCGACACAAAGGCGACACGCTCGCTAAGGTGATGGGTACTTCCCACCAAATGTATCGTTCAGAAGAACTCTATTAGGGCCTAGACAAGCATCTTGGAATGCCTTGCTTCTCCGGTTGGACTCTGTCCAACTGACGGATGGCCCTGATAAACTTCGATGGAATCTCACTAAGAATGGTAAATTCTCGGTTGATTCTATGTATAGAGCTTTAATCCAGCCTGTAGTCCCAGTCGATACTAATAAGAAAATTTGGAAGATGAAGATTCTGCTAAAAACGAAGGTGTTTGCGTGGTATCTTCGTCGAGGTGTAATTCTTACAAAAGATAACCTTACCAAACGCAATTGGCACGGGAGCAAAAAGTGTGTTTTCTGTAGTCATGACGAGACTATTAAACACTTATTCTTCCAGTGCGAGTTTTCTAGGTCTAATTGGTCAGCCATCCATATAGGTTCAACCTTATATACCCCACGCAGCGTTGCAAATATTTTTGGCAATTGGCTAAACAGGGTTGATTCTAGGTTTAAACTACTTATTAGGGTGGGAGCGATTGCCGTTATTTGTTCGCTATGGCTATGTAGAAATGACAAGGTTCTTAACGATAAAAATTCTTCTGTTATGCAGGTTATCTACCGATACACAGCTACGCTCCGATCATGGTCGGCCCTGTAGTGTGTGGAGCACCGAGGGCTGTTTTTGGATGTGTCGTCGCGTTTGGAGGCTGCGGCGAGGGAGTTATGCTCCCAGCATGGATGGCCACATAATCTACGGATCGACCCTCCACCACCATAGGCGTCTTTACAATTTCTCATCATGATATGTAATTCGCCTTTTTTAATTTTCGCTTGCTACAGAACTTTGGAACTTGTTGGGGCTGTGTGCATCCTAATTATGCAGAGGCCGGGTGTAATGCTTAATACTCTTAAGTAATAAAATCCCTTTATCGAAAAAAAGGTGCCTCGGGAGGATCATTAAGGAGAGCATAATTAATATTAAGTAAGACAATCGTGATCTCAAGCTTCTCCTTCCATGTAGCATAATTGCTACCATTAAGTTGTTCTATGCCATTAAGCATTTCAGCAATATTTGAGACATTAGTTGCTGCAAAATAAAATTTAAAATGCTTTAGCAAGCATCATCATTATCATAATTAAATTGTATTGATCAAATTCAAAACAGCTTTGGCCACGGATGAAAATGAACAACACAATTTTGTGAACAAATATTCATCAATTAGCTTTGGCTAAATTGATAAATAAAAGCCACACTTTAATAATCCTCATTCATTTATTTCCTTCTACTAACCCGGTTCACATCAGCTTTCGCCAGAAGTGAAACGAATCAATAAAAAAAATTGCGGTTTAAATGCCCGTCAAACAACTTTGGTCAGAATGACAAAGCATAAAAACCACGCTTTATTTGAGGATCCATTAAGCTTTATTTCGCAACAGAAACATTATAACATAATGATCATAGTGATAAAATCACAATAATTCAAAAGCCATAAACAAACTTACTAAACATAATGAAAAACATTTAAATAACTAAACATGGAAAATAAAAGCATGAATAAGAATAAACATAATAAGCATAATAATTTATGCAAAAATAAGCCCTGAAATTTATTTATTTCAGCCCAAAAGTGTTTTTCCAGGCTAAACAATTCCACCGAACTGGGCCGAAAATGGCCCAGCCCAGCTCATATATGCTTTAAACCGAAAACCCTAGGTTCACTTTAGCACTTTTAGGGTTGCTACTTTAGAAAATAGCGCTAAAACAAAACTTGATCTTGATAACCAGGAAGACTTATGCTTGAACATGAACTTTAGCATCAGGGAACTCAAACTTAAGTGCTAGGTGCTCTGATACCATTGTTGATTCCTCCAGGAAAAACTAGCTCAAGCTTAAGTCACAAAAGGAAATGATTAACATGGTTACCTTGATCTTGTGATGCTGCCATGTCTACTTTTCTCCCTCATAGAACTGGTGTGTGTGTGTGTGTCACGGTTCTTCCCGGTGCTTGCAGTGCTAGGCTTGATGGGTAAGCCAGAGAGAGTTTCGAGTGGAAGAGAAAACTGAGAGCCGTAGTCCCTCCTCTCTCTCTCTAAAATGCTTTATATATGCACTGTCACCAGGGGAATCAGCACCTGGCTGGATAGGTTTGCCCCCGATCAGGGTGTTAGAATTTGGGCCCATTTGTGGGCAGCCCAAATAAGCAAATCTAAAAATCTCAAATTGGCCCATATGCATGGCAGATTTTTGGAGGTGCAATGTGGTGCTAAAGTTTAGTCCCACATTACTAGTTGGAGGAGAGTTGCACCAACTTATATAGTGGAGTGTTGTGCTACCTGGTGTGCTTGTGAGAACAGAAGGCTCTCTTCCGCGCACTCCTCCTCCTCCGCCGCCGCTCGCTCGTCTCGGCACGACACGCCGCGGGTTGCGGGAATGAGCCGATGCCTATATTTTCGTTGTTCAGGAAAATCGAGTCATTAGCGTACGTGTACTGCTTAGCCAACTCGGGTCGCTCCCGAATCGTGGGCTGCTGTAACCGACTCGAATGTGTGCGACGTGGCCAGCCCACGCTGTACCCGTTAGGGTTTCCCGAACCGCACTATATAATGCCTTGCACTACCGTGCGCCGTCACACACCGGACCAATCTCGTGCCTTGCGCCGCCACCGTAGTCTACTCCATCCTGAGCGCCGGCGTGCACCGGCGGTTGGGAGAGCAGGTCTTCAATCGTTCAGTACGTGTGTCGTATCTCTCCTAGTTGGATCAACATGTTTCATGTTTACATGTTCTGTGATTTGCTGCTACTGTTCATGTTGATTAGTACATCTAGTATGTTCGTGTTTCACATGTTAGTAGTTGCGGTTGTCATGTTTAATATTCTGGAATTAATCATGAAATTATTGCCTAATTATCCAACACAGGGCACATCATAAAACCGACCTACTGTAGCAGCCGAAATTGCTGACTTAGGATTCCTTAGGAAAGAAACCTAGATCATTAAAATATTCCAACGAAGAGTAGAAGTGAATAGATACTTGGTATAAAATGTCCATTTACAGACTTAATTCACAGGTACAAGTTAATCTCGTGTGACTTACTCTAAAGAGTAAAGAGTCATCTTGTAGTGAAAAATAGCGTCTCGTCTTTTTCTTGCCTCTTGCCAAGCAATGGCGACAGATGGTTTTTCTCCTATTTAAATACCATTTGAGTTTACCGGGACAGTGAATTACTGATGAACCGATCAATGATCAGTTCATGACAGGTGTCTCATGCTGTAGATGTCGGGTAGGCAGAGATCCCTGCGTACTATGTTTTTTTATGATAGAACCAAAATGTGGATGCTTTTCTATGAAATGGTGAGTGTACTGTTTGTGGAAATGAACATAGCATTTTGTGATAGTCATTACATATTGATACAACTGAGTAAATCCACTTGGAATGTTCCACCTTGAGATGGAAGCCCTGAAAAAATTCCCATATTCATCGGGCAGCTACATCGTAGCCATACTTCTCAGGCTTATCCCCAAAAATGTGACCGAACTGATAAGACACCCAACTTTCTCAAGATTTACAACACAACGAAACTGCATCAAAGTACCATCATCAGCTAACCAACTCATTAGAGCACCTGCATCTGTTAGTTCAGGGAAACCTGTAAAACAAAATAGGAACAGTTAGTGAAATATAGCAACATTCCAATAAAAACTTAAAGATTAGGAGATGTAATTCACAAAAGGAAGTGTTTCAGAAAATCACAAGACAATTTGAGTAAACAATGATTACTAGTTTACTGCTATGGTAAGTACTCGACATATGGGCAACACATTCATTTTCTATGCATGACTTGATTGAAGCACAAAATTACAGTGAGCACTAGGAATTCCAAACTTGAATTTAAGTACTCGACATATGGGCAACACATTCATTGTCTGCCAATTGGCACCAATCCTGGTTCGAATGCAGTGGCCGGAGCGGCAGCATAGGGTTCTACAAGCAGCTTCATCATCGGATGTCATTGTTCCGGAGTTGTATACTAGACATGGGTTACAACATCATCTTTGAATTAGTGCTATTGAGAGCATCGGTTTAATATAATCTTGCTTTGGCTATTGTCAATATTAGCCAACAGAATGATAATTGTGTTAGTATGCATCAGTGATGCAGACGACAGGTTACCATGAATTCAGCACATGGTTCAGATGGCACATATAGTAAATACGGAGTCTAACCGAAACAGTACTTATGCCGTAGGCATTATGTGCCTTTGTGACTACACAAAATCCGGCATCCTTTGACTAATGTACAATAACTTGAAAAACAGCCACAGAACTAATAAGGAATACTTTATAACAGTATACATTTCTATACATTCCATACTGAGTTGACATAGCAAACAAAACTGATACTACATAAAACCGGTTATCACAAAATTTAGAGCAACATGCTGGTAACTTGACGTCAATAAGATAAGTAACCAGAGTAATGAATTTATTTTGAGGACAGTATCTACTTGAGTACTGGGCAAATAAAGAATTGTAGAGGAGTGATAATTCAGTGAATACAACATTGTCGTGTCTCGAAGCACGGACACCGGGAGTAGAGGATACCCCCTTTTTAGGTTCGGTATGGGGCGCGAAGGAGGCCGAGACTCGTCTCTTGGTGTGGCCTAGATCAAGCTCTCCTCTCCACGATCAAAGCATGCAACCAAAGGGACACAAAGAGCTACCTAGGTTCAGGCCGCCCGGAGGCTAAAAGCCCTACTCCTGCATGTCTAGATTGATGGTTTCTTCATAGTGTAGCTTACAATGGAGGCTTACGGATGAGGTACCCGGAAGGGTTTTGGCTCGAGGTAGATGAAGGACAGATCCTGACCCGGAGGAGATCACCTTCCTCTCTACCCTCGCAGCCCTAGTCTAGTCTTGCTCTGGTTCGACTTGTCCTCCTCCTCGCCGTGCCTTGGTCCTCCTTTTATAGGCCAAGGGGATACCACAGGGTCACGCGAGGAGCATGGGGGTCTTTGGCGGGAAGAACCCCCCGCAGCTGGTTTAGGAGGAGACGTGGCCTCTCCTCCGCCTAGTATCTTCTTTGGGTTAGGTGGGAGCGTCCACCTTTGGGGAAAGCGGGCGGACAGTGGCTGACACCACCACGGGCCGTGTCTCCGGCCCGCGCCACCATCACCTTGCTTCCCAAGTCTTCTGAGGCCTTGTAGCATGAGCTGGAGAGCTTATCCACAGTTGTACGAAGGTGCACCTGAGAGGGAGCCTGGCCTCCTGCCGGGAGCTCGGGCTCTCGGAGACTTCTTCGTCTTCCCACATGGTTCGGGGACCCGGTAGGCTCCCAGGACCGGAGCCCTTTGTCGTCGTAAGTCTTGCTTGGTCTTCGTGAGGTCGGAGGGCGGACCCGCCAACCTGTCTTGAGCCTTGGCCTTGTCCATCTTCATCTTGGACCCACGTGTGGTGGACCCATTTTGGCAGCACTAGGGGAACCCCATGTTCCACTGCTGCGACAGTAGCCCTCGAGCATGGTCCCGGCGGCTCTTGCTCCAGCTGCCGGGACTATGACCTAAAAATAGGTCAAAGTGGGTCCCGGGCATCGGGTCTTCCTTGTTCTGTCAGGGACTCGCCGAGGCGAGGTAGAAATGAGCCCCTGGGTCTCCTTGACCGATTCGCAATGAACGTTGCGATTTGAGTGGATCCCGTGCCTATCTTGGAGTCCAACGGGCGAAACGCGCAGAAAGCGGCACGTCTCCTCGATCCCCACGTCAGTCGGAGTAATGGGGCCATGACGTGACGCATGGGATGCCTTATAAGTCACGACTGGCCGGCAATGTAGCCGCTACTTCCTCATTCCGTCGAAATCCCCAAATCGCCGCCTCCACCTTCGCCCTCCTTGCTTTGCGCCGCCACCTCCTTCAACTGTCGTCGCGACAGCTTCCCTTCTGCTCCCATGGCTCGATTGAAGTCCACCGCCCAGAAGAAGAAGCACGTGGGGGCCTCGCCCATCGGGAGACCGATGTCTCCCAAATCCAAGGGGCACGGCGGAGATCGGCACGCAACGCCGAGCAGGCCGAGCTCCGAAAACAGAAGGCCTTGTTCTCCAGCTGTTATGCCGGCGACGCGGAGATGATGCGGAAGGCGGAGCACTTTGGGGTGATGGAGTCCTGCGGTGCCGATGGTGCCCCGGCCAGGAAGGCGTCGAAGATATTTCCGCCATCGGCGACCAGGACACCCACGCAGATCCCCATCTTTGACAGCTTCGTGCTGATGGGGCTTGTCCCCCCTTTCTCAGATTTCTTCATGGAGATCTTGCGCGTGTACGAGCTGAAGCTTCTGCACCTGACGCCAGGCGCCATACTGGACCTGACGGTGTTTGCCCACGCCCGCGAGGCGTTCATCGGGGTGATGCCGACTGTGGCCCTGTTCCGCCACTTCTTCCACCCCCCACATCGGGAGCGAAGGCTGGATGGGGGCGGCGTCACGTTCTGCTTTCGCCCAAAGATAAAGCTGGCCTATCCCCTCATGGAAACCAAGTAGTGGGATGAATGGGGAGAGAACTAGTTTCTAGTCGGGGTACCAGAAGCCAACGCACATCTTGAGGAGCCCGTGGAACGTCCAGTGAGCCTGGACACTTGGAGAAGCATCAGCCTGCAAGATGAGGAATTCTCGGCGGTCGTGGCAAGCTTCAAACTCCTTCGCGACCAAGGAGTCACTGGGGCCGCCATTGTTGCCCATTTCCTTCGCAATCGCCTGGCGCCGCTGCAGAAGCGTCCGCACCCAGCCTGGAACTTTCAAGGCCTCAAGGATCTGTCTCGCCTGAGGAGCCCCGACATGGGGAAAGGTCTTCTCCGAGATAACATGAACGGGATCTTCACTCCGGGGGTCAAGTACAAGCTGCCGGCAGGGTTCCAGCCTCTGTGCAATGACCCGGAGAAGAAAAAAACCCTGACGTTGATACCAGTCTGCGATGCCTTCGGCATTGTAGGCCGAACCGACCATGGGCCCAAACCTCCCGGGTGAAAGCCTGCAAGGTTAAGGCACCCTCCAGCTCCGAAGAAGGAGAGTTCCGCGAATCCGATGAGGAGAGCGAGGAGGAATCCGAAGAGGACTCTTCCGGCTCTGACGATGACGAAGGTGGTGACGACGACGAGGCCGACGCCACCAATGGCAACGAAGACGCTGGCGATGACGAAGTCGTTGGCGATGATGACGATGATGATGAAGGGGAGAAGGCAGCCTCCTCCCTGCATCCCGCTCCCGGGACCGCTACAGTCCCGGACCCGGGGACAGCATCCTTTCCCCGCCAGTGGAGGTGGTGGGGAACGAAGACGATCCCATGGACATGGAGGCCAACGCCACGGACTTCGTCTTGGCCCCCCGTCCTACAGCACCTTCCCATTGCTTGCCGCCTGCGGTGGAATCGGCTGCTTCATTGGGCGAGCTACCTCCGAGCCCCCATGCTTCCTCCGCTGGATCAGCGGATGTTCCATCGTCATTGGGCAACAAGCGTGCCCGGGAGTAAGTTTCTTCTCCGCTCCTTTCGTGTTTCTTGTATCTCCTGCTTCCCCAAGGAAAGTGACCATATGTCGGCGCAGGGGTACTCCTTCCTTGGGTACTAGCAAGAGGCGGCGCGATGTGGCGGAAGACAACACCGCCACTAGCTTCGGAGCCGGCGGAAGGGGGATGTTCCCTCCTCCCTTAGCAGAACTTGAAGGTCGCCGGGGAAGTGGAGTGGGGAGCGTGACTGCGACCTCCCCAGCTCACCCTGGAAAGATGCCAGACGTCCCAACGCCAGAGCAAGCAGGTACTCCTGAGCTTTCAGGTTAAGTTGCTTCTTTGATTCGTCGATGTTTCTCTGACATTCTTCTGCTTCCAGATGCTTCGGTGGCGAATGTCTTCTCACCCGGTGGCCCTCTCGGTGGTGCTAGCCAAGAGAAACCACCGTCCATCTCGCCTTCAGAGGGTCAAGAGGTGACCAAGGGCGTGCCGAGTTCACGTGCTGCGGGGACGCAGACTGTGAATCCTGCTCCTGGCCCGAATCCTGACTTGATGGAGAGTTCCTTGATGACTGGGGCAGTTTTAACAACCTTTGCTGCTTTTTCCACAGATTCCGGAGCCAGCGAGGAGATTGCCGAGTTGACGAAGATCAAAGAGAGCCTGGCTGCCAATCGCGTGAGAAATGCGCCTGCCCCGGGTGATCTTCGAGTAGCTGCTCCAGGTTTCACCATTAGTGGTGACAACGCGAAGGACGCCATCCTTTGCGGGATAATCCAGCTGGACAAGGAGCTGTGCGACCGCGAGGCTGCCGTCGAGGAGATGATCGGGAGCGTCGAGGGGCTGATCCAGAGAGGGATGGACAGGCTGAACCGCCTGGCCAACCAGGTTTCTAGCCCGTGTCAGTCCCTCGAGAAGAAGGAAGCGGACCGGAAGGCCGAGAGCGTGCGTCGTGAACAGGCCATCTTGGCGAAAGAGCAGCAACTGGTGACCCGGGAGGCAGAACTGACTGAGAAGGAGAAATCCTTGGAGCTCCAGAGGCGCCAACAGGAGCAGCAGATTGAGAAGCGCCTGAAGGAAACGGAGGACCGCCACCGGGAAACGCTTGAGGCCAAGGACAAGGACGTACAATACTGGAAGTCCAAGGAGAAAGAGGCCATCCAAACCATCGAGGACATCAAGAACGTCCTTCAACAAGAGCAAGAGTCTGTTCAAGCTTTGCAGCTGCAGGCCAAGGACGATGGCCAGAAGATATTCAAGCTCGAGGGGTCCTTTGAGTCGCAGGGCAAAGAGCTGGCGGCGCTGAAAGAGAGCAACCAGAAGCTGACCCAAGCCAATTCCCAGGCATCCACTGAGTTATCTGAGCTTCGCCGTCTTAACCAAGAAGGTTTCGTCATGGTCGAGGTCGCCTGCGAGGAGGCCTCGGTGCGAGTGAAGCGGCTAAAACTGGGTACCGCAGCTCCGGTGCTGGAGCCGAAACGCCAGAGCTTGCCCCTTGTGGTGGGATTCATCAGGGAGGTGACTGCCGATATACGGGCCTTCAAGAACAAGATGGTCGCCCAGATCGTGAACGACAAGCACGAGGCAAGCAAGCAGACGGCGGCTTCTGTTATGGCGACCCTCAAGGAGGCCAACCCTGATGCCGTCCTGCCGGACTTCTCGACCTCGTCTCCTTCCCGGCTTCCCTCCAGGTGGTGATGGCTCCTGCGACCGCACTTGCTACGAAGATGTTCCCGCCCCTCTATTTCTCCTGCATCACATTCGAGCACCTCGTGCCCCAAATAAACTTTGCGTCAGACCTCGTGTATCAGCTTTAAACCTTATTGTAATAGGCTAGAACTTGCTATGCTACTCTATTTCGCGGGTACTTTTACTTGTCTTAGCATGTTTTTACTTTTCTCCACGTCCTTGAGGGACCTTCTGGGATGTAAGCTTACCCGCGAGGCCCTGACTGGTCAGGCATGCACTCGTGAGCCCTACTGATTCCCAAAAAGCCGCTCACACTGTTGGCACGCACGTCCCCGGAGAGTATCAGGTCTTCGCACCGCTTTTTACCCCCGGGAGAGTCGATACCCCGTGAGTGCTCGCACGACGGTCAAGCCTTGCCTTTCTAGTTCCGCGCATGTTTTGTTACCCGAGAAATAGATAGCATGTACGACGCAAATAGGTTCAGGGGCAACTTATCTTTTATTCATCATAGGAGTTCTTGAACAACAACTTGTCACTTCAGGTTACGTCTTGCGGCAACACAGCTCTTTCGAGTACATAACGCAGCTTGCTTCAGCGATTCTTGCGGGGAGGAAGGTTGGTGGCTTCCTCGATCCGAGCGCATCGATCAGCCATCTTCCACAGGTCCTCCAGGGTGTCCACGGCGTGGGTGCTCATCTGCTCACGCATCTTCAAGTTGCGGACATTGACGTGGAACGGCGATGACTGAGATTCCTTGGAGTTCCGCTGAGGGAATGCGGTCGACGACGCGCCGGAACCTCCAGATGTAGTAGCGCAGCGTCTCCCCGGCTCCTTGCTCTAGGCGGTAGAGGTTCAGGACGGTTGTCGGGTACAGTGTGCAGCAGGTTTTGAGGTGCTGGCTGGCCTGGCCTTCCATGTCCTCCCGGGAGCGACGCCTGTGGTTGGAGCTCCGGCCAGCACCTTCTTCAGGCTGTTCCATGGGTCGCTTGCCATGGGGATCTTCGGGCTGGTCTTCCTCTGGGAGGGCTGGTCCTGGGACGGCAGCGCCGAGGTTGATTGTCGGAGCAGAACTCGTGGGAGCGTGGCATTGGAGAGTGTAGTCCAGCAAGTTTTCCAAACTGGCGATCCATGCCTTCGCACGGGGATCACTCTTGCACTGATCTGGAGGGAAAGAGAGAAGCTCTCGAGCCACGCCCAGAGCTCCCTCTAGCCCCCAGCCACTCTGAGTCGGCTGACATGCCTGCTCTCCAAGGACCTCCTGAGTTCCTGACATGGCTCTCGCTTGTGGTTGAGGCAGCCGTTCACTTTGCCCGGAAAAGGTAGCAGCTCTTGTCAAGGAAGAAAAACTTGTGGAAGATCTTACTACCGACGAAGAGCTAGAGGCAGTTCTTGTTCCGGACGAAGAGCTTGACATAGATCGCGTGCCGGAGGACGAAGAACTTGATGACGATCTTGTCTCGGAAGAAGAGGAGCCTAATGTAGAACTCGAAGTTGCCGATGAAGAGCTCGCCGTCGCAGCCGATGTAGACAAATCCAGCGCTTCTGCCCCCTACCTGGCGCGCCAGATGTCGTGTCTCGAAGCACGGACACCGGTAGTAGAGGATACCCCCTTTTTAGGTTCGGTATGGGGCGCGAAGGAGGCCGAGAATCGTCTGTTGGGTGTGGCCTAGATCAATCTCTCCTCTCCACGATCAAAGCATGCAACCAAAGGGACACAAAGAGCTACCCAGGTTCAGGCCGCCCAGAGGCTAAAAGCCCTACTACTGCATGTCTGGATTGATGGTTTCTTCATAGTGTAGCTTACAATGGAGGCTTCCGGATGAGGTACCCGGAAGGGTTTTGGCTCGAGGTAGACGAAGGACAGATCCTGACCTGGAGGAGATCACCTTCCTCTCTACCCTCGCAGCCCTAGTCTAGTCTTGCTCTGGTTCGACTTGTCTTCCTCCTCGTCGTGCCTTGGTCCTCCTTTTATAGGCCAAGGGGATACCACAGGGTCACGCGAGGAGCATGGGGGTCTTTGGCGGGAAGAACCCCCCGCAGCTGGTTTAGGAGGAGACGTGGCCTCTCCTCCGCCTAGTATATTCTTTGGGTTAGGTGGGAGCGTCCACCTTTGGGGAAAGCAGGGCGGACAGTGGCTGACACCACCACGGGTTGTGTCTCCGGCCCGCGCCACCATCGCCTTGCTTCCCAAGTCTTCTGAGTCCTTCTAGCATGAGCTGGAGAGCTTATCCACAGTTGTACGGAGGTGCACCCGAGAGGGAGCCCGGCCTCCTGCCGGGAGCTCGGGCTCTCGGAGACTTCTTCGTCTTCCCGCATGGTTCGGGGGCCCGGCAGACCCCCAGGACCGGAGCCCTTTGTCGTCGTAAGTCTTGCTTGGTCTTCGTGAGGTCGGAGGCACTAGTAGGGAAGTGCCTTTCTGTGGATTCCCTATCTGTGGCGCACCAAACCTACCATGCGCCACAAAAAAAGTTCTGTGGCACACCACTCCGAATGCGCCACAAAATACTGTGGCGCATACGTGCATGCGTGCGCCACAGAAACATGGTGGGTCCCACCACCACAAATATCTGGTGACCTTTTTGTGGCGCATCTGCATGGATGCGCCACAGAAATTCTACTTTCTGTGGCGCATCCATCCAGATGCGCCACAAAAATTCGATGGGGCCCCCACCAATGATTGCATTGGTAATTTATCTGTGACGCATTCAGCACTGTGCACCACAGAAAACATGGTGCGGCCCCACCAATAATTTAAGTGGGCAACATTCTGTGGCGCATGGCCATCATGGTGCACCACAGAAAGACATGTTTCTGTGGCACACCATGATGCATGCGCCACAGAATGTTGCCCCCAGATATACAAAAAGGTGGCAACCCCTCTACCTACCACCATTTACTTCTTCTCTTCTTCCTCCTCCACCTCCACCTAGCTCGTATTTCTCTTCCCTCCCCTCCTATTTTGCCCATAGTTTTCTCCATTTTTTTTAGTTAAACCTATTTTGTTTGATAGATTATTGGTGAGGGTTTAGGAGAGCCTCCAATACATCTCTTTTTGTCCACTAGTTTCTCTCCAACATCACACGCTCTCTCATCGATCGCGGTCACGTCTCGGCACCGAATCTACTAGGTGAGACATGGATCTACATGGATGATGAACATGCATATGCATGTTTGGTGGCGCCGACGGTGTGTGTATGGCCGGATGTGTGTCGTGGTTGTTTGTGTTCCGACCATGGTGTCGTGTATGTGGATGTTGCCGGCAACATGATTTGTGAAATGTCTGCAGGTACCCATGAGGCCCTTGAGTTTGCCGGAACGTCGATTAACTTCCGTTCCGGCAAATTCGGGTACTCCATATGTCCTACTTTTAGGAGAGGTCATGCCGAATTTTTTTGTGAATTTTGGCATGAGACTTTGCTACAAATAGGACACATGGGGTATTGCGACTAATGCATGGGCCAACTAATGTGTGTGCATGCATGTTGCGGTTCTAATTAACATACTCTTGTTTGTGCTCTATGTATACCGCGTAGGCCGCAACCATGGTCGTCAGGATGAGCTCCGGTCGAATCAGTAGATACAAGGAAAAAGCGAAGGCGGACATGATTCGGTGCAACAGGCGCCAGATAAGATGTCCGTGTCAAAAATGCAAACTCGTGAGCTGGATCGACCCTGATTCCGGACAATTGGAGGATCACCTGCTCAGGCGCGGTTTCATGTTAGGCTTCAACCATGACGAAGGAGATGTCGGCGGACAAGATCATCATGATCATGACGAAGGAGATGTCGGCGGACAAGATCATCATGACGAAGGAGATGCCGGCGAACAAGATCATCATGGTGACGAAGGAGATGCCGGCGGACACGGTCATGATGAAGGAGTAGATGGTGGTGGAGAAGACGCGAACACGCAGACCTCGCTAATTTCGGCCTTGCAGGACCCTCATGTTCAAGAACTGCTACTCAAGGAGACGAGCAACGACAGAGCTGCAGCCAGAGAGAAAGCCAAGCTGGCGCAAATGGAGATCGACGGAAAGACTCCGTTGTATCCTGGGTGCCGGCCACAGGATACGCGCTTGCAATTAACGCTTGATGCTCTGGAGATGAAGTCGGAAAACAAATGGACCGACGTGAGCTTCAACAAGAACATGAAATTCTTCCACGATCGTCTTCCCAAGGGGTACACATTGCCAACTAGTATCGAGGATGCCAAGAAAGTCGTGTGCCCTCTTGACCTACCGCACGTTAAATACCACGCCTGCATCAATGATTGCGCAATTTATCGGGGCGAGTACAAGGACAGATACACATGTCCGGTGTGCGGCCAAGGACGGTACAAGAGTGGGAAGGACAAGAAAGTTCCTCAAAAAGTGGTATGGTACTTTCCTATCACTCCCCGTCTGCAGCGGTATTTCGTAGACCCTAAGGAAGCAAAGCTCATGCAATGGCATGCGAAAAGGGAGAAGCCCCAAGAAGATCCGGAGAAGGGAAAGATCCTGACACACCCTTCAGATGCTAGCCAGTGGGAAGCATTGGACATGGCCTTCGAAAATTTTGGGGGCGACGCAAGGAACGTCAGGCTGGTTATGAGCACCGATGGACTCAATCCGTTTGGCAACCAGAGTAGCACCCATAGCACCTGGCCCGTATTTGTATGGCCTTACAACCTTCCCCCGTGGTTGTGCACGAAGCAAAGGTACATACACATGAGTATTCTCATTCAGGGGCCAAAACAACCAGGTATCGACATACATCTGGATCTCGGGCTGTTGAAAGAGGAGTTAGCCACGTTGTGGGAGATGCCAGCCCGTACGTGGGATGCCTACACAGCTGATTATTTTGATATGAGAGCCGCGTTGTTCACGACGGTGCAGGACTATCCTGGTTGCTCATATGTATCGGCCCAGGTAGGTCACGGATTTTGCGCATGTGTCAAGTGCATGGATAAGACCCCGCATCTCCAGCTACCAAGGGATCCCGGGTCTTCGAAAACCGTGTTCCCAGGGGCTCGAAGGTGGCTTCGCATGGATCACCCGTGGAGAAAACGCGGTGATTTGTTCAATGGTAAAGACGAGCCCGAAAGAGCCCCGTGCCCGAGGAGCGGCACAAAAATCGACGAGCTTTTGAAAAACTGGAAGGAGTGCCCAGCGCCGGGAAAGAAGCGACCGAAGGTAGATCCACTGCTGGGTGTATGGAAAGCGAGGTCTGTTTTCCACGACTTGGAGTACTGGAAGGTCCTCAAGCGAGAGTCTGCTTGGCACACTTTGCCACATGTCGGATAAGACGAAGGATGGGACGAAAGCAAGATACGATCTGAAATGGCTTGGCATCAGGAAAGAACTTCAAGCCCCCGATAGTGATGACGACGATGATGATGATGATCAGACAGAAGGGACTCAAGGTCGCCGCAAAAGGGCAAAGAAGAACACGGTGATGCTTCCCGCTGCCTGCTTCAGTATGAGTCCGGAGGAGTTCGAGCAGTTTTTCAGGTGCCTTCTAGGAGTCAAAGTTCCTCACGGTTACTCGGGAAGATAAGCAGATATCTGGATGCAACAAAGAAGAGGTTCACCGGGATGAAGTCTCACGATTGTCACGTGCTGATGACACAGATACTTCCCGTTGCGATCCAAGGGTTAATGGATGAGCACGTCCGTGATACGTTGTCTGCCCTTTGCAACTTTATCGACGTCGTCAGCAGGAAGTCGATCGGCGTGAAGCAGCTCGACATGCTTGAGGAAGAGATCGTGGCGATACTACGCGAGCTCGAGATTTACTTCCCGCCCGCATTCATTGATATCTGCGTGCATCTCCTTCTCCATGTCGTCGATGACATCAGGCAGCTCGGTCCGACGTTCCTGCACTACATGATGCCGTTCGAAAGGCAGAACGGTGTCATGAAAGGATACGTTCGCAACAGGGCCCGTCCAGACGCAAGCATGGCCAAGGGATTTTTAACCTACGAGTGCATCTCCTTCTGACAGAATTATCTAAGGACCGAGAACGAGGATGTCGGTCTGCCCACCAGGACACACCTCGGCAGGCTCGATGGAGTTGGTCACCACGACGGCTACCGGTCAATCTTTGTCGGCATTCATGGTAAAAAGACGACCTCGACATGGCTCACTGGGTCGCGCTACAACACTTAAAAGTGACCGAATATTATGTGGAAGAGCACAAAATCTTAATCGAGTAGAATTACGTCGACATGAGACGACAGAGGAAGAAGGGAGACGTAATCAGAGAGCACAACTCTAGCTTGACGCGTTGGTTCAAGAAAAGGCAATTGCTTGAAGCACAGAGCAGGAAGCCATCTACGGAAGAGGAAAAACTCATATTCTCCTTATCACAGGGCCCCGGGCAGAACGTAAAGACCTATCAGTCGTACGACATCGGCGGTTTCAGATTCTGCACCGAGGAAGGACAGGTATAGCGAATATCAAAACTCAGGAGTAACTATGCTATCCTACGCCGATGACGAGGCTACTGTCAAGGAAAGATTCTTCAGAAGGATTGAGGAGATATGGGAGCTCAACTACTGTGGAGAGTTGGTGCCAATGTTCCGTGTGAGATGGGCCAAGGACGTCGTCAAAGAAGACCGGTATTTTACCACCATGGTTATACCCGATGCCAAATCGAAGAACGCCTCCGCAAAAAATGAGCCATGGGTACTCGCTAGCCAAGTTGAGCAATGTTTCTTCATTACCGACCCGTCAAAGCCTAGCCGTGTTGTCGTGAGGAGGGGCAAGAGGAGCATCATCGGAATGGAAGGAGATGCCAACGAGGAAGACTTGGACAAAAACAGCGATCCGAAGATCGAGGAGGAGTTCGACAAGTACTTCGACATGCCGACTACTAGTAAACAAAGAAGGAAGACATCCGTACCTACTAAAGGCTGTCCGTTCACGCGAAGAAATCTCAAGATGTCCGGCCTAAAGTATTCAACCGCGAAGAAGGGAAAGAAGAGAAGCTAGCTCGGAACCGGCCGGGACGAAGAAGACTTTTTTGGTGTATTAATTTGTGTGTGTGTGTGACAATCATATATATGTATATCATGAATAAAATAATGGTATACTAACAAAATGTGTGTATATTCTTTTCTTTAAAATGTGTGTCGGTTCTTTTTTAAAATATAACCAAAAATATTTAAAATGTGTGTCGAAAAATGTGTATTTTAACCGATCTATAGACAAAATTCTGTGGCGCATCCCTACCTAGGTGCGCCACAAAATCACGTAATTCTGTGGCGCATCCTTTCGGGTGCGCCACAAAATCACATAATTCTGTGGCGCATCTAGGTAGGGATGCGCCACAGAATTCCTTCACTTAGCCATTTACGCGGGCCGGGCCTCCCCTTCCCCTTTCTTCCCCTATTCGATCCACATTCAAATTTCACTTAACCACCACCGCCGCGCGCGCGTCCGCCGTCGCCGTCGACCACCACCGCCGGCTGCCCTCTCCTCCCCCGCGCCGGCGACCTCCCCTCCCCCGCCCGGCGACCTCCCCTCCCCCGCCCCCGCCCAACCCCTCGCCGCGCGCGCCCACGCACACGCTCGGCGCCGCCGCGTGGCGCTCGGCCTCGAGCCGCCGCCGCCGACGAAGGAAGCCGTCGCCACCGGCCCGCCACTTCGACACCGACGCCGCCCCCTCTCCATCCCCTCCCCGAGGTGCTGCTCCTCTCTTCCATCCCTCTCCCTCCCCTCCACACCTGCACATAAGGTGTTTGGTCAAATGCCAAACCCACAATTTTAGAAAATTTGATGATTTGATTGTTGATTGCTTGCTGCAAGTAGTTGCTAATGCTTCTAGTTGGTGCTAGTGGTGTTAGGAAAATTTTGGAGACCAAAAAAATTTAAAATTTTGCTAAGTTAAATATGGTCACTATTTAAACATGCCTACAAAAATGTCTTCATTTAAGGTTCTAGATGTATTCAAAAAATTATTTCTGGGGTTTATCATGAAGTACTAACTTAGTACAAGAGATCCATGAGGGTTAATGTGAAATAGGATCAAGATTTGATGCTTTAGAAATGCTCCAAAGTTGGTACTTTTTAAAGGAAATGAAGATATATATGGATGTGAATTTTCTTTTTTTTTTCTTGTGCAGACCACCGGCTTCGACTACATCAACTATCTCCTCAACTATAGTTCCCCCTTTGGTGAGCTATTGGTTAACCCGGTGACCATGTGTTCTGTGCTACCACGACCATCGTGTCGTGGTTGTTTGTGTTCCGACCAGCGTGTCGTGTATGTGGATGTTGCCGGCCGTAGATACCGGCAACATGATTTGTGAAATCTATGCAGGTAACCATGAGGCCCTTGAGTTTGCCGGAACGTCGATTAACTTCCGTTCCGGCAAATTCGGGTACTCCATATGTCCCTTTTTTAGCAAAGGTCATGCCGAATTTTTTCGTGAATTTTGGCATGACTTTGCTAAAAATAGGACACGTGGAGATGTGGATGTGGTATTGTGTTTGTTGTCGGCCGGCAGATGTGGATATGTGTTTGTTGTTGGCCGGCCGGAGATGCCGGCAACATGATTTGTGAAATGTCTGCAGGTACCCATGAGGCCCTTGAGTTTGCCGGAACGTCGATTAACTTCCGTTCCGGCAAATTCGGGTACTCCATATGTCCCTTTTTTAGCAAAGGTCATGCCGAAATTTTTCGTGAATTTTGGCATGGCTTTGCTAAAAACAAGACATATGGGGTATTGCGACTAATGCATGGGCCGGGTATCTTAGTACTTAATTAAGTGATTTTTTTCTTATATTTGGTGTACTAACTTCGACATTTTTTTCTTATAGGTGAGACGAACATGGCTGACAATAACGAGGCCGGGGGTTCTCGAACAGGAGGCGAGGAACCGATAGAGGAAAATAGTATGATTCAGACGGTCATCGCACAGGCAGTGACAACGACGTTCACGTCGATATTTACTACCGTCTGTGAGTCTGTCAGGGTTTGGATTGAGGGAGGGAGAAAAGGGCCTCCCCCAGTGATCAGCTTCGGCTCCAACAAGTACTCAATCAATGTGCCTACTACAGAAGATGCACCCCCAGCATCCCCAGAGGTAAAGAAGAAGAAGCACAGGAAGAGAAGTAAGCCAGCTCCTAAGACGACTATCCGGGGGTATGAAGACATGGTATCACCCCGTGCGGATGGCTTGAGCCGAGTTCATGAAGCTGGTCAACCGATCCTGTCTCGGGAGCTGCTCCACCTCGCAGACGGATGCATGCTCTCTTTGCAAAATGCTATCTTGACGCGAGAGAGCAACCTTCTTAAAGAAGATAATCCAAATTACCCGGTGTTCACTGTCAAGGTGCCAAAAGACTTGGCCGAGTTCGTCCATGAAACCCCCGCGGATCTGTTTTTCATATCGTACGAGGACGTCTTCAGGCTGTTTCACTTTAGACGGCTGGACTATAACTTGGTCCGCCTATACGCGCTCAACCAAGCGATGAGGATCAGGAGAGATAATACCCCGTACATCAAGGTAGTGGATCCCTACTACATGCGTGACAGCCTGCTGGTGGAAGGATCAACGACACGGGCCAAGGCCACGAAGTTCCTCCAGAGAATCATGCTGAACAACAAGGATAAGAACAGCTTTCTTATGCCTTTCTTTTCCGAGTAAGTACACATCCGGTCGCCGCCGTCGTATCTTATGCTTTCTTATAGATTTCTTCCGTTGTTGATCCTTTCCAACATTCCGTTTCAATTGTGTTGAGCAGTGACGAGTACGCAGTACTCATCGTCGTAAGCCCGAGGTGGTCCGTTGCCACTTATTTCGACTCGGGGAGTCTTAAAGACTACACCAGAATAAAGGGTGTTCTCGATGAGGCTCTCGAGGGCTATGCCCAAAAGGGAGGCCACTTCCACAAAGAAAAGAATGGGGAACGTTTAACGAAGGACAACAAACACATTTTCTGGCATGGGACCGGGTTCCATTGCATCAAGCATGCGCCTGGCAGCGTGAAGGATGCCTTCTACGTCCTCCATCACATTAAAGGGCTTGTCCGGGATGTAGAGACAACGAGGTGGCCATCTAGTCTCCAAGAATGGAGCAAAAATGCGGGGGAAATCACCGATTCTGAGCTTAGAGAAGACTTCCATCGCATCCAGAGGCAGTTATCGCAAATCATTTTGGAAGATGTCATGGAAGCAGGGGGTCCTTACACAACGCCAGAGGTAGGATGTATTGTAAAAGAAAGCCTTGCCTCACTCGATAGAAGTGCTTCTTTATTTTCTTTATTATAGACTTATCCACTTAATTAGATGAATAAATCATACTCTATTTATATTATTAATCAAATATATATCCCAATTCATCTCCAGGGTTGTCTAAGTGGGAGATCGAAGAACGCCTAGACAAGCAAAATGACATGAGGACGTGGATGACGAAAGAATGCTATAAACCGTTCCCGGAGCCGATACACCAGAAGGCTCAATCCTACCAGTGGAGCTAGACGTGTTCTCCGTCAGCGACCCAGCAAGAGACCCCAGCGGCGACTCAAGAAGAAGAGACTCCAGCGGCGACTCAAGAAGAGACTCCAGCGGTTCCTCCCGCACCCTCGACAAGTGGGCTGAGGCTGAGAAGCCAGATTCAGCGTGGGGCGCAGGAGCCGACGATGATAAGTGGGCCCTTATCATCGTCGGGCTCCTGCGCCCCACGCTGAATCTGGCTTCTCAGCCTCAGCCCACTTGTCGAGGGTCTCTGCGGAGGAACCGCTAGAGTAACTTTATTTGTACTATGACTTATGTGACATGAGATGAACTTTTGTACAATTAATTTGGCACTTAATTGTCACTATGTATGTATCTCGGGCTCTAAGTGGTGATGTACATATTTATCTGTCTGTTTTAATACTGTGTCAAAATATATTACTGTTTCTATTATTTTCTGTATAAATTCTGTAATATACCTGTATTATTGTCAAATACAGCAAATAATCGATAATACAGTAAATAATCGATAATATATACAGCAAATAATTTAGTGGTGCACGGTGTCGTGGGATTGTCACGCAGATGTCATGGAGATGACTTCGTAGAGTTGGGGATTAAGCGATCGAGCGTCTCCGAGCTAAAGATCGCAGGGCACGAGAAGACAATGTTTTTTACCCAGGTTCGGCCCCTCAATGTGAGGTAAAGACCTACGTCCTGCCTATCCTAGATTGGTATTGATATGAATATGGTGTTACAAGGAGTTGGCGATCAAGGTCTCGAGTCGCCTCTCTCTGGATGTATGATAGCTTTTTGCTTGGGATTCTAGGTCCTTGGAGTCCACCTTATAAAGACGGTGGCTCGCAAGGTTACAAGGAAACTTCTCTCCCAAGGAAAGTATGAGCCGGAGTCCTACTTGGAGACTAATCATATGTCTTGTCTTCCAAGCCAAGTTATCTTCGAGCTTATGGATCCTTCCTCATGATCTTGAGTCGGCCCATATTTGTGCAAGCCCAATAGTGGCGCGACTGTGAATAAGTCGCGGGATAATTATTCCCCCGACATTAGCCCCCGAGCTTCCGGGTGATTCGTAGAGTCAGGCGGAAGATCTTGACTTGATGATGATAATGTCAACTTGCGTATGTAGAGCTTGGCGACTCGCTGGTGTTGAGTCGCAAGTGTTGCGGCTTCTTGGGCCGCTGATGTAGAAGCGATGGATCGCTAGCTTTGCGGCTTATTTAACCGCTGATGTAGTATCACAAGCCTTTGAACACTTATGTCTTGGTTGCATTGAAGCTTGTCCTGTTAGATGCAAGACTTAGCTGAAATCATAAGAATAATAACTTATGAGCATCAAGATATATCAGCCAAATGTGTATAAGGTGCTGAGTCATAGACATCGAAGCAGAAAAGACCATAAGCATAAATAAGCTGGTCAATTATTAGAATAATAATATGTCATGTTATCATGATGAACCATCTGAACGCATGGTGAAACATGGCGGCTCAAGGGCATATAGCCACAACCTGTATTTAAAGATTTCCGAGTCGCTAATTTGACTCGCAAATGGATATATATTCTCATGTGCTACAAAAAATGAAATCTGCATATAATCATGGTATATGAGTATAATAAAGACCGCCAGATATGGTGGATGTGTAGCCCCCGAGGGCCGGGTTGCATGCTTGATCATGCTGCTCGGGACTAAAAAATATCTCAATTTAGACAAAAACTTTATTGTCCTAGCCCTCGGGCATTAAGCAGTCATGCTTTCATTATACTGCTTGATGGCATATCGTTGTAATTTGATCCTGTAACAGATTGGCAAATATTGTTGCCGCAAGATAATAATGATATAAATTCCACTTGATGTGGCTGCAGTTAAATAAATAATGGTGGCTTCATCAGCCAATATCAGGAGATAATTATCTCAATCATAAAAAATCTGGCCATGCCAATTCAAATTCGTATGGCCGAGTTATAGGTTCCTGTTAAATCAAAAGGCAAAGCCCCCGAGTAAGCAATGATAATAACTTGATAATAATATGTCAGCCTTGGCGGCTGGTAATAATTATGATAAAAAGTTAGTACTCCGCATAATAGCATATGGTACCCTGCATGATAGCATAGTATAATCTGCATGATAGCAAATGATATGTTGCATGACGCAAATGATATGTCTCATGATGCAAATGATATGTTGCATGATGCAAATGATATGTTGCATGATTTTGCATGATAGCAAATTGTATTTTGCATGATAGCAAATGGTTGCATGATAGCAAATTGTTGCGTGATAGCAACTGGTAAGATGCATGATAGCATATTGTACGATGCATGATAGCATGTACTTGACTCAGTATTTCCCAGATCTAATGTGTGTTCAGGGTCGAGAACGGGCATGATAGGCAGCCATGATAGGCATTCAGACTCGATTGACGCCACACGCGGGTACTTTAGTCTTTCTGAATTATCTCTATTACCGTTAAGTAGGTCTTCGCGCGGCTCAGTATTTCCCAGGTAAAAAATGCGTGTTCAGGGTCGCTGGCGGCCATGATAGGCGATCACACTCGATTGACACCGCACCCCAGTACTTTGGCCGCATAGTGCAAAGATACTTCTGACTTAAGGCGAGAATAACCAGGATTATTGCTTTTAACGGCTGCAATAGCCGTGACGAGCTCTAATTAGCTTCGATGATAACCAGCTCTAATTAGCTGTAGATGTGGTACAGCGAGTCACCTGTTTAACTCAAATATCGATAAGATAATGATTCATTAGTGACTCATAAACTGATATAATGATGAGCTGTTTGCGACTCATAAAATGATATGGGGGTAAATCGCTATGCGACTCATAAATTGATATGAAATTAAATCGCTAGGCGACTCATAAAATGATATGACAATAAGTCGGTGATGATTAATCAAATGATATGATAAATCATGAAATTATATAACGATCAGTCATAAATTGATATAATGATAAGTCATAGAATGACAAATGAATCGCCAAATATCAATACTTGAACATGTAGTGGTGATCTTGATATTCAATGCAAGCTGTAAATAGCTAGACTTTGCAATGCGAGTTATAAAAAACTCTAATTTGACGAATGTATTGAGAAGTAGATGTAATTAAATCTACAAAAGATGATATTAATTTAAATTCTACGACATGATATAATATGAGTCGCAAAAACATTTAATAAAAGGCATAATAACCTAAATATGCAGCCCCGAGATAAACTCGAAGATGCCAATTAATCTTATGAATAAAAGTTAAAGCTGTAAAATTTGGGCATGATAGCGACTTATCTTATTTTTATGTCCCTGATGTTGATGATGCAGTATGATCCGCGGGCTGTGGATGTCGATTCGTCGAACCCGTTCCGACGCTGATAGCTAAACTGGCTGGTACAGCGAGCCGACAACGATGGCAAGTTTTATTGCACTGCGAACTGGCTGCTGGCTCATTTTACGTTTTTAGCTTCCAGGTGGTCGAATCCTTTAAGTCGCCGGGCAGGTGCGGCTGAGGTTTAAAGTCGCAAAGTTCACCAGCGAGTCGTCGAGGGTAACAATGATCTTTGGGTCGCTTGGCCATTTGTCGAGTCGCGGGCGATCTTGGCACTAAACTGGAACGACGCACTGTACTCCTGGCTTCTTGGCAACGCAGCGCTTCGACAAATCGTCAAGACATAGCAAGCGATGACAAAAAAATCCCGTGATGCTGGTGATGTTGAAATCTTCCGCGTCGATAATGATGACAGTTGCGGCAAAGTGGAAGTCGCCTTTGGCGAGCTTGAGAATAGTCACCCTGATCTTTTTGGAGCAGCGTTCAGCCGGACGTCGGCATCTAGATCATCGAACTGCGTGGTGCTATATGTCTGATGTTGAAATTGTTGCTGAAGGCAACGATGTTGGTGAAGCCTCCTGCGACAAGGATTTGGCTGAAGTTGTCAGCGGTGGTAAGCCGCAGTGCAGTGGAAGTCGCCTGCAGCGAGTCGGTACTAGGCATGCTGATCAATGAGTCGCTCACCTCCTTTTTCCTTTGCCAAGTTGAGCCATGCAAACGACAAGCTAGCAACTCTTGTACGTCCTCCAAGATTTTCCTTTTTTCTTGATTCCTTCTTTTTCTTTTTTTGGGCATCCTTGAAAACCGTGCCTCATAATGATATGTTCCCCCCACGTAAGTGCTGGTGGCACTTTATTTATTTGCTTGTACGTAGCTGGAAGCCGTACCTTTTCGAGTCAAACACGACTCTGCTTTCTTCTCGAGACTCGATTCATCCGCGATTGAACTTTTTGCTGTTAAACTTTTCGCCGCTGGTCTGACTGGAATCCGAGTCAAACTTGTAATGCCGCACGGAACGAACCAGCCCAAACCTAACCTGGCTGGAGGCATATCCCTGCTCAGCTCGGCGCGGCACGATTTGGATCGCAAGCCGCCGATGCATGAGTGCGCGTGGAACGAACCTGTCGTCAAGCCCCGGCGCGCTGGTACGGGGAGTTGCTGACCAATACGTGGTTCCTTTGAAGTTCCCCAGGGGAAAAGTTGAAGTAGTTACCCGCCATCATGTCGATGAAGAATTGCAGCGGTGCGAGTCTTTTGGCATAGCGCAGCAATGAAGTCGCCGGATGGATTCGCGATCTCGTCTAGATACAAAACTCGCTGCAGTGCGTGAGCCGCCGACGGAGATCTAACCATGGGAATTGTCTCAAATTTCTTGGAGGGCTTCAGGGTTGTATTCCGCTGGTTTCCACCGGAGGGATCTTCGAATTAATGTCCGAGTCGATCTCGATAATTATTTTCCCAAAGTCGCGCGGAGTTCCGTCAGCTTTCGACAGGGCTTGAGTGTTTGAGTCGCCCACGGAGATCTAACCGTTGGAATCCGATGCGCTTTGGACATCTGCTAGATAACTTGATTGCGCATCTTTTCACCAAAGGGATCGTCGAGATGAGTTCCGATTCGCCGTCGGCGACATCCGCAACACGGACGTTGCTGCTGTCCTGCAGTCTTGATGTAGATCTTAATACCACTGAGTCGCTTGAATCGAAGCGGCGATAAAGTCACCGATGTTTGTTGAAGTCGCCGAGCTTGAATCGACGATGAGATCCTCCGTTCCTGGCACAGATCCAGCGCGGAACATGACGCTCTTGACCGCAGGCCCCACGGTGGGCGCCAACTGTCGTGGGATTGTCACGCAGATGTCATGGAGATGACTTCGTAGAGTTGGGGATTAAGCGATCGAGCGTCTCCGAGCTAAAGATCGCAGGGCACGAGAAGACAATGTTTTTACCCAGGTTCGGCCCCTCAATGTGAGGTAAAGACCTACGTCCTGCCTATCCTAGATTGGTATTGATATGAATATGGTGTTACAAGGGGTTGGCGATCAAGGTCTCGAGTCGCCTCTCTCTGGATGTATGATATCTTTTTGCTTGGGATTCTAGGTCCTTGGAGTCCACCTTATAAAGACGGTGGCTCGCAAGGTTACAAGGAAACTTCTCTCCCAAGGAAAGTATGAGCCGGAGTCCTACTTGGAGACTAATCATATGTCTTGTCTTCCAAGCCAAGTTATCTTCGAGCTTCTGGATCCTTCCTCATGATTTTGAGTCGGCCCATATTTGTGCAAGCCCAATAGTGGCGCGACTGTGAATAAGTCGCGCTTTGCTTGAATAAGTCACGGTAAATAATTTTGTGGCGCACGAATAAAGTGCGTCACAGATACATTATTGTCAAATACAGCAAATAATCGAAATTCTTTCTGTGGCGCATGGAAAATAATTTAGTGGCGCATTTTTGGACGTGCGCCACAGAATTGTCTACTTTCTGTGGCGCATGGTTCCGTGCGCCACAGAAATAATATTTTTGTGGCGAGAATTCTATGGCGCACCGACCATGCGCCACAGAAACAGTTTTTGGTGCGCCACAGAAAGGCACTTCCCTACTAGTGAGGGCGGACCCACCAACCTGTCTTGGGTCTTGGTCTTGTCCATCTTCATCTTGGACCCACGTGTGGTGGACCCACTTTGGCAGCACTAGGGGAACCCCGTGTTCCACTGCTGCGACAAACATCCTTGAGGTAGGTTTTGAAAAGCAAAATATAGATAGATGGAAGCAAAAGGTAGAACATGCAGTCTAATTCTAAATTCAGAGCCAGAGGATAACTATAATAAGAATATAGACTAGAATGCTCTCACTGTCCGCATCACTTAGCATAGACACAGTGAAATGCAATTATCTAAACAAAAAAATGTATACCGGTACAGATTCCTGTGAATGCACACGAGGATTGAGCTATCAATCTAAATCAGTAAATAGAGCAGGTTATCAAGAGTTCAGCACAACGTACTGGAATAGTCAGCGAGATATTAAAGTGCACGTACAGAAGTGACTGAATTGATACAAGATGTACAACTAATCAGTAAACATGTTTAAAAAAACTAATCAGTAATTACCTGGGATTCTACTTGATCCAAGCCACTGTGGAAGCACGCATGGCACGAAACCATCTGTAGTGCCGTAGTCATGAAGCGGAGAAGGTCCTGCAATCCCCTTCCCCACATTCATGTCCACGGCGACGACGTGCTCACGGACAATGATGTCTATGACATTGGCGTTTGATGGGTCAATAACGGCAATTTCTGGCGTCTTCTCCCCTTCCAAGGGCAGCCACGGGTGGCCTCCGTCCTCCCAGACCTTGCTGAGCGCCACCTCGTGCTCCAACGTCCAGCCGCCGCCTTCCTCGTCGAGCGCGAAGGGCTCCCGCAGAGACACGTCGGCGTACCGCAGCCTCCCTTCGCTGACCCCCATGTGCCGGTACTGGCGCAGCAACGGCCCTGGAACTTCAGGCAGCGCCCTGCCGTTGGGCAGCTCGACGAAGCGGGTGCCCGTCCGCGCGTGCTCACTGAACGGGTCGACCGACATTGCGCCGCAGCACGCATTGACCCACCACAGTCGCCCACCAAAGGACAGCATCTCATGGCCCATCGCCCCCCACCTGCATGCATACCCGCCGCGCAAGCGGATGTTGCCACCGCCCCGGCCAGCCCTCCGCAAGGTCCCACTTTCCTGTCTCCGAGAGATACCGGAGCATCATGTTTTCCGAGTAGAGCTGGGCGACCGCGAACCTGTCAGGCGACCCGTGGCCGCGGTCGGCTTGGGTGAGGATGCCCATTCGGTGCTGGCGGTGGATCTTGGTCCTGAAACCGATGTCCGGGACGGGGAACACCTCGCCGCTGACAGGGTTGCAGACGAGGTATGTGAAGTCAGGGACGTGGGAATCGACGAGATTGTCGGCACTGTCGCGCGACCGCGAGTTCCAGTAGGTGAGTAAGAGGAGGCCGTCCGCACTGGAGGAGGAGACGATGCCGAGTAGCACTTGCGTGACGCCGCTGTCGGGGTCGGGCTCCGAGCTGATGCGGATGAGGTTCGCCGGCATCTGCAGATGGGACTTGCTTGAAGGCTAGAAAAGGTGCACGGTCGCACGGGAAGAAGTTGGCGGCGGCACGACGGCAGCGGCGGCGGCGGCTCCGATTGGGAAGGTGAACGAAATGCGGTTAACCATTGCCCACCGAGCGGGCGAGGCGGCTGTAGCCAGGGGCGGCAGAGGCGCTTGGGGCCAACGGGTAGGCGGGTCGTGCCGTGCCAACCTCGGGCCTCACCTCAGGGACCCCCTACCTATCGCCTTTAGCGAGTAGTATGTTAGGACGGGTCCTCCTCCATAGCGCTCGCGCGATCTCTGTCTACCATTTCGCTCAAGGAGAGAGCTGAAATCTTACTATTGGGCTGAGCGAATAGGAGGCCCATGAGCAATCGTCGAGCGGCCGGAGAGCACCACGCACAACTGCACGTCAACTCTCTTATCTCAAAAAAAAACTGCACGTCAACTCCGCGACGAGCTCGGTATTTAAACCGGTCGTAAATCTCCTAGCCGGGCTTGGTGGGACTAAAAATTCGGTTGGACCTGTGCATGCGCCGTTGACGGTGGACGTGCGCGCTGCAGCATGTACAGCTTGTGCTTCTGGGATTTAGAATAAGGTGCAACGCTGCCCTTTTCTTTAGTGAACGTTGTGCGTGTACGTGCATGCTGCTTTTATTGTGTGACGTTGCATGTTGCTGACACTGAAAAGATGCAAATAAAAGTTCAAAATTAGGTGGAACATAATGCTTTTAATGGAACAAAAAAAGCCTAGTGGAGGAACAAAATGGTGGACTACAAGGAACAAAACACTAGGCCCACCGAATAGTCCAAGGAACAAATCTCGTTTTCACAGCGAACAAAATATTAGACTACAGGTAACAAACATCACACTATAGTTTGGGAAAAAATTATAGCCCAAAGGAATAAATCGAATTTGCATGTGGAACAACATTGTAGTGTCCAAGGAACAAGTATGGTATTCAAGGGTAACAAAATATTAGCCAATAGGGAACAAAAGAAATTGTGGAATCAATTATATATCTAATAAGAGGAACAATTATGTGTAAACAAAATAACATATATATGGGAGCAGAAATAGTGCATCACAATTTTTTTAGAACACCGGAACAAATAATTATGCACTAGGAATAAAAGAAACATCAGAGGGAACAAAAAACACCAAGGAAAAAATAGTAGCACCAATTTTATGTAATAAGAGGAACAATTTTTTGTAAACAAAGGAACAAACAGATATATTTTTGGGAACAAGAATAGTAGATCACAATTTTTGGAACACCGGAACAAATAATTAGATACTAGGAACAAGCAATAACATCCTAGGGAACAAAAACCACCTGGGAACAAAAAAAATAATTGGAACCAATCTTTAATAAGAGGAACAAATCTTTGTAAACAAAGGAACAAATACTAATACATTTGGGAACAAAAAAAGTACATTGCTAATTTCTTGGAACACCGAAACAAATAATTATACACAAGGAACAAACAGAAACAACTCAGGGAACAAAAAACACCAATGAACAAAAATATTGTGGAACCTATTTTCTGCAATAATAGGAAGAAATCTTTGTAAACAAAGGAACAAATAGATAATTGTACATTACAATTTTTTTGGAACACGGGAAGAAATAATTATACACTACGAACAAACAGAAGCATCACAGGGAACAAAAAGCACCAAGGAACAAAAAAATTGGAAGCAATTTTATGTAAAAAGAGGAACAAAGGAACAAATAGATATATATATATATATATATATATATATATATATATATCCAGGAACAAAAATATTACATCACAAAAAATTTGGAACACTAGAACAAATAATTATATACTAGGAAAAAACAATAACATCCCAGGGAACAAAAACACCAAGGAACAAAAAAATTGGGATCAAGAGGAACAAATCTTTGTAAACAAGGGAACAAATAGATATATATCTAGGAACAAAAATAGTGCGTCACAATTTTTTTGGAACACCGGAACAAATAATTATATACTAGGAACAAGCAATAACATCCAAGGGAAAAAAACCACCAAGGAACAAAAAAAATATATAACAAGGAACAAATTACCCTGCAGTTACACCAAAAATTATGACATCACGGAACAAATTGGTCTATGCGTGGAACAAAACTCTAGAGTCCAAAGGAACAAGTGGGCTTACACAGGGAACAAAAAATTAGATGAGGAGGAACAAAATCACACTACATTTAGGCCAAAATTATAACGCCAAGAAACAAACCCTATCTAAACGATGAACAAACCTGTAAGTCCGAGGAACAAGTTGGGCTTACCCGGGGAACAAAAAATTATATGACAAGGAACAAATCACCTTGCAGTTACACCAAAAATTATAACGCCAAGGAACAAATTGAATCTATCCGAGGAACAAAATTAGAGTAAGAGGAACAAGTGCGCTTACACAGGGAACACAAAAATAGATTACACGGAACACAATCAGACTACAGTTAGGCCATAAATTATAACGCAAAGGAACATAATTATAACACCGAGGAACAAACCTGTAGGTGGGAGTAACAAGTTGGACTTACACGGGGAACAAAAAAATATAACAAGGAACAAATCATAGGAACACCAATGAACGAAAATATTGTGGAACCAATTTTCTGTAATAATAGGTAGAAATCTTTATAAACAAAGGAACAAATAGATAATTGTACATCACAATTTTTTTGGAACACGGGAAGAAATAATTATACACTAGAACAAACAGAAGCATCACAGGGAACAAAAAGCACCAAGGAACAAAAAAATTGGAAGCAATTTTATGTAAAAAGAGGAACAAAGGAACAAATATATATGTATATGCAAAATAGTGGGGTGCCATGGGGGGCAGTGGTGCACCATCATCCAACCGTTGGATATACTATAGGGAGCACAAGATTGGTTCCAATGCAAATGGCAAATCTTCACAGCGTCACACCGAGAGCACGAAAATACATAGTTCATTCCTCCTTCTCTCTCCTATCCATCTCCTTTAGACATTTCTACACCCCATGACATGAAATGTTGCATGGTGCTAGACTTTAAGGAATTCAAGCGAGTGAGGGAATTGTCTAAAGTGTACACTTTATACCCACGGAGATCTTTCCTGGAATTGCCTCAAGCACCTTTCAGCAAAAGTTGCGGCCAGGCATTTTTGACACAGGCACGCGTGGCAAAAACAAGGGACGAAATGTTTCCATGGATTTCAAAGATGGGAAGAGAAATGCTCGTAGTGGTATTTTTCTTTTGCATTTTATTTTGCAAGCTTAAATACTAAAAAAAAAGTGGTACTGTACCGTTCGATAAGTACGTGTTAGAACCAAAAAACAAGAAGATTATATAACTCTTTAGTCCGAGGCAATATTATACTACTAACTGATTAACTACTATTAAAAATGACCTTGGCCATTACCGAAATGGTACACTATATCTGGACACGCCACTAAAAACATGGGATGCTAGTGCTTGCTCTGAATCATGAATCACCAATAGCCGCTATGTATATAGGGGAGCAAAAAAGAATTGCTCATCTCGGCGGGAGAAAAATGAGCGGGACGTAAGGTTGCTCAATAGATGGTTTCCCACGTTATAGTTTTCGTAACTTTTTGGCCAACCATTAAGAAAAAAATGAAACACCACCATACTGGTACGCACATGAATTGTTGTGTTGTGGTTATGGTGCTTTGGACTCCGCATCCATCCACCACTGTTATTCACCTTTGGAAATGTCTAAAGGGTGAGGCCAGCTAGCACATGCAAAAATTCCCAACAATGTACTACCGATCTGGTTTCCACCTCTGAAAAATGTCTAGTGGCTATGGACGGCAGCACATGCAAAGAGGTAAAAGAATAGACAGAAACTTCCGCCGTTGCATGCAGAGACGGCTATTCCAACCATGGATTCATCAAGTGAGTATATGTCCGCTTTATCTAACGGTGGCCACCATATGCACTACTACCCCCATGACACCAAATCCGCATTGATATATATATATGGACAGATATATTATACAACCAGTTGTAGATTAGTAATCTACAACCGGCCGTCCCTTATAGGAGAGCGATTTCCAATGGAAATAACTGACCGAACCACTTCCTTCCCCACGACCGAAACCCACTTCCGACTTCTTCCCCGCGGAAATCAGGCTCCACGGTCCCACCGTCGGCCACGTGCTCCCCGCGCTGCCAGGAGGCCGAGAACCTCCAGCTCGTCGTGCCGTCGGGAGGCCGCGGCCCTCTTGCTCGAGCTGCCTTCGGGCGCCCACGACCCCTTCTAATCCCCGCGCTACCAGCGTTGGTCCGCGCCCCTCCAGCCGACCAGCGCCGCCGGTGGGAGGCCACGACCTCGCCTGTTCGCCGCGTCGCCGGCGGGAGGCCGCGCCCCCACGTGCCTGCAGCCCCTCCATAACATTAAGCGCCGCCCTTACCCTGCTCCTCGCACGCCCCGCCTTTCTTCCATCTCCAGCCTGAGGCGACCTCCCTGCACCACGTCTGCCGACCACATGCCACTATGCCGCCGCCGGTTTCCCGCCAAATTTCCCGTGCTATTCCCCCGGAGCAACTCCCACGCGCTACAGCCCCCCTCCTACTTCACCAATCTCATGCCCTGGTGCTGGCCAACGCCCCTGCACACCCTCCCCCAATCAGTGGGTGCCTCAATTCGTTCTGCACCGAGTGGATGCGAATGCGATGGGGAGCGTCGTCGAATTCCCGCCTGGGCTTCCGCTGTGGTGCGTTGCAATTCGCAAAACGAAAGGTTCTTTTTTTTGCCTGGTGAACTGCCTGTGTACGATGGCTGAACTGACAGGAAATATCAACTGTACTTCCATCATTCTTCTAATTTTATTTGCTGGTTAATTCTTTGAAATTTATTTGCCAGCCTCGACCCCGTGCCGCATCTCTTACCATTCCGAGCTGCTCGCCGGCATCTTTTACTGCTAGCTGAAGGATGCATGTACTGCTAGTGTTTGTTGCAATGCTCCGAAGAATTTCAGCCAGGCCTTCCACGGCCGCGCCATTCTCCTCCCGGTCGCCACGTCCTAGCCAAAGTTCCGAAGCAGCCTGCAGCCCCTGTTTGCGGATCGATTCACGATTTTCTGATTGTTTGGCTAATTTTGCATGACTGGTAGGCAGAGGCCCGCCCTCTACTTCTTGTTTCTCGTGCTCTCATCGGCAAACGGGCTGCATATTTCCTGCAAGCAGCAGCACTTCGTGCCTTTGGTTCACTAGCAGCGTACAGCATCAGTGAGGAAATTACAAAAAAACTACCACAATTGGGGCTGGATTAACGGGTCAGTACCGATTGTACTAATTTTTTGAAAACATACCAACATTGGGGTAACGAAAACGGATGGCGCTGATTTTTGTGTAACTGCATTTTGACAGCAGTGCTGACCAACGGGGCCCATTTGTCAGGGCAGACGGGGCAGCACACGTGGACGTGGAGCTGAGGTGGACATGGGGCCCACCTATCAGTCCCACATCTTACTTTTTCAATCTTCTTCCTCATCTCGTTTCTGTCTCCGGTCAGATGGCCTTCCTCCGCACCAAAGCGCAGCAGGAGATCTTCCCGCCGCTGGCCATGGTTTCCTCCATGGCCCAGCCATCGCTATAGGGAACAAGCTGGACCAGATGGCGGCGTCGGGCCGGAGATCCAGGTCACGCACACGCGACGTCTGCGCCGCCTGCCACTGCCTCCGATGCTTGACGACGGCACGCGCTGGTGCTTCACGACGTTCGAGTGTGGCTCGCGGATGGCTCGACCGAGACGAGACGGCGGCCAGCAGCTCCGACGAGGAGTTGAGGGGCGGCGTGGCTCTCGTGAGCTAGGAGGCAGTAGACCGCCACGCGCTCCGGGATAGGTAGAGAGAGAAAGCGGCGGCGCGTGGATGGTCGGGGATGGGGAGGAGCAGAGGGCGGCGACGCTCCCGCTCGCGGTGGATCCCGGCGCGGGGCGGGGCGCTGGGTGGAGGCGGGGAGCTCCTAGCGGCGCATGATGGTGGGCATCGGTGCCATGGCGGCGGCGCGAGCTTGAGAGGAGGAAGCCGGGCGGCCGAGAGGGAGCCAAGGTCGAGAACCGTGGAGTTTGGAGGAAGAGGAAGAAGAGTAAAGGGGAAAAAGTAAGATGTGGAACTGACAGGTGGGCCCCACGTCCACCTCAGCTCCATGTCCACGTGTGCTGCCCCGTCAGCCCTGACAAATGGGCCCCGTTGGTCAGCACTGCTGTCAAAATGCAGTTAGACATAAATCAGCGCCATCCGTTTTTGTTACCCCAATGTAGGTATGTTTTTGAAAAATTTAGTACAATCGGTACTGACCTGTTAATCCAGCCCCAATTGTGGTAGTTTTTTTAATTTCCTCGGTATCAGTTATTCAGTACACATCTTGCCGTGGAAAAGCCAGGAGCAGCTCGATTAAGAATGAGCTCAGAATTTCATGAGCCGGCAGATATTCAGTTTGGGAAGTGCAGGTATTCCGTTTAGTAAGTACAATCGTTCGGCTATGTCAGTACACTTCAAGCGAAGCCTCCGGCTTCATGATCTGGGCGAGAGGTTTTTTAAATAATAGTCGCTACTTTGCTACATATATTATTATTTTTATTTTCATTTTTAGTGGATAGTCACTGACTTCATCTTTCCAACACAAAAAAAATATGACTCAATTCTGAGATCAAATGGGTTGCCAAATGATTTATCAAACGGGTAAAAATGGTTTGGCTGAACTTTGTCTGCAAAAACATCCACTTCGAAATGATTTTCGAGATTTTTGTTACCGGTTTTACCAGTAAATTTAATATATGCGTTTTTTCACTCCGACCATTTTGAGTGGTCATCCATCCGAAACGGACAACGTATGAGAAAGTTATCACTGATTTAGTAAACACTAATCATGAAAATACCCCATCGACAGTACAAACGAATCAGCAGAGAAGTTCAATTATGTGTCGAGAGAAGTACGGGTATTGTGTCTGTGAAGTTCATATCCCACCGGAAGTTTAACGAAACAGTAAGCATCCTAGAAGTACACATGGATAATCCGGGAAGTACAAAACTCACTTTCGGAAGTACAAGTGTGGTATGAACAAGTTTTAGTGAATAATAGTCGCTATTTTGCTACACTTTTTTTTTTTTGTATTTTCATTTTTTTTTGAAGATAGTCGCTGACTTCATCTTTCCATCGCAAAATGAATAACTCAATTCCGAGGTCGGATGGGTTGCCAAATGATTTATCAAACAGGTAAAAATGGTTTGACCAAACTTTGACCGCCAAAAATCCACTTAGAAAATTGATTTTTGAGATTTTCGTTACCGGTTTTACTGGTAAATTTAATAGATGCGTATTTTCAGTCCAAGCATTTTGAGTGGTCATAGATCTAAAACGGACACCGTATGAGAAAGTTATCGTTGTTTAGTAAACACTAATCATGAAAACTATGTCGGCAGTACACATGAATCAACTGAGAAGTTTAGGTATGTGTCGAGAGAAGTTCACGTATTTCTTTTTTCGGGGCGGAAATATATCATAGTAATCTCGTCGATTTAAACTTTGTACGCATCAAATGTTAGTAGCAAAGGCTTCATATGGTGAAATATGACTCAAATTATAATAAGCAGTGCATTTCATGACGAATTAAAGTGCTAAACTTGTCAATTTGATCTCGCCACTCACGTGAAAAACAGGTACTGTGATGTTAGAACTTTTAAAATTAATTTTAAACCGTAAGGAATCTGAAAAATTGACCATTTTCAAAAAGGAACCATTTTTTGGTTCGGAACCATTTTTAAAAAGGAACCATTTTCGAAAAATCAGAACCATTTTCAAAAAGAAATCAATTTTTTCATTCGGAACCATTTTTTCGGTTCGTAACCATTTTCAAAAAGGAATCATTTTTCGGTTCGAAACCATTTTAAAAAGGAAACATTTTTTCATTCGGAACCATTTTCAAAAATCGGAACCATTTTTTCGGTTTGGAACCATTTTCAAAAAGGAACCATTTTTTCAGTTCGGAACCATTTTCAAAAAGAAACCATGTTTTTCATTTGGAACCATTTTGAAAAATCGGAACCATTTTCAAAAAGGAAGCATTTTCAAAAAATCGAAACCATTTTAAAAAAGGAACCATTTTTTCATTCCGAACCATTTTCAAAAATCGTAACCATTTTTTCGATTCAGAACCATTTTCAAAAAGGAATCATTTTTCGGTTCGGAACCATTTTAAAAAAGGAACCATTTTAAAAAAAGAACCATTTTCAAAATCGGAACAATTTTTAAAAATAATTCTTTTCCAAAATATGAACTGTTTTCAAAATAAGCAAAAATTAAAACATAAAAAGGAAAAACAGGAAAAAGTGAAACAAAAAAAACAAAAAATAAAATAAAAAAGAAAATAGAAAAAGAAAACATAAAAACGAAACGGAAAAGAGAACAAAAAAAGAAAAAGAAAACGGAAAAGAAAAAAGGAAACGGAAGAAGAAAAAGGAAACAGAAAAAGAAAACAAAATGAATAATAAAATAGAAAAACAAAAGAATAAAAAGGAAAACAAAAAAGAAACAGAAAAAACGAAGACATCAAAGGATACAGAGATGAAGAAAGTATCTTCGAACACGAAGCATTGCGTTGACTAGTTGGTACGCACTAGATTCTCAACAGCGGAGATCGCTCGTTCGAATCCCAGCTCCTTCAATTTTCTACCGTTTTGTCTAAAATAAAGAAGTATAATTGGGCCGGCCCATTTAGAAAACGGACGCGGGCGAGACGTAACACCTCAAGGCACAAGCACCACACGTTTAGTAAACAGGCGTGTTTAATATTTCTGGGCTGTTTAAGGCTATTTCTGGACTAATTTTGGCATGTTGGGCCTATTCTTTTGGGCCGTGTCGTGCCGCACGCATTCCTAGCCTCTTGGTCCAGGCTCTGCCCATTGAGTCACGTGATGGGCCAGAGTCCTAAGCACGCGTGCTAACGGGCCGGCCCGCGAACACGGGCCCATTTGGCCAGCTCTATCTCGGTGCACGCAGATTTGCATTGGCATCTCCATAGTCCAGACTTTAAGGGAGGCCACCAAAGACCACAAGAGTAAAGCAGCGATGGTCAATCACCGCGTCTTTGCTTTCTCGCTCAATGCAGGTCTGCTCTGTGCAAAATCACGCTCTTTGATTAGCTAGAGATGGAGACAAATGGGTTAGGTGGTGGTGTTCGTTTGGTGAGGTGGTCCTGCAGAGGAACTAGAAGGATCGAAGGAGGTCGTCTTAAAGTACGACTGGAGGTGTTCAACGCCATGGACTACAAGCTGGCGATTTTCAATAACGACACCTCCATGGCGAAGCCGTACCACTATCCCCACCATAGCTAGCCGGCGAGATCCAGCATGGCTAGTATGTTATATGTGTACGGATGAAGTTGTAGATATGGGGAGTTGCATTTTGATCATTGGTATGAGAGGTCCCTGTTAGACCAGACACATTGTTGGTTCAGTTCAAAGAAAGAATCGAATCGACATGGAATATATACAATGTGTGGAACCGGCTGAAAGATTGAACATGGGGCCCAACTTCTACACAAAAAGTTATTTTTCAATTGTCCCAATCTTCCAACGCATGGTATATATCCAGACCTTGTTGTTGCTCTCTCTCTTGCATGTGTCAGACTAGAAAATGTGTTTAAAAGGTCTGAGCCGAACCAAAGAACTCGCATCGCTTCTTTTCTCTAACAACAAGTGATGATGGGCAATGTATGGAATCGAATCATAACATGCTAGGAGCTGATTTTCGTATACAATGTGGTTCATCTAAAAACTATATATTTTTTGGCATAAGTGTGATCCCATGATGTCCATGGCACAATGCAGGCGTTCAGTACTCTTCTTATGCTGTTTAAGTATGCAGGTGTGCATGAATTGGATTATGCCAATATGAAGGTGTTTGAGTAAATGGCATTGGCGGTCACTGAAGTCGTCGAGTGGGTGCACTTAAGTCACCATTTTTAAAAATCTTGTGAACCCGTCACTCAACTCAGCATCCGTGTGCACCACTAGTCACTCCACCGGTTTTGACCGGTTTTTGACCAGGAACTTTGCAAAAAAAACCCTCCGATTTCTTTCTCTCGCTCAAATAAGTACATTTAGATATTTTGGTGCGGTCAGGGCTGAGGGGCCACCGGTGGTCGGTGTACAGCGGCGATGGGGAGGTGGGGGAGGAAGAAGTCGGGCTGGGGAAGCCGAGGACGAAGCCGGTGGCCGCGCGGTGGTGCTGGTGGTAGCCGGCGACGGCCGTGGCGATGTGGCCGAGCGGGCGGTTCTTGCGTCGGCTGGCGCCGACGGGCACGTTGCGGAGCGCGCCGCCGGCGGTCCAGTGGATGACGGACGGGTGGATGACGGTGGCAGAGGCGGAGCGTCTCAAGGGCGCGTCGGAGATGGCCGCGGGTGGCGGCAGGGTGTGCGTCGTGGCTGACGGCGGCAAGAAGGGGGTGGTCGCTGCTACTTAAATGCCCACAGAGCAGATGAGCTGATGGATAGATAGGTCAACTCAGTAGCTGGACCTTCTTCTCTGCCGGCAGCGATGGCACTGCCGCAGAGCTCGCCTTGGCCGCACCGCCGTCGGGTGCCTCGGCCATCTCCTCCATCGCCTGGGAAAAAGACCAGCCGCACCAAAATATCTAAATGTACTGATTTGAGCGAGAGAAAGAAATCGGAGTTTTTTTTTGCAAAGTTCTTGGTCAAAAACCGGTCAAAACCGGTGGAGTGACCAGTGGTGCACACGGATGCTGAGTTGAGTGACGGGTTCACAAGATTTCTGAAAATGGTGACTTAAGTGCACCCATCGACGACTTCAGTGACCGCCAATGCCATTTACTCAAGGTGTTTAGAACCTAATAAAGTTATGTTAGTAAGTTGCAGGTTCAGATGTGTTTATGTGGAGTGGTGATTTCCCATGTGTTGTTATGTTTTAAGAGGCGGTAAGATCATTTGGTTCAAAAGAGATAGTTGATTACAACATCTGCACACAACCAAACACGTGTGATTTGTATCTGATCCCTCAACTGAAACTAACACTGTGGGCTAACCAAACAACATGCACTAAATTAAGCAACCAAAAGCACGACCAAGCTTGGTCCAATCTGTATTTCAGTCCTACCAAACTCCACCGGGCACGGGAGGCCCAAATTTGGAGCTAGCAATCAAATATGCCCAGGTTATCGAGTGGTGATAATCTGATATCGTCTGTTTGAACCGTTGGAGCACCGACTTGGGGTCTCTTTGGGGGAGCTCTGATCCGTTCTCCACCTCAACTCTAGTTCACCTCCAAACTCCGCTCTACCTCCGAACTCTGAAGCTATACAAAAATGTTTGGCTTGTGGAGCGTACGTAGTTGAGAAGTGTTTGGCGTGTTCTAGTTTCGGGTACCAGAGTTCTGCCTTTTAAGGGGGGGGGGGGTTCACCCCTGGGCACGCGAATAACTGAAAATACTCTTGTAGTATCAGTTTTTCATTTTGAATGAAAATTGGGGGCCTTTGGCCCTTCCTCTCGAAAAGAAAGTAAGTTAGCTCCTGATCTAGATTAGAGATGGGTTGTTATGAATAGACTAGACTACCTTTGTTTGTCTTTTTTTTTCGGTTGAGTTTCTCTTTACTCTTGTTAGCCCCGGCCCCTCGCTATTCTACAGATCGTGCACATTGCATGCTGATGGTTCATTTTGTCAGACAGATAATTGTCGTGTCTTCCCCTCCAGACAAGAACAGCATCAAACTTCTGCAGCAGTCTTTCCAATTACTCGATTAATCACAAGACCAAATGCGTTAGACTCTGAACAAAAATACAGTAAAGCAGTGCACTTTATTCTTCACTCATTCAGACACATTCGATATGTCAACAAATTCATTAACAGAATATTATTCAGTTAAACTATGAAGAAATAGCGTACAGATCGCATAGAACAGTGGGAACAAAACAGGTCAGATCTGGACACACGTGAACACAAGGGCAGATTTGAGAAGGAAAACACGATTTTGACATGCATGATGCACACAAAAACGATATAGAGGAGCGGAGCAGGGATTGCTCTTCCAGTATTTTTCAGAATGACCAAGCTGGAGGCACCGTAGTTCCTATCTAACTGGACTGTGGGTCGGCGGAGTGGATTTCACTAGCTAAACCAACGCTCGAGCTGCCCACCTCTCTATTTTGTGGCCGATTTGTCAAAAATGTTTCAAAACTAGTAAACGAGGTAAGTACGTACAATTCTCAGTAAATATGGTAAGCTATCAAAGAAAAGATTAGTGACACTAGGTGTGGTCTCGAACACGCGCGGCACCCGTGAGTTCTCAGTTGCTCAGTACAGACCGGCAATGTGTGCAACATAACACTCGACATATATATGTAGCCACACTTAAAAGTGGTAGATAGATCATACTTTTCATTGATAATAAGCCATGGAAAAGCGAGTTAATTTAACGGAAATACATAAAGGACTGACACACATTTCAGTAGCAGGGTAGTACAAGAAATTGAAAGATAATTGAGATAAAAATCTTGGTATTGCCACGATCAATCCGAAGAAGGCGGTGCCACAATCAGGGAGCAAGTTTGGCCACGAGCTCCTTGAGGACAGATGGGCAGCTGCTCCTGACATGCTCAAAGCCATCGTTCGCCGCGACTGCCTTCAGGATATTGCCCGGAGACGCAAGGAACTTGAGGCACATGGCCTTGAGCCCGCGACAGGAATGCTGCTCCGCCAACGCCAAAGAAGTCGCTGCGGTGCTTGCGTCCATGTGATTGCAGAGCTTCTCCACGCAGACCAACTTCAGCCTCTCGAGGTTGTACCTGTCAGCCGCAACAAGCAGATGCTGAGCCACCACAACCACGTCCCCATCGTCCATGGGCGGCAGCGCGTCAGTGTAGATGAAGTAGAGCATAGCCTTGAAAACTTCAGCCTCAATGTCAGTGATGCGTATACAGGCATCAGTCTTCTCATGCATGTTAAAGATATACATGTAATAGGTAGACATAGACATTGTACAATACACGATTGTGTTCGGTATGGTATACCGACACATAAGTGCCCATGTAAGCCACGGTAGAGGCATGTTTGTCTACCCTATATCAACACGTACCCCGAGCCTCGGAGAGGTATCAGTTCCGCTCACGTACTTTGACATGGTATCAGAGCCAAGAGGTCTCGACTTCGAGGCCCCGCTCACGCGGATTAAAAGAAAAATGAAAAAAAAAGATACTGCGGCCCGCTCCTATCCCACGCTAAGGACTAAAATAGCCTAGACGTGAGGGGGAGTGTTGAATATAAATATATTGCCAAGCCCCTTTCCATCAGTTCGGACTTTTGGGATAATTGGCTAGTGCAACAATTTCCACATGGTATCAGAGCCTCGATCTCTAACCTAGCCGCCGCCGCCGCTGGAAGCTTCTTCCGCCGCCGCCGCCGCCACACCCCTACCACGATCTCTTGATCGGAAAAATCCTACACCAAAACAACCCACGATCTCGCGATCGGAAAACCCTACGTCCGCTACGATCTCCTCTGATCGGAAAACCTCCCCGTCGGCTTCATGGCGTCCTCATCTTCGACCACGCCCCTGCTTGCCGCCCTGGGGAACGCTCCTTCCCAAAAATTGACGAGGTCTAACTTCCTGTTCTGGAAGACCTTGGTCTACCCCGCCCTCCGCGGTGCTCAAGTGTTCGATCTTCTTGATGGCATTGAGACTGCCCCGGCGAAAACCCTGGAGCTGGACACGGACGGAAAGAAAACAACAGTCCCAAATCCTGCCTACAGTGCATGGTTGCTTCGGGACTCCACGGTGATGACTTGGATCCTCAACTCCTTCTCACCGGAAATCCTCGCTCACGTCGTCGGCATCGAGTCCTCTGCCGGTGTGTGGGCCGTTATCAACAAGATGTTTAGTGCCGGCTCCCGTGCCAAGATCAACCAGCTCCGGGGCGCCCTCAATGGCACGAAAAAGAATGATCTGACTGCCGCCCAGTTCTTCGCAAAGATGAAAGGCTTCGCTTCCGAACTTGCTGCTGTTGGCAAGCCTGTGGAGGAGGATGAGATGATCGGCTACATCGTCAATGGACTGGATGGCAGCTACAACGACGTTGTGGCAGCTGTCAATGGTAACAATCTGATCACATTAGATGACCTGTATGCTCAGCTTTGTGCACATGATATGCGCCAGGACATGCTTGCTGCTACAGGACAAGAAGTTGCCTTCACCTCGTCTGCCAATGCTGCAAACCGTAGTCACCCACGTGGTAATGGTGGAAGCCCTAGTGACCGCGCCCGCTCTGCTGATCGTGGAGAACGCGGTGACCGCGGTGACCGCGACCGGCGTGGTGACCGCTATTACAGTGCGCGTGGTGATCGTGACCGTGAACGCTATGACAGTGCGCGTGGTGATCGTGACCGTGGACGCGATTACCGTGATCGCTATGATAGACAAGATGACCGCAGACGTGATGATGATAGACGTGATGCTGGCCGTCGACGTGATGACAGACGTGATGACAGGCGCGATGATCGCCATGATGATAGAGGACGCCGTCGTGGACATGGACGCGCCCCTACTCCCTATGTCAACGTTACATGCCAGATATGCAAAATACATGGTCATTCTGCTTCTGATTGCTGGTGGCGTGTCAAGGATGATCCTCGTTATGATTCAGATAATGATGCTGGTCGTTATGAAAAAGGTGCCAATGTGGCCAACATTGGCTCATATGGTGTAGATACCAACTGGTATCCCGACAGCGGCGCTACTGATCACATCACCGGTGAACTTCACAAACTCACCACCTATGACAAGTACAAGGGCCGTGATCACGTGCACACAGCTGATGGCAATGGTATGTCTATAAGTCATATTGGTTATTCAATGTTGCATACTCCCCATAGTAATTTACATCTCAATAATGTCCTTCATGTTCCTAGTGCTTCTAAGAATCTTGTTTCTGTTCATAAACTTACTCGTGACAATCATGTGTTTATTGAGTTCCACCCAAATTTCTTTTTGATTAAGGACCAGGAAACTCGAAGAACTCTGGTTAAAGGGCCGTGTCATGGTGGTCTCTACCCGCTAGTGCCTTTCTCTACCGGGTCACCCAAGCAAGCTTTCGTCACAATAAAGCCATCGTCTTCTACATGGCATCGCCGCTTAGGACATCCCTCTTCGTTCGTGGTGCAGCAAGTTCTTAGGAAAAATCAGATTTCGTTTACTCCTGAAATAAATCCATATGTGTGTGATTCTTGTCAGTTAGCTAAGAGTCATCAGTTGCCATACCCTGTTTCCACTAGTGTATCTACTGTTCCTTTGGAACAAGTATTTTCTGATGTATGGGGTCCAGCACCTGCTTCTGTAGGGAAACACTTATACTATGTAAGCTTCATTGATGATTTTAGTAAATTTACATGGATCTACTTGCTCAAGAACCGTTCTGATGTTTATCAAGTTTTTCTCAACTTTCAAGCTTTTGTTGAGCGCAAGTTTGATAGGAAAATAATTACTATGCAAACTGATTGGGGTGGCGAGTATGAAAAACTTCATGGTTTCTTCCAGAAAATAGGCATCACACATCATGTTTCTTGCCCCCATGCACACCAACAGAATGGTTCTGCCGAACGCAAACATAGACACATTGTTGAGGTTGGCCTTGCTTTGCTTGCACATGCATCTATGCCACTAAAATTTTGGGATGAAGCTTTCCTCACAGCCACCTTTCTTATCAATTTACTTCCTAGCAAAGTGATTGGTTTTGATACCCCTGTTGAGCGTCTTCTCCACACTAAACCCAACTATGAGTCTCTTCGCATTTTTGGCTGCGCTTGTTGGCCAAATCTTCGTCCCTACAACAAAAGAAAGCTTGCTTATCGCTCCACACGCTGTGTATTCTTGGGTTATAGTCCTCGTCACAAAGGTGTTAAATGTTTAGATGTTTCCACTGGACGTGTCTATGTCTCTCGGGATGTAGTTTTTGATGAAAGTGTGTTTCCTTTTGCTGAGCTCCATCCTAATGCTGGTCGACGTCTCCGCAATGACATTCTTCTTTTACCTTCACATTCATCTTCTAATACTAATGGGGATATCCAACTTGATGATCATATGCCTTTACCCATTGTTCCTGTTGTTGCTAATCATACACAGGATAATGCACACCCTGCTGGTTCAGATGACAGCAGCTCTGAAGATGGTTCGGATGATTCAAATTTTGATGAAAACAGTGAAGAAAATGGTTCAAATGATGAAGAAACAGATTCCGCACAAAATGACGAAACTGGAGCTGAAAACGAGGCAGAATCTGGTTTGGATCCTGCGCCTTCTGATCCCGAAGACGATTTGTCGCCTGCGCTGTCTCCTGTGTCAGACCGCATGCAGCCGACAGCAAGCATGGACCAGTCGCCGCCTGCCTCGTCAGGGCGGTCCCCGACCGTGTCGCCATCCTCGTCTGCGCAGGACCAGTCGCCGTTCGCCCGTCACGGACGCCTGCTGGCTCGCCCGTGCGTCTCCCGCGCGTGTCCCCAACCTCGCATGCAACCCAGTCGCCGTCCGCCACGTTGCCGACGTCCACTGGCTCACACGAGCTGCAATCATCAGGCAATGATGAGGAATCTGGATCCCCTGTGACGAGTGCTGCTGCTGCTCCGCCTGTGCCTACTGCTCGCACCAGGCTACAAAAGGCATAAAACAACCGAAAGATTTCAAAGATGGAACAGTTCGGTATGGAAAACAACCGAAAATTTATAATGATGATCATATTCGTTTTAGTATGCTTGCTTCTACAGGTGAACCTCGTTCTCTGTCTGAAGCTCTTGAGGATTCAAATTGGCGCAAAGCAATGGGGGAGGAATATGATGCATTGCTCCAAAACAAAACGTGGTATTTAGTTCCACCAAGCTCCAACAAAAATCTGATTGACTGCAAGTGGGTATATCGTATCAAGAAACATGCAGATGGTACAATTGACAGGTATAAAGCTCGTCTTGTTGCAAAAGGATTTAAACAAAGATATGGTATTGACTATGAAGATACTTTTAGTCCAGTTGTTAAAATTGCTACCATTAGAACAGTCCTATCTATAGCAGTCTCTAGAGGTTGGAAGTTGAGACAACTTGATGTGAAAAATGCCTTCTTGCATGGTATTTTGGAAGAGGAAGTTTACATGAAACAGCCACCGGGTTTTGAAGATCCCAATGCTCCTCATCATGTTTGCAAACTTGATAAAGCTCTATATGGACTCAAGCAAGCACCTCGAGCATGGTATTCTCGACTCAGTTCCAAATTGTCTGATCTTGGTTTTGTTCCTTCTAAAGCAGACACTTCCTTATTTCTTTATCAAAAATCTGATGTCACAATATTCATGTTGATTTATGTTGATGATATAATTGTTACAAGTTCGTCAGATCATGCCATTCCTGCCTTGCTCAAGGATCTTAATGAACACTTTGCTATCAAGGATCTTGGAGAGTTACATTTCTTCTTGGGAATTGAAGTAAAGAAAATACAGGATGGAATATTGTTGACTCAAGAAAAATATGCCTCCGAATTGCTTGCCAAGGTGAATATGAATCAATGTAAGCCAGAAAACACTCCATTGTCTTCCACCGATCCTCTTTCTGTAAATGAAGGGGACCCTCTCGGCCCTGAAGACAGCACAAAATATCGCAGCATAGTTGGAGGTTTACAATATCTTACTCTCACTCGGCCAGACATCTCTTATTCAGTAAATAAGGTTTGTCAGTATTTGCATGCTCCTACTACTGCTCATTGGGCCTCTGTTAAAAGAATACTGAGATATGTCAAGGGTACAACCAAGCTTGGAATTACATTTCAGCAATCTTCATCTACACTCTTGAGTGCTTTTTCAGATGCAGATTGGGCAGGTTGTCTTGATGATAGACGTTCTACTGGAGGTTTTGCAATATTTGTAGGATCAAATCTAGTTTCATGGAGTGCAAGGAAACAAGCTACCGTCTCAAGGTCTAGCACAGAAGCCGAATACAAGGCCTTGGCCAATGCTACAGCAGAATTAATTTGGGTTGAAGCACTTCTGAAAGAACTTGGAGTTAACTTGAAGGAAAGACCTTGTTTATGGTGTGACAATATTGGTGCAACATATTTGTCATCAAATCCAGTTTTCCATGCTCGCACAAAGCATATTGAAATTGATTTTCATTTTGTGAGAGAACGTGTGGCAAGTAAGCTCTTGGATATCAAGTTCATATCAAGTAAAGATCAAGTTGCTGATGGTTTTACTAAAGCTCTTCCAGTGAAGAATCTTCATGAATTTAGGCGTAATCTAAATCTTGTGCAAGTTTAGATTAAGGGAGGGTGTTAAAGGTATACATGTAATAGGTAGACATAGACATTGTACAATACACGATTGTGTTCGGTATGGTATACCGACACATAAGTGCCCATGTAAGCCACGGTAGAGGCATGTTTGTCTACCCTATATCAACACGTACCCCGAGCCTCGGAGAGGTATCGGTTCCGCTCACGTACTTTGACAAAGCATAGGTCCAAACAGCTCCGCCATGAACACCGACGACCGAGCGGCGAGCACGCACCTGTGCGCCGCAATGGTCTCACTGGCGACCTGGAACGTGACATCTGCTCCCTCGCCGCTTGAGAGGAGCTGACCAAAATGACGGTGCATGTCGGACGGCGGCTCGGCAACAAGGAGCGAGATGGACTCCGTGAAGATTTCCCTGGGCATGGTGATCTCGCACTTGACGCTGAAGACGTCATCCTTAAGGTACAGTGATTCCTCTAGGTCTTTCCTAGTAATGAGCTGAGGACAGCCCCATGGCCCCGACGTGCTGGAGAAGGTGAAGCAAGTCTGGCTATCCATGTCGCGCGACGGCACCGGCTCTCCATCATGGTCAAGCAAACTGATCTTGCACCGTGCATTGACTTCGTCGACACCAGCGGCGTCAACGAGATAGAGATAGATGGATATCCAACCAGCCTGGCCTGACGCGTGACCGTGGGGGAAGTACCTGATGTGCCAGCGATGGCGTCCGACGACGAACGTCTCGGACGTGATGCGCTTGCCGGTGACGAGGCTCTTGGTGCGGGAGTAGCCGTCGATCTTGAGGACGTGCGATCCGGAGACGGGCAGCGGCCGGGCAACGATGGCCGACGAAGTCTGCCACGGGGAGCTGCCCACGGTCGACAGGGAAGAGCTCGACATGGCCAAGTCTTGACAGGAGAGGAGGGAGATAATCGTCGCTGGCAAGAATGGCAGATGGATGTGGAGCTTGTGAGGTTCTTAGACTAGTCACAATGGGGAGTATCATATACTAGTATCATTCACATGATACTAGTCTATGTTACTACCTCTACAATGGGTAGTAACATATCTGTGGTATCATATAATACTACATTTATTAAGTTGTAGACTCATCTTACATTGGAATCCGTTATGTTACAGTATCTACCTATGATACCACTATCACCTCTCTCTCATCATTAATTGCAGTGCCACATCATCTTTTTGCCAACATGGCATACATTATACCATCTATGATACCCCCATTGTGACTAGTCATGTATACAGTCACGCGTGCGATGCTAATCGCCGGTGTGGACCTTTCGCCGAGGGGACGCATGCATACACTGCTCACAGTAACTGCGCGCATGCATATATACTCCCTCCATTACTTTGCGTCCTGAGTAAAACACGGATATCAAGAAAAACTTAGGAAGAGCTCAAGTATGGAGTAGATCGGAAAACACTTTTTGATCCCGAGCGGTGCTCCCCTCTGGTTAAAAAAATTGGAAATGATATTTTAAAGTTTTAGAAAAATCTGAAAAAATTCATGCATTTTACTAATGATGTATACCACAAACGTGATTTTTTTATTCGAAATACTTTATATTCTAGGCTACACAAAAATAACAAATCTTGTATATTTTGAAGATTTGAAAGTATGTATATCTAGATCTACACATTTGTCATTTTTGTGTAGAACAAAATATATAATTCAAACCGAGATTTTACACGCTTGTGGGATATATCACTGACAACATGTAGAATTATTTCTAGATTTTTTTGAAACTTATAAATATGATTTATTATTATTTTTAACTAGAGGATTCACTGCAGCCCGGTAGCAAGAAATCCCTACCGAGAGTAGATGGACTAATTAACTTGCCCCTAGGCAGTCGCACGTCCATATACTCTAGCTGTAAGACTAGACATCGTGGGGAGTATCGTATAATAGTATCATGCATATGATACTATCGTATAATAGTATCATGCATATGATATTATATGATATTAGTTTATGTTACTATGAATAGTGGGAAGTAACATATGTGTGGTACTCCCTCCGTTCCTTTTTACTCTGCATATTAGGATTGTCTTAAGTCAAACGTTTTAAAGTTTGACCAAGTTTATACAATAAAATACCAAATCGATATAATAGGAAACTATATTCCATTGTGAATCGAATGATATTGATTTGATACTACAAATGTTGATATTTTTTCCTAAAAAATTAGTCAAACTTTAGTGAGTTTGACTTAAGACAAATCTAATATGCAGAGTAAAAAGGAATGGAGGGAGTATCATATAATACTATATTTATTAGGTTGTATGCTCATATTATGTTGGAATCTGTTATGTTACATACCTATGATATTATCATCTCTCTCATTATTAACTGCAGTGACACATCAGTTTGCAGCTGCTGGGCATCAAACTCACGCATGTATTGGCCTCGTCGCCTCGATCTTTTCGCATGCAGTTATTGTCTCTCTACAGCGGGCCTCTCTCAGCTCCATGCTCGCTTCTGCGCACATGCAAATTAATACAAGTATGTCCTCATAAACCAGCAATGGCCTAGTCCAAATCGCCGGTTTTTATCTCAGCCAGGTGATCGGTACGGGGAAGCCGAGCTATGTCCTCATAAACCAGGAATGGCCTAGGCTCCCTCACCTTTTTTCCGGCCTAAACAAGCTCATATTCGTCCCATGGGTATAGCGATGTAAGCGGATATGATAATTTCTACATCTAATCCGCTTTCGAATCCATCTGTAAAATGAATCTATATCAAGTTTGAAAGAATCTGACAGATATATATCTGATTTTGACCTACCGTTTGCATACGGCATAGCATATGGTACTAGCATTCAAATATGAATTATCCAATAATTAATTAGGATTATCCGATAATTTTAAACCCGCAAAAGGGGCCGCCGACGGTTTTTAGAGCATCTCTAACAGAACCCGCAAAAGGGGCAAACCCGCAAAACTCCGGCGAGTTTACGGGTTCGGTGCGGTTTTTGGGCTAGACCGGAGCCTACAAAAATAGCCCAGCCCGCAAACGTTTTGCGGGGGCCCGTGAAACGAAGCGGCGAGCCGCTATTTAGCCGGATTGCGACCGCATTTGCAGGTCGAAACCCTCACTTCTCCCCGCACGCGCCGCCGCTCCGGTGAGCAATCCCGCCACCCGCTCCGCCGCTCCGACGAGCAATCACGCCACCCCTCCCGCAGATTCGGAGCCTCCGAGCCGCCAAGGTGCCGAAGAGGGAAGCGGAGCCGCTCCCCGGCGACGACAAATTCGGCGGAGACTACTCCGACGAAAAGCGGCGCCAGGTCTCCCGCAGCGACGGCGCACGGAAGCGCGGCGTCCTCAAGTACAAGCACGGGGAGCCGGTGCCTCCCACGTGGCACCGCCGCGATTTGCCGGAGTTCGACCGGCTCCGGCGCGAGCGCGAGATCCGCCGCCGCCAGCAGCTGCGCCTCCACGGCGAGGGCAGCTCCTCCGCGGGCGCCAGCAGCTCCTTCGCCGCTCCAGGTGCTCCGCCGCCGGAGGGCTACAACCCCGAGCATTTCGGGGTCACGCTCGGGCCGGAGGACTTCGTCTCCGACGAGCAGATGGAGCACATGATGGCCGCGGCGTTGCTGCGGTCCCAATACGAAGCGGAGGAGAAGGCCGCCACCGCCAAGCTCAACGCGGTAGTCAACGAGGGGCTCCTGCAGCAGGCGCTGGTCATCAGCACGCTCCCGCCCACCATCGACCTCGTTAGGGGTGGGCATAAAAACCGAAGACCGAAAACCGAAACCGAAAAGACCGAGACCGAAATGACCGAGACCGAAAAAACCGTTAGAAATTTGGGTAGCAAATTAGAAAAGACCGAAATTAGATCTGAAATTCAGGTATCACTTATACATAACCCGAATACACCGAAAGACCGATTTTATTTTATTTTGAGTGAATTACATACGGAAGCAGCCGAATTTGTGTGTCAGCGCAGGTTATGTGTACATCTAGTATATAGCCCCAACTACTAAACCAACCATACCATCTAGTCTCTAGGCTCAACAACTAGATATCTCAGCCCAGCGTACTGTAGATTCTCCTGTGCATGAGAGACCAGTCGATCGCTTCCCACTTTCACAGTCCCGGGCGCCGATTCCCCTTCTCGCGCCCTATATTTTGGTCTATTTGGTCATGACCGAAGACCGGACCGAATAGACCGAAGACCGAAGAACAGAAAACCGAAAAGACCGAATGTATTACGGGTATCATTTCTGGATGACCGAAATTGTTAAAGAACAGAAAGACCGAACCGAACTAACAGAAAAGACCGAACGCCCACCCCTAGACCTCGTCACCGACTCCGACGAGGAATGAAGCTCCTCCGCCGCTGCGTCGCCGCCGCGCCCATGGCTGCCGATAAGGAGCCGCATTTTGCCCACTAGGGTTTGATCGGCGGCGACCTAGGCTAGTGTAGTGATATAGGGTTAGATCGCCTATAGTATTTTGTGTAGAAATCATCTGCTGGTATTGTCGAAATATGAACTCTTTGTTTCCGCGAAATCTGAAATGTCTAAATCGCGGAATTGCAGTTTGCGTTTGCGGGTTCTGTTTTTCGCTGCATGAAAACTAGAGCAAAAACACGAAAACGTGACCTGCAAAATGCTTTTGCGGTTTCGTCTTTTGCGGATTCTGCTAGAGATGATCTTAGGCTTCCGCTTGCCTGGTCCGTCGACTGTCCATAGCCGAATGGTCTCGATCGGGTCGTTCGGCTAGGAGCAAATGTCAAGCACTGGTACTAGAATCGATTGATTAAAGATCAATCTGATCTTTTTTCCCGTAACAAGCGATCGCTCCGATCTAAGTAGTAATAGTCGCGTTAAGTGTGGCCATCGATCTCTAATTGCCGTGCTGTAGGCCCATGTAGCCTAGCTGCCTAGCTGGGTTGGATCGGTGTTTTATTTAGTTGACTAGTTGGGCTGGCTTGCTAATGGACTTTAGGAATCGCTCAGGGAGGGCGAAGTTAGTCAAATTGGTCATTCGTAGCTACATAACTAATCGCTAACGACAGACAACGAGATCGATAGGGGGGCGTCACCCCCGCTCGTCCCCCCTTGGCTCCGTGCCTGATCCAGTGTTTCAATCAAGTAAAGCGAAGTGATTCCCGAGTCTCGCCAAAGATGATGATGTGCATGAATGCAACAGTCATCTAGAACTCCAATCATCTCCATGAAGATCTAACTCTTAAGCCTGAACTTATTGCAAATGAGGGACTAAGCTCATCATGGGTTTACTAGGCCGCAACCTCTTCTTCAACCGAGTGTTGAGACTAGTGTCTCGAGTTGTTAATGTGGATTGATGCGTAGTGAGATTTGAAAGGGAACTTGTTCCAGAGAATGAGAATAGTTGAGCATATCACAAGTCTCCCTTATATCATTTAAGGATTTAGCCCCATCTTGATAGTACGGTTTTTGTTGTAAGATACAAAGCTACAAAAGGAATACTATGGTCTTCAACCTTGTTAGCTTCAAGTATTCATGTGTGTTGGATCATGTATGAGCTCGAGGATAGAGTATGTGTCTTGAGTCTTTAAGCGCACATATGTTTTTGTCTTCATCCGAGCGTGGTATTTATCCATGATGTGTTCAGCATTGTTCTGCGAGGAATCTTCAAGTACACCATTATCAATTTATCACTTCTTGAGTCAAGGTAGTGTTGGTGTTCTGGTCCTGAGCTTGTCGTTCACAACAGATTTCTCTCAAGGTCCCAGATGATATCAGCAAGCAAAGTCTGTACCTTTGAGTTTTTTATGTAATGTTATCTTCAATGATGTCTTCTGGAGGTCCTCAAGCACGTGTGAGATGTCCCTTAATCATGTTTTTGTTGATCGCCAACAATCCTTGAAGAGGACATCAAATGCACTTTCAATTTCCCCCCATTTGGGTGCCCAATGACAAACGCTCTCTCCCCTGTTGCGTGCTCTTACTTTCATACCCTTGGTGGTTTGAATGTGGTGTTTTCCCTGACTCCGTTGTTGGGATGCAACAAACATGGGTCTAAGGTGGTACTGGAAGATCCCCGATAAATGTCGCACTATGAGACATTCTTGCATCAAGTATGTTCATCTAATCTAAAAGCCCATATGGCAATGGTACTTAAGAGGTGCGTGCCTCGGCCACACAAAAGGTTGATGGTGGACGCCCGATTCGATGAGTGCATGAACCCCTAGGATTATTTTTTATTTTTTTGTCTTATAGGATTATTTTTGTAAGGTTTCTAAGATATTTGTTTTTATAATAGTTTGTTTATTAATTTTGAATCGTGTATTTTCAAAAAAAATTCCCGAAATGGGAGTATAGCCCTAGGCTATGCATCATGGTAATACACACAACCGTTTATATTAAAAGTAAATAGTAACAAAGTATCACAATCAACTCATTACAATCATGGGTCAGCTAAAGTGGCAAAATGAACCGGCCAACAAAATAGGGCGCATCGATAAAGACTACACATCTTCTATCTTTCTAGTGTGTCTGTTCATGTAACTTTGGTTATTAATTTGTGAAATACGCAGTTACTCTAAAAACCAACAGATCGCATTTTCGTGCAGCAGATTGTCGGTTGGGATAGAGATAGATGTGTGGCCTTCCATCTCTAGTCTCCGTGAGTTAAAATGTACAATGTTATAAATGGAAATTATCAGGATACTTAGTGGAAATTCATACAAAAGCGTTATCAATACCATTGCGCATAATTTACATAGTTCAAGGTATACGACCTGGACGAAGTACAATGTAGGAAATGCTGAATACCAAAGCAAGAACACTAATCAAACAACACCCACGAACGGTGGATGACGCCCCACCACTTGGTGGGAGTGGAACTGAGAGAAAATCCACATCCATGTAGCTGCACAGCTTCTCCGTGCAAAGCAACTTTAGCCTCTCAAGATTGTATTTCTTCGCTGCTACAAACAAACGCTGAATCATCAGTATCACGTCATCCTCTTCCATGTCCGGCAGTGTGTCGGTGTAGATGAAATGCAGCATTGCCTTAAACACCCCAGCTTCCATATCACTGATCCGTATACAGGGGCCGGTGTCCACCTTCATCGGTCCAAGGAGCTCCGCCATGAACACCGAGGACCGAGCAGCAAGCACGCACCTGTGAGCAGAAAATGACTCGCCGCCGACCTTAAACGTGACATCGGCGCCCTGGCCGCTATAGAGGAGCCGGCCAAAATGGCGGTGCATGTCGTCGGACGAAGGCGCCTCCTCAAGCAGCGAGATGGGCTCCTTAAAGATCTCCCTGGGCACGGTGATTTCACACCTGATGCTGAAAACATCATCCCTGAGGTAAACCGATTCCTCCAGGTCCTTCCTGGTGATGAGCTGAGGACAACCCCATGGCCCTGTGCTGCGGGAGAAGGTGCAGCACATATTGCTCTCCGTGCCGCACGACGGCACCGGTTTTCTGTGCTGATCGAGCAAACTGATCTTGAATCGTGCATCGACTTCTTCGTCTGCATTATCGGCTTGAACAAGATGGAGATAGATGGATATCCAGCCAGCGTCGCCTGACGAATATCCATCTGGGAAGTACCTGATGTACCAGCGATGGCGTCCGACGGCGAACGTCTCGGACATGATTCCTGTGCCGTTGACGAGGCCCTTAGTGCCTGAGTAGCCATCGATCTTGAGGACGTGGGAGCCAGACAAGGGCAATGGCCGGGCCACGATGGCCGATGCGGTCTGCCACGGCGTGCCGCCGCCGCCGCCGACGGAAAACGGGGAAGGGCTGGACATAGCGAAGTATGGAGTAGCTAATTGGCAGCAATGGAATATGGATGAGAGGATGAATTCGTGTCTGGGGAAGAACAGATGGAGTTGGGTGGGAGAGTTCGCTAATTGACAGAACGGAATATGTAGGAGAGGTTCTTATATCTGGCAATGGCTGCATTAATCAGGCGCATCACACGAGCAGTCGGCATAAACGAGCGAATCACTGCGTGCGAACCCAGGAGGCACACTGGAACACGCGTAGCGTATCTGTACTACAGGAACTAAATTAATTTCAACCAAGTGTAAAAAAAAAAATAACGACCGTGGAATGAATCACGTATACATATGGAACAAAATAAGCTAATATCACATTTACATGGGAACAAAAATTTAAACAAAAACGCACATGGAACAAAATTTAGACCAAGTGAAACAAACATTATTGCCTGAGGAACAAATCACGATTGTAAGTCAAAAACAAATTTGGACTAAGTGGAACAAAAATTTAGTCCCTTAAAGTACATACTTGTTGGGATACACTGATGTAGCAGTTACATAAAAAAAATACGGCTCATCATCAGGATTAAAAAAATGTATAGTAATAAATTAGATAAGAATGTAAGAAAATAATCAAAAAGAAATATAAGGAAGAAAGAAACAATGGGAGGAAATATAAAACAGGTTTGTCACTTCGAACAAAAGCCAAAACAAGATGTTCCAGTTCTTTTCTAGAGGGACACAGGAGGAGACCGCCAAGCCCACGCAGTCAGAAATCATACATGGGCCGAACCCACATTTACGAGCATCGATTGATTGGGGGGTTGGGGGGGCTCCTATATGCCGCCTTCACCGGTGGAAGCAACCGGCACCGAAATCACTAAAAAAGGCTTCCCTTTACGAAGGGAACATGCGCGCATTGTGGTCGCGCAAAGTGGCAGTTTTCCCTCCACGCAGCCCCCATGTGTGCTTACATTTGTGACAAGTGGCAGCACCAGAGAGTTTTGGTGGGATTTTTATCTCCCACGTCCGGTGTTCGTAGCACGCATTTATTTCGAGATTCGTTTTTTGAAAAACGAAATATCTTTAGAACCGTTTATCCGAATTAGGAACCGTTTTCATATTTGAGCTCTTCGCGTCGAGATCTTCAAAACTAGATCCCATGTTGATAGGTTTCGACGAACTTTTTTTTTGTACTCTCGGTTATGTATAGTTTGTACATCCTGTTTCTGTTACTTTGTACAACCATTTCTGTGTAGTTCGTACTTTTTGTTTTGTGTACTTTTGTATGATGAGAGAGAAGGGATAGTGAGATGGGAGGACAGCTTTTTCCCTTTTATTTTTCTAAACCGAATTTTTGAAATGAAATATCTCGAGAACCGTTTATTCAAAATACGAACCGTTTTTATTTTTGAGCTCCTCGCGTCGAGATATTCGAAACTAGATCTCATATTGATAGGTTTCGACGAACTTTATTTGTGTACTACCGGTTATGCATAGTTGTACAACATGTGTTTGTGTAGTTATACAACATGTGTCTGTACAAACTGTGTCTGCGTAGTTGTACAAAATGTGTCTGTATAGTTGTACAACCCGTGTCTGTACAACATGTGTCTGTCTAGTTGTACAATCTGTGTATGTACAACCTGTATCTGTCTAGTTGTACAATATGTGTTATGTAGTTGTACAATCTATGTCTGTACAACATGTGTTGTCTAGTTGTACAACCTATGTCTGTCTATTTGTACAACATGTTATATAGTTGTACAATCTGTTTCTATGTAATTGTACAACATGTTAGTTTGTACAACATGTGCCTCTTTATATCATTATTGTGTATATCTCAGTTTTTTTGCCTACTATATTCTGTAGATCGAACTGCTGTTTGCGCCCGGATGTACGCTTCTGCCCGCCACGCACGTATAGCCAGCCAACCCGCGGGGGGCTTCGTTTCAGCAGGACAGCACCGTACAGTAGCCTACAGTAGCCACGGGGATGATGGTTTGCTAGCCAAATTTCGTTTTGATTCGTACGCGAGGAGCAGCAGCACGCGCGGGAGGCTTCCTGCATGGCGCGCGTGGGGACCTCAGGGCTAGTCAAATTCGTTTTTGCTACTTCTCGTCTGTCAGGCCACCACGTGTCACATTTACGCGCTTTGCTTTTTCCCTTCACGAAGGGAACTCTTTTTGTAGTGGTACCCAACCGGCACCGTCTAAAGGTCTAACTACTGGGTCGGCCCATTTAGGTCGTGTTTTTCCTTTTCTAATTTCCTTTCTTTTATTTTGTGTTTTATGCATTTTTTAATTTTACATGTTAAAACAAAAAATAAAAACATCCGAACATATTTATATGCGGACATTTTTAAAATCTGTTTTTTAAATCTGAACATTTTCAAACGGAACATTTTTCAAAACTAAACATTTCTAAAATTAAATGTTTTTTTCAAAAATATTTTAAAAACCCTCTAGAACGGAAAAAAAGGAAACAGAAAACGAAGAAAAAGAAATGAAAAAGGAGATAAAAAATAGCAAAATGGGCGGCCCATTGCATCGACGGGTGCACCACGCGAGCCTCCTGCACCGCAACGCGCAGCAAATAGGATTTGGCATTGCGGGTACGAATCGTCCAAGCTATAGGGAGTAAATTTTGATAGGAGCTTTACTAAGTTTAGGCTCATTTTGGTAGGATTTGGCTTAAATTTTGATAGGATTTGGCTTAAAATTATGATTTTCTATTAAATACCTCATATTCAATTAAAAAATCCCAAATTTAGGGAAAGACATAGATATTGAGTCCTTATTTGTTGGAAATTCCCTAAAATGTTTTGGAATAGAATTTGTAAGTACTCTAAATAACAACTACCCGGACGGCTCCCTCCCTCCGATCCGATCTGCGAATTAGAACGATCGAAATCCGTTTCTCTCTTTGTCGCTGCTAGGTTTTAATTAGGTTTGTCATGGCAACCTCTTCTTCGTCGTCCTCCATGGGCGGCGAGCACCTGTCGCGGACCGCGTCGACCATAGTCGCGCGGGCCGTGCCCGTCTCCGGCTCTCACGACCTCAAGATAGACGGCTACTCCGGGACCAAGGGGATCGGCAACAGCAACTGCATCACTTCCGAGGCGTTCGCCATCGGAGGCCGTCGCTGGCGTCTCCAGTACTACCCCGACGGTTACTACGGCTATGCCGAGTGGATCTCCTTCTACCTCTGCCTCGATTCCGAAGATGTCAACGAAGTCAGCGCTCAGTTCAAGATCAGTTTGCTCGACCAGGACGGGAACCCGGTGCCGTCGCACACCAAGGCCAGCAAGACGTGCGCTTTCTCCAAGCAGAGCATGATGTATGGTTTCGTTCAGTTCATCAGGAAGAAGGAGCTTGAGGAATCTGCTTACCTGAAGGATGACATCTTCAGTGTCAGGTGTGACATTACCACGCAGAGGAGTATCTACACAGAGACCGCACCGGCATCTGCCGGCATGCTGCCGCCGCACGACGTGATCCAGCATCTTGGGCAGCTCCTCTCCACCGGGGAAGGGGCGGATGTCACGTTTGAGGTTGGGGAAGAGATGTTCCCGGCGCACAGATGCATCCTCGCGGCTCGGTCCTCGGTCTTAAGGGCGGAGCTCCTCGGCCCGATGAAGGAGAAGACGGACGCCCATGTTAGGATCGACGGCATAGAGGCTAAAGTGTTCATGGCCATGCTCCACTTTGCCTACACCGGCTCGTTGCCGCACATAGATGTTGCCGATGCGAAGGGGATGGCTCAGCATTTGCTTGTGGTTGCAGATAGATATAATCTCGGGAGGCTAATGTCGATATGCGAGGACATGCTACACAGACACATCGACACAAGCTCGGTGGCAACTATATTGACGCTGGCCGAGCAGCATGGTTGTGGCGGCCTCAAGGATGCGTGCTTCAAGTTCCTTGCATGTTTGGGCAATTTCAAGGTCAAGGCACTCATGGCCAGCGATGGCTTTGAGCATCTCAGGAGGAGCTGCCCCTCTCTCTTCAAGGATCTTGCTGTCTTGCTGCCTAGCTAGCGTATAGAGTTTAGATTAGAAGCATGTTAAACTGCTGTTTATCATGCGTTTAAAAAAATCCTTTTTGTGAGAATGAAAGTGTAATCAGGCAAAAATATCAAGTAGTACTATCGTCTGGTTGCAAAGTTTATCTTCCTCAATTTTTGGTGAACCAGTTTTACGACAGTGAAAGTAGAGGTATCTTATTCAGCGATGCTTAAGAGATGCATATTTAATTAGCAAGAATTTGTATACACTAAATTACTTAGCCAATTACAACAAAGAGAGGTTTATATAGTTTTTTTTTGCAGGTATGGTTTATATAGTTTTATGACCCAAAGCGGGGTGGACATGGTCTAGGCGTCTATGAAATCTGGACCATGTACTAGTGCATCAGTTTTGTTGATAAGAATTATGTCATACGGTGAGTACACAATCAATACAATAGACGATACTCTTACGGTGGGTACATATATATCAGCTAGGTTAACCCAAAACTAGATAACTGCTTTGACTTCTGAGGTAATATTAAGTGTTAGGACTTAAATTTAATACTCATACTCAAGGTGCATGCTACTACACAGATGCATCTTTAGGATATGTATGATGCAAGAATATGTGAGAGCTTAAAGAAGGAGAATATAGTCACGTCATAAAACGAAAATACATCGGTGAATATGGTTCAAGGGAAGGATGCAATCATAGCCATTCATTGCCTTGAGATTAGTGCCGTATTATAAACATGTCTAGTACTCATGTGCATTCAAAGATATGTGGGGGGGGGGGTCAAATGGTGGGCCATGAAGTTCGACAAAAGTACTGGCTAATACAACTTTTGCCTCCTTTGGCTGAAAATATTTTGAAATGGATTTCTATTTGTTCTAAACGTACTTCTTAAACGATCAACATCATAGTTACTAGAACTCGAGCGTTTTATAATGCTTTTTCAATATACACGACTTGTTAGTCATTCAAAAGTGCATATACCTGAAAATAGCATCGACAAGAAACAAATATGTTTTATTTAGCAAATTATTACTTTTAGATAATATTTTCAAAGAAGATCATCATTATATAATTTGCTCATTTTCAAATTACAGAGTATACTTTGACACTTTTATTTATATTACCCACATTACGAAATCTACAATCATAAATTATAATTTTGAAATTTGAGGCATGGGTTTCTAGAATGGAAAATAAAATATGTATTCAATATATTAAATTCACATATTTAAAAATCCCATATTCAAAATTATCACCACTTAATTAATATTTATTTTCAAAAATAGAAACTCCTATGGAAAATCCATTAAGTCACCAAATAAAACAGAGTACCATGACTGCATTACTCTTAAGATGAATAACCTTATTGAAGTTGTGTGCCTCACATCCCACTCTATATGATTTACAGATCCATGGTAACTACTTTGTCAGAAACATTGACTACAAAGTATAGACGCACGTTCACGCTCGCACACACGCTCACATACACACGATCTCCCATCTCTTGAGAATAGAAGGACAACTGCTTGTTGGTGGACAAAGCTATGATCTACGGTTGGCTATGATTACCTAGAGATTGTTGGGCACCCTCCCGCGAGCATGGGGCAACCATGCTCCTCTATCATAACAATGGAGTCTGTAAGTGCAAGAAAACATTTAAATAGCCCTTTTGTGTACTGCTTTTGATGTATATAGACATCAATCTTTTGATTTATGTCTAGTGTGATCCCCTCCTAGCCTACCTTATCTAGTCTTTCATTTGTGCCTGCGGGCTATGTGCGTGCCCTCCTTGGAGCGGCTATGATGTAGCCTGCGTGCTACCTGGAACTTCTGTCTGTGTCCTGTGTGACATGTGTGTTGTTACTTTGTTGTTGTTTGAACCTGACCGGATGGCTTTATTAATTTAAAGCCGGACTCCGCTCGAGCCTTCCGTCTATATCTTTTAATTTATTATGGGTTCATAAATTGTTATGCTTGTGTCTCCGGATGGCAATGGGTACCCGATACCCGCAAACCCGACGGGTACCCGCCTTAAATGGGGAGGGTTTGGTGTAGAATAAGTGCTTAGCGGGTAAAATTCAAAGCCGCGGGTCTAGCGGAGGCGGGTATGGGGGTGGCAAACCCGTACCCTCCAACCCGCAGACCCGCCAAACCCCACTGATCCTAATCATTTTTTTCTGGTAGCACTGATCCTAATCCTAACCCCACTTCCTCCAGCCCATAGCCAGCCCATAGCCACTAGCCCACCAATCATCGCACCCCACTGGACTCGCATCGATCCCCAATCACGCAGGACGCGCACACGTACGTGAAACCTAACTAACCTAGCTATCTATCGATCTCTTCTCCCCGTCGCTCCCACGTCGCCGCCGCCGCTGCTCTCCTGGCCTCCTACGCGGTTGCGCCGCCATCGCCCCTGCGTCACTTTGCCCTCCGCCGCTGCGTCGCGCCGCTGCCTGCGACGTCGCCCCTGCGCCGCCGCCCCTGTGCGGCCGCTCCCTGCGCTGTGTCGTCGCCCCTGCCGCGCCGCCGCCTGCGCCGTCGTCCTATGCCGTCCGTCCGTATGCCGCCCTGCCGTGCTGCCCTGCCGTACTCCTGCTCCGAAGATAAGCGGGTACCCGTCGGGTTTCGCATACCCCGCGGTGGCGGGTATGGTGAAATTTTGTACCCGACAACGGGTATGGGGCGGGTGGCGGGGGCGGGGAGGAGGGGGGGTGCCAAACCCAACCCCGAACCCGGCGGGTGCCATCCGGACTTGCGTCATGGATAGGACCTCAGCCTATAGTTAATATACAAATGCATTATTTACATAATCTGTCTCTATGAATGACATAGAATGTGTTCAAAATTTAATTAATTAAATACAAATAGGTCTGAGGTATTTTTAAAATAGATTTAGAAATAGAAAATCTCATTGTGTCGTGCCCTTCCCGGCTCCTATTCCTTCGCGATCGTAGGCCGAGGAGTAAACTCGCTTTGCCTTCGGCATGGTCGAGCAAGCTGAACTTAAGCACGCACAAGGTGAGCGAATGGCAAAATAAAATAAAAACATGGGGCATTCCGAGAATTGAACTCGGGACCTCTCGCACCCTAAGCGAGAATCATACCACTAGACCAAATGCCCTGTATTGATAATTTCTTTTTAACACCCTTTATAATCTATCTACAAGCTACAAAGAACTGTGCTGCAATTACAGAGCAGACCATCACGACTTAGAGTAGCATGCAGATACAGCCGGAAACTTGTCCGGTTGAACCTCATCAAAACCGTGGTCCAAAACCTCATCCTCAGACCATCCAAAAGCTCAAAAATAGCATTGCCATGCACTGCAAAAGGATTTCAACATGGGGATTCCGAGAATTGAACTCGGGACCTTTCGCTCCCTAAGCGAATATCTTACCACTAGATCAAATCCCCAACTCTGAAAGCTCACTGCCTCATCTATTGGGAGAGTTTCAGTTCAGACAAGAACACACTAGATGCCTTTCAGACAAGAACATGCCAGATCCCAGATTTACATGGTTTTAGTTTCATTTGTTTTCAGGATGAAATAACAACATAAAAAATATTTGCTTCTGGATTGGACTTCATAATCTTTGCAAACACTCTAGCCGGCTGTTATAAATGGATGTCAACTGAATACAGTTGCACCTTGTTGTGCTAGAAAAATGGTTGATGGGAATTTTTGTGATTTTACAGCTTATTAGATTACATTATCTTCCATGGCAGTATGTTATAAGCATAACAATGATACACTGACAAATTTACGTCTGTGTAAACACTTATGGTTCCGCGTTATGGAGAACTTGCTTCGGAGTATGCTAGCACGTACTGCAGATGTGGATGAGTGTTGCTACACAAAGCTCAAAAGGTGACTGTTCCTTTGGTAATGTTCCCACGAGTGCACCAAAGGAAGAATCGTTGAAAAGAATAACATTACTTGATATGATTATTGACGAGGGACTCGATGACACCAGCAGCGGAATCAAGACCAAAACAGATCGGGAGAGGCGGATGAATCCATGGAGGACGAGTTGCGACGTCCGGAAAAAAATCCCTAAAACCTAGTCATTGATACTATGTTAGCAAAAGGCAACTTAATATTACTGCGAGGCCAACGCCATCATATATACATGTCCAGGTGGAAGCCAAAAGGCTAGAATGTAAAAGGCCAAAGGCATCATAAATATTAACAACAATATTTTCTCTTCCTCTGTTAACACCTGCTAGAAAAGGTATACCTAATGAGATTCTAATCAGTAAGTCTGGTTTGGAATTTGGAACTGTTTGCTGTTTGGTTTGATCTCTTGAATACCCATTATCTGTCCACAGGGGGCCGTTTCGTAGACAATATTCTGACAAGTGTTTGTAAGGTTCAACTCAATTTTGTTCCAAACTGGTTTTGCTCATAGTATGCTTATACAGTCTGGCAATATTTGCAGTTGATTAGCAGCTATATACTTCCTCTGTTCCATAATATAATATGTTTTAGATATTCCAATGTGGACAACATACGGAGTAAAATGAGTGAATGTACATACTAAAATATGTCTACGTACATCCAATTTTGAAAAGGTAAAACATCTTATAATATGGAACGGAGGTAGTATTTGCCTTCTAGATTTATGTACTTCTTATGTATTTCTTAGTTTTTCATTTATATTAGCAATGCTAGATCAACTAGTTTATGTATCAATGAAGCACCAGGTTTATCCTTTTCCTTGCAATTTGCTTTCTACCCAGTGTACTTTAATGGGCTTGCTTTTCTGTTCACATCAAGTGTTACAGAAGCTATGCACCAATGTGAATAACTGTTGTATCAATATTCCATGAGAATTGTTACCGTTTCCCTTTAAATGGATCGATGCATTATTACAAATACTGGTTAAGTTGTATCATTTCTTGTTTTCGCTATGAAAAGTTACATCAGTCATGCATATTATTAATTCATAATGTTGTTTGGAATTTTTCTTTTCACGAATAGTCCAATGGTATAATAACTGTTCGTCCTTTTCAGTATTTCTTTTATCCTGTCGTGGTAAACACTGATATACTCCTAGTAGTTAATTATTATCGAAAACCAAATATCAGGAGTATGAGTCTGAAGCAGGTTGATGATAATGTGACGGAGATGGAGATTCTTTTTTGGATCTGTATTGGAAAATGTTTCATTTAGTTCACAGAAACAATAGTTGAGAAGAGCCAAGACAGCAGTATAGAGAAGGTTAAAATATTTTTAGCCTCTGGATGATCTCGGTTATCTTAGTATACTCATGGGCAATTCGCTTGGATACTACTTCAAAGCTGTAGGCATGTGAGTTTTGTTGAGCCTGACCAATGTCGAATTGTCGAACCGTATCCTCCTCGTGATATGATTATGTACTTCAGTTTTTCGAGTACATGTTGGTCAGTTAATGTGAAAATTTAGGTGGCTAAAGATGTCATTTTCCTTTTTTTTTATTATACACGTATTCAAGAGCCGGCCACCCTAAGTCACATTAACTGATCAACATCTACTCCAAAGAACAATACAGTGGAAGTTTTGTGAACTGATAAAGGTGATAACGCATCTGCTGCTGAAGGAGGCACTGAAAACTCTACTCTAAAACATGTGAATATGTGATAAGAGTTCATCACTAACATATTGGCTGAACTTCGGGAATGAGGGAATGATAATCTGGGTTTTGGTATTGCTACCAACCTGTTTTACTCATGAACCTAGCTTTGTACAAACAAAGAGGAGAATTCCCTTGCTTGCAGGGAACAATGACTTGCTGAACTGATTGGTTCACGTTGAAGAACTGGGGTTGGTACTCCATTCGATCTTGTATGTGTGGCTTCCAGTTGATCTTGTGGAGGAAAGACACATTGCCTTGCTTTATATTGAAAGCATACTTGACTGCCTGACACTTGTGACTTTTCATGGTGGCATTTCATGTTCAAGTGTACATTACGCTCTCAGAGAAGGGTAATAAGCTGCGCACAAATCAAACAGATTAGCTGTGCGTTCTGTGGAAACCATTTTTAACCATGTGCGTCTTCTATTCCTCATACACATACACATTGCAAGTTTTTTTGGTCTTCTCTTTTCTCTATATGTGGAGAAATCTTGCTACTCCATTTGTTATCAAGGAATCCATCACAGCAAGGCAAAGCAGAATAGTTTTGTTCAATCAACGTCTAGGTTGATTGTGTTGTAAAACAACCGCAAATTTCGAGATACACACATTGAGCTCAGTTAAACAAGTAGGATGCCAACAGAACGTTTTCTTACCCAGAATGATCATGCCTTGAACAAACAATTGCAAAACAGCATGAAAAGATGAGAAACACAACAGCAAGGTCCAGACTGGCATCCAGCAGAAGTGTAGAACAAGACACAAGGCAATGACAATCTAACCTAAGGCATAGTACAAAAATCTGATAGAAAGTGCTGCAACAGCAAATTTAGAGCCAACAGCATAACAACAGTGCGACATAAAATTAAGATAATCTATAACTCCAGCATGATCCTCAAAACTGAAAGAAACAGGTTCATTTTTCAGAGTGACCAACTTTAACAAGGGGTGAATGAGACACAGCAAGTTCAGCTCAAAGCATAACATAGCACTACTACGGAGACTACACTCTTCACTCATCGTCCTCATCATCATCGACATCAGCACCAGCAGAAGAGTTGAGGGCGTTCAGCCTTTGAACAAGACTGGCCTTCCTCTCATCGTAGGTTAGCTTCTTGAGGTTGTACCTGAAACAAATGAGTCCAGTTAAATCACAATCACATCAGGGCACCAAAATCAGTCAAGGCAATAATCAACAGCCATGATATATCCGTACCTCTTGTGAGTCTTGGGTTGTTCCTTGGTTGATTTGACCATGCTAGGATCAGCACGGATGGCAGCATGAACCTTCTTGTAAATGGCTTCCATGTCATCAGCCGAAATACCCTTCTTGATGTACTCACTGAAGTGGCTCTGGAATTTCTCAGGTTCCTCGTCAGCAAGAGACTGAAATAAGAGTTCACAAAAGTTTAAAAAAACTGCTACTGAATAATCTAAACAAGTATCGTTTAATCAAAAAACACAAAAACTCAGCATGTGCAACATGCAACAAAGAAATGGCATTATAGTTTCATCGGCAAAGTGTAACACACCCTCATGTAGTCTGCAACATGGCCTCCATAGATGTACTTGCGGTGAACCTCAGCATCGAGCTGCTTCTCATCCTTCTTGAAACCAGCAAACCTCTTGTCACTGTGAGGAATGTCCAGACCACCATCCAAAGCTCCCTGCAATAGCAAACCAGACCACTCATGTTTGTAAATGCTTCAGAAGGATAAAAGTAAACTCTAAATGAGAGTTGTGTAACTAAATAAGAAATATGCTTTCATGCACACCCAACATAAACATGGCTAAACAAGTGTTCTCCACGCATATAGGTGCTGCTCTAGACAGATAAGCAATTGTTTAACAAATTGCAATATCAAACCTTCAGTACACAAATAGCTCAAAATTCAAGATTGCCCAAACTTCCATTTGAAAAAAAGAGCATCCAATTACAAGAAGTGATTAGGATCTATCATAATGCATATGCCTAGGTACAAACAGCCATTCAAAACTACCTTACAAGTATGCAGTCATACAATAACTGGATTAGGTACCTTCAGAGCACCGAAGACACGGTTTCCAGTAGTGGTCCTGAGAAGGCCAACATCCAATAGAGCACGGAATGGTCGCCTCTCACCAGTTGGCTCAATAGAGAAGTCCTCACCAGTGGCCTGAGCCCAGAGAGAGCAATCGTTAGATGTGTTCAACAAAAACAGCATCAAATAATGGTAGAAGCAAAAAAAATTATGTGATTGTTTATACCTCAACATTGCCCTCATATTCCCCATCCAAATCACGGTACTTGAGTATCCGACGAGCCAAAAGAAGCCCAGTGCAGTATGCTACAGGATGATTTGAACAGTTGAATAAAATACAGCAGGGATCAAGCTGAGAACAAGCATATTGTGCCTTCAGTTACATATTCTACCTGCAGCATAGTTGGTGAGCCCAACTGTCAGGCCATACCGGGCAGCTCATGAATAGGCAGCAGCCATCACAATGTCGCCGGCAATGGTAGCATACACGATTTGGGCGGTGACATCCTTGTTGGTCTGAAGTGCTATTGTTAAGAGATACAATGTGTCTAATAATCAAACTAGAGTAATAATAAGCATAAGAAAGCCAATTAGCAAGTGCCTCTACTGATACAATTACGGTAATAATAAGCATAAAAAAGGTAATTAACCAGTGCACCACATGACATCGAAGGACTAAAGGATACAAATCGCACAACAAAGCGGTACTTGGGTGTGTTGTACTTGTTTTGTCCTGATTGGTGAGCCTCAGCCTAGCCCTGTAATCAGTCTTGCCCTCTGCAAACAAGTGTCAAAAAGAAAACAGACCATAAAAAACAATGCCATCATATGACTGTAGTATCAAAGTCATTATGTCAAAGGATCAATCAAACATACGTCGCCTTCTCTTGAACTTGACTTGGAAACGCTTGGAGTACGCCCTGGTCTTCTGGTTCTTGACGAACACCTGAAATATATATCGAAGAAACAAATGAACAATGTAGGGATTTTAAAGTCTGTAAAAAAGCACAACTACAAGCAGACATGTACACGAGAAGTAAGATATTCGATAATTATGGAGAAACATGATTGGATCAAACTCGATGTTGGAAAAACTAGAGTATTACTGTCACTAGACGCAGCTGAATTCGCTATCTCAAAGAGAAAACTGCGGCAAAACTTGAAACAGGACGGAATTCCTCATCCAACTAGCACAACTAGAGCCTGATAAAACCAACCACGACAAATTCGACGATTTGTGATCAAAGAACAAAGCCACGCACTGCTCCTACCGGATACAGCTAGCCAGAACAAGAACAGCCAGGATTTGCTAATCACTAGACGAAACATCGAACCTTGCGAATCTAGAGGAGATAGATGATAAACGGGTTGAATGGACGGGAGAGACGGTGAGGAACTTACCATTCTCGCTCGCTGCTGCGACTGCGGCGGGCGGGGAGGTAGCAGCGGCGGCGGCTGCTCTTGGCGTGCGAGAGGAAGGGGAAGGTATGGAAGGGCTGGGATTTTATTCGGGTGGGAGAAACCCTAGAGGGGTTCAGGTGGACGGATGGAGTGGAGAGTTTGGCGTGGACGGTTCAGATTGCTGCAGGGTTTTTCTTCGTGCCCAGAACAGGCCTGGGCTGTGGAAATGGTAATGTGGATCTCACTCCGAACATTCTGATTACAGGAACAGTTTCAGCCCACTTATCAGTGCTGCGTGGCTGTGCACAAAAACTTAGCATTACCGGTTTCGAGACACAAGAACCGCTCCACACCGCCCATCATCTTGGGCCTGCCATCAGGGTTAGCTGTTTTTTTTTAATATCTCTTACTCCTTCCGTCCATAATTAGTTGACGTAAAAATGTCTAAATATGGCTTAGATGTGTTTTAATGTGTAAATACATTCATATTTAGATAAATCTGCGTCAACTAATTTGAAACGGATGGAGATAGACCACCATGTTTGGTATCATAACCATCATTTTCATGTAAAAAACATCATTTCTACAACAAAAAAAAATGAAAACCCATATTTGAGAAGTTATGGCAGCATTGACCACGTATGTTAGAATTAATATGTGAAAACAATAACCAGATATTAGAACCGACATGACATGTATATCTGGAAAAATATGTTGAATGAACCATATCAATTGAGGAGAAGGTTACACAGCATATATGTTTTTACTTTGTGATAACATGTGAGGCAACCGAGACTATTCGAACAAAATATTTTGTATTAGGTTTTTTTTTGCGTAAACTTGTGCGACCACCATGTTACATTTGATAGCGGGAAAGGACACATCAGACACCGCCATTTCACAACTGATGGCCGAGTCAGTGAATAAAATTATAGGACATACGATACATGAATTTTACATGGCAGTCCGGCACACGTAAGAAATGTTGCCAATAGTCCTACAACTCAAAAATTGGGTGGACCATGCTTGTTTGCACTAAATAGTTGTGGTTAAGGGTGCAATGCAAAGAGTTGTGAATTTATATAACCTTTCCCATAGTTATCATGATTCCTTGATATTTGTTAATCTTCTTTTCTTGGCCTCCCCCCCCCCCCCCCCCCCCCACACCTTCGTCAATGAAATAATCATTGTGAGGATAGAAATTACAACAGAGGGATCACAACAAAGTACAAATGTGGTGATTGGATCAAAATATGGTATATGTCTATTCGGCACAGGATAGTACAATGAATATCATTTGAAGCGGTGGCGGCGCAAAAGTTCAATAGACACATTCGGCGGCGCAAAAGTTTTTGGTTGTTTAGGTCAAGTAACACCAAACTTTTAGAAGACCCTCCTGATTTGAATTTTACACAATAATCTTGATATGTTTATCATGTTAAACTACATTGAAAACAGAACTCTGATATCCTATTACCGCCATTGCACCCATGAAACAGAGGTGGTACAAAGAGAGTAGCATCTAGGGTAGTGGCGCAAAGACATGTCATCAAGAAAAAAAGACATAGTTGTGAAAAGTAACGTAGAATTATTTTCAAAACGACATATCATTTTCAAGATCAGTATCAGACCCTCAAAAAATGTCACTACTAAAAAACGCAAAGCTAAACAACCGTCTTCGGACGATCAGATAAAATTTAGCTTGGAAATGAGTATACGAATCTCAAGCTATTCCAAAACGGGGGAAATGTGTATACTCACGTCACACACACAATGTGTTTGAACTTGACAGGAATCAATCATGCATCAATCGTTACAACCATTATTAAGTATTTTATATGCGTGGTTGGTGATTATTAAGCGTGAAGAATGAAAGACCTCACTCGTCTAAAAGGTGTCTGCCACTTTAGAACACGCCCACTGTTGGAGTGACACGCATCACAACAGGTCATGTCATGTTAGTTGATTTGACTGTACAGACGAATGATTTTCCAAAACTAAGCTGCTGGTATGTTCATACATATATTCTTCGTGATGTGTTCATAATATGTGGTACCGGTTTATTCTATGTAGTATAGTCTCTTGATCAAATGCACGTGAAATGCTCTGAAGGCGTTGTACGGTTTTTTTGGCTGTCAAGTAAGTCCGGCAATCGGGTCGGCTTTGGTCGGGTCGACCTCTTCCAGACCCATGCCCGTTTAACAAATGGGCAAGTTTTCTCTGCCCGCGACCTTGCCCATGGGTCAGATTTCATGCCCATGCCCATGCCCGTCAGGTCTGCATACAACAGCTCCTCATGTCAATTCTGGCACTCCAAAATGGCATATTTTATGTGTCAAACTGCATCAGTACATCAATAAAATCATAATAAGTGTTGAAATGCATCACAACATCAGTACATCAATATCATCAAACTTGGTGTCAGAATTACATCAAATATTCAAGTCATCAAGTGGCAGGCAAGCAGCCACACAAATAAGCCACACAACTGTGTGTCCACTATCCAGCATTACAACAAACTAACAAGCTTATACAAGAGTAGATAAGAGGAGTAGAGAGCTCACAGGAAGGCAACCAGCAAACACGTCCAAGAAGGCGACCAGCTTGCTAGCAGCAGCAGGCCAGCAGCCACGCCCAGGAAGGTGACCAACTTGCTAGCTAGCAGCCAGTGCCTAGCTCTCGCCCTTTCCTCGCTTCTTTAATCTTCAGTTAAGATCGATACATCTTCATCCCGCAAATTATAAGCAATATATGAGATGATTTATAAAAGCACACCATGTATGAATTAATGAGTACAAGTTAGAATTACCATTGGTTCTTCTTCATCAGCAAGAACAGATTGAAACTCCGCAAAGAGTGTAGAATTGGGGACGACAGGGAGTCGGGACGTCGGCGTCGGGGTCCTTGGGGACGGCAGGAGTCGGGGACGGCGGCGTCGGGGTCCTTGGGGACGGTGGCATCGAGGCCGGCTGTGAGTTGGGGACGGCGGCGTCGTGGACGTTGGGGAGGCAGCGAGTGGCGGCGCAACGGAGAGCGGCTCGGTGGAGCAACGGCGCGGCGGGTCAGCGCCGCCGTTTTGCTGCCGGGAAAAGGGAGGGAGCGGAGACCGGAGAGCACCGTGAGGCGTGAGCACTGAGCACTGAGCAGAGAGAGAGTAG